>CM039317.1:117543094-117850655 GCA_022316695.1 Camellia oleifera
TTGAATTCCAGCTCGAGCGTCCTAAGTCATGCTCGACGTAAAATGAGGCAACCAGTACTTTTGTAGACCAAAGGGGTCCGCTTGAGCAGTGAAAACCGCGCTCGAGCGAGGAGCCCTGTTTCAAAAATTTTGTAAAGTTGATTTAAGTTTAGCTTTCCGTTCTCTTTCATTTCTAAGCACTCTTAGGCATGCATTGAACATTATAAATGAATTAAAAAGGATAAGAAAGAAGCCTAAGAGGGATCTATGAATTTAGAATGGATTGAATCGTTTGTGACCCATATATGTGTTATGTATTATGTAGGGTCGAGCACAAGGACGAATCCACCAGTAGAACACTGTGAGTAATATCTTAATAAAGATATGTGAAGTATACTATTTGTCCAACTATTTACTTCTATTTGAGTTTCGTCAGCTTGTTAATCTGAAAGGTAAACAATATTTGTTATGCCATACAATTGGGCCAAAGGCCGTTTGACATGAATGATTGGCAAAGGCCGTCAAACCTGGATATTAGGGCCAAAGGCCATTTGATATAAATGAATTGGGCCCGAGGCCGTTTGATACGTCTAGAATGGTAGTCGCTGATACACTAGATAGAAACATGAACTGGGCCTAAGGTCGGTCTGATGCGTTTGTTTCAAATTCCGTTCGTGTATCTTCTTATTTGATATTATTCACTGGGCTTCACTCACATCCTCATCTCATGTGTCTTAGGTGAGCTAAGAGATGTCCAAACCCAGCTCCAGTGAAGTATGTGAGAAACAGTCAAGTTTTGAGGAGTCAGCCCATACATCTCCCGCACGAGACTTGCTTTCGCCCTTTTGTTCTTTTGTTATATTTTGCTATGTTGGCGAAAACTTTGAATCACCTTTGTATATAAGCTTTTGGTTTGGCTGCCTATGACTTGAATGACCTTGGTGTGTAAAGCTTATATGTTAACTTCCTTTGATGTGAGTTATTAACAAATATATGTGAAATGTTATGATGTGCCATGTAAGCACAACTCTATGGACAAAAGTTTTAAGTTGCTTCTGTTTTGGCCCCTCAACTCTGTTTAAATATATCCAATCTGATTTGAGGCCGTAGGTAATCTCTTGATTACTGGCCGATTATGACCTTAATCCATGGGGGCGGGTTTGGGTCATGATAGAGTGGTATCAGAGCACGAGTTAATAACTCACACACTTGTCCAATGAGGCAATTAGTATCTAGAAAAGATCTAGGATGTATTCGTGTGACAAGTGTGAATCTGAAAGCATCAAGAATGTGCTTAATGCTTAAATGCTTCAAGATGAATGATCATATGTTATATGTTTGTGATTTACTTGCATTGCAATTATTTGAATATGTATGCTTCTTGGATATACATACTTGTGAAACTTTTATATAAGAATAATGCAAGTCTAATTAGATGGTGAGAACGAGAGGTGATGAGATAGAGGAGTCCTCTACTGCCAGAATGGATAGGATGGAAAGATTGATTCAGGAAATGGCAGAAACATTGAGGCAACAACAACAGTGGCAACAACAGTGGTAGCAACCACATCCTCCGGTACCACCTCCGGTACCACCTGTGTCAGACTTATAGAATGATGGCCAAATAATAGCTCTCACCAAAGAGTTTAAGAAAATGAAACCGCCACAGTTCCATGGGGGATTAGATCCGTTGAAGGCCGAAGCATGGGTTCTCGGCATCGAAAAACTATTCGAGGTGTTTCCTTGTTCAGAGACACAGAAAGTACTTCTAGCCACCTTTATGCTAGAAGATGAAGCAAGAAGATGGTGGATGTTAATGCGTGAGAATCATAAAGACATTGGCTGGACACAATTCTTGGAAATTTTCTATGACAAGTACTTCCCACAATGTGTCCGTGACAGGAAAGTATCGGAGTTCATGGAACTTAAACAGGACAGTATGACAGTGGCTGAGTATGAGGCCATATTCACTGAGTTGGCCAGATTTGCACCACATGTGATCGATATCGACTACAAGAAAGCGAGGCATTTTGAAGGTGGGCTTCGAAATGACATTTTAGAAAGGATAAATGTCCTCAAGCTGGAAACTTATATTGGGGTGCTAGACCGGACCATAATATCAGAAGCTAACATAGCTAGACAGACCAAAACAATAACTGATTGGAAAGGTAATAAAAGACAGGACTTCTTTTCGAAGAAGAAATTTTGAAGAAGTAGAATACGGGCTCCTCAAGTACTTCGAATTCTTCCCGAGATACATCTCCAATGTGCAATATTTGTAGTAAAAGGCATCGTGGAGTTTGTTACCGTATGTCAGGAACTTGTTTTAAATATGGTAAAACGGGGCATATGGTCAGAGATTGTTATCAGAACAGTGGAAAGATAGCTATTAGCTCCACTGCATCGATCCTAAAACCGGGAACTACTGCGAGGACTACTACTACCGGAGATACCATGAGGCAAGGGAGAGTTTTTGCGCTTGTTCTGGGTGATATACGGAATGCTAAAGCCGTTGTCTCAGGTACTA
Source organism: Camellia oleifera (assembly GCA_022316695.1). NCBI lineage: Eukaryota > Viridiplantae > Streptophyta > Magnoliopsida > Ericales > Theaceae > Camellia > Camellia oleifera. The sequence continues at coordinate 117,545,601 of CM039317.1, forward strand.
TCTCTATATGTATCAGGATGCTTTTGTATTAATTGACTCTGGGTCAACCCACTTCTTTGTAACTTGTGCATTTGCATCTAGACTGAGTAGACCTCTAGAATCATTGCCATACTTGCCATGTGTATGTGCTCTATCCGGGGAATCTGTGCTATGTGCATCTGTATACCGATTTTGTGACATGCGTATAGGGAATGCCATTCTGTATGTGGATTTGTTGCCCTTGGACTTTAGACAATTTGATGTAATTCTGGGCATGGATTAGTTAACTAAATATTGTGCCACCATTGATTGTGTAACGAAACGAGTCGTGTTTAAGCCACCAGAACAGGAAGAAATTGTGTTTGTGGGTAATAGGGTAGTGCCTCCACCTTATTTGATATCTGCAATGAAAGCATGTAAATTGATCAGGAAAGGGTGCCAGGGTTATTTGTGTTGTGTTCTATCTGAACAATCTGAGAATGTTGAATTGAACAGTATTCCTATTGTTAGAGAATTTCCAGATGTGTTTCCAAATGAATTACCAGGGGAATTAATAGACAGGGAGATAGAGTTTACTATCGAAATTGTGCCAGGCAATCAGCCTGTTTCTAAAACTCCCTACAGAATAGCTACTGCTGAAATGAAAGAATTGAAAGAACAGTTGCAAGACTTACTTGATAAAGGGTTTATACGACCCAGTACTTCACCATGGGATGCACCGGTATTATTTGCGAAAAAGAAAGACGGAACCTTACGCTTGTGTATTGACTATCGAGAATTGAACAAGGTGACCATAAAGAATAAATATCCCTTACCTCGTATTGATGACTTGTTTGACCAGTTGCAGCGATCACAAGTGTTTTCCAAAATTGATTTGAGATCCGAGTATCACCAATTAAAAGTAAAGGCAGAAGATGTAGAGAAAACTGCGTTTCGAACAAGGTATGGCCATTATGAATTTCTTGTTATGCAATTTGGGGTGACTAATGCTCCTGCAGCGTTTATGGACCTAATGAACCGAATTTTTAAGACCTACCTTGATGAATTTGTCGTAGTTTTTATTGATGATATTTTGATATACTCAAAGAATAGGCTTGAACATGAACAACATTTGAGAACTGTTTTGCAAACACTTAGAGAAAAAAAATTATTTGCTAAACTAAAGAAATGTGAATTTTGGTTGGATGGAGTTATCTTCTTGGGGCATGTCATCAACAAGGAGGGAATTTCAGTGGACCCGCAGAAAATAGAGGCAATTGTGAATTGGCCTACACCAACAAATGTAACAGAGGTTCGCAATTTCATGGGCTTAGCTGGGTACTATAGAAGGTTTGTGAAAGATTTTTCAAAAATAGCTGTGCCTCTTACCCAATTGACACGCAAAGGGCAACTGTTTGAATGGAATGACGAAAGAGAATCTACCTTTCATGAACTGAAAACGAGATTGACCACTGCACCAGTTTTGACACTACCATCAGGTACGGAAAACTTTGTGATTTTCAGTGATGCATTTTATAAAGGTTTGGGTTGTGTATTAATGCAGAATGGAAGGGTGATTGTCTATGCCTCTCGGCAGTTGAGGCCACATAAGAAAAACTACCCAACACATGATTTAGAATTGGCCGCAGTTGTATTTGCTTTGAAAATCTGGCAGCACTACTTGCATGGGGCAAAATGTGAAGTTTACACGGATCACAAAAGCCTAAAATACTTCTTTACACAGAAAGAGTTAAATATGCGACAGAGAAGATTGCTTGACTTGATAAAAGACGGAAGCTAGAGCCTTGACAAGTGGGGCAAACTCAGGCATAATCCGCTGAGACGAAGTACAAAAGAGAAATTTACATAACCAATATAGAATGAAGGAAAAGAACTCTTGGTCACCTACAAGACCTACCTTATTGTTATCAAATTTCATAAATTCATTGAAGGAAGAGTTCAAGGGTAGAATGGTGAAGTTAACTAGAAGGTCTGGGTAACCAGGCGAAAAGGGAACACCAAGTGGTGAGAGCCCTAAGAGATGACAAATATCAAGAACGGTGGGGGCCATCATGCCATACCGAAACTAGAAAAAAATTAAAAGCAGGATTCCAAAAACAAAGTGCTGCAGGAATCAAAAAAGGGTCCTCAGGGATAATGAACCTGGAAAGGCAAAAGGCATCAAAGATACAGAGCTCTTGCAGATCCCATTCTTTGGCAGGCCCAACCCTATCATACCATTCCTTCCATTCAACCCTCAATGTGGGCCAGCAGCGGTAGGGACAATTTATCCTCCAACTTCCCCATTCAAAAGCCCTTTCGTAGAAAAAACAGTGATCCTCCAGACGAGGATACAAAGCAGGAAGTTGAGCTGGGGTTTCTCTGAAGATAGGTCCTAAATCGTATTCCTATTGTTCATTATGGCGAGGAATAAAGAGGCGACCATCTATAGTACTCGGTTCATTAGCTCTGAGCTTGGATATCTCTTCATTGATACACTTCTTTAAAACCACAGATGGGCTCATGCATTCCATAATTGGTACTTTCAAGGAGGAAGAAGCTATTAACAAGGGTTTTTGGAGGACGAAGCTGAGAAAAGAGTAAGGAGGTGGAGAGAGCAATACAAATAAAGGGTTTGTGTTTTAGGGAAGCAAGTAAGTTAAAAGCGCGAAGGGAAAGAGTTTTTAAACCTTTCTGTTCGAGAGATGCCTAATTTGTCTAAATGGGTAAAAGACACGAAATAGATTGTTTGGTTGATTTTGGAACCCGTTTGAGTTTAAGACTTTGTCTTAAAATTCGTAGGATTCCTGAAAGTACAACATGAAAAGTTTCTTTCAATGGTGATTGTTTTGGCGGGAAACGTATCTCAAGCAGTCAGATTGGCTTCGAAGTCAAGATTTGGCTGTAAAGCCAGATGTCCAATATCCAGTAGGGGTTTCGAAAGCAAGTAGTTGACTTCAAAGCACATTTTATGCCTAAAAATACAAGAATGCTTAGGTTTTGTCTGCTTCAAAGGGATTGAAGACTTGTTTTAGGTTTCTTGTAAAGGATGAAATCCTTCGAGTTAAACTTTGAAGTACTCTGTAGCTAGAATTTGTTTGTTTTAAACTTCGAGGTTGCAAAACCATTATTTGGCCAAGTAATGAAAGAAACTCACTCTTTGAGATTAAGCGGGGTAAGGAAAATTTTATACTTTGAACCATGTAGATTGTGTTTTGGTTAATTCGAAGCTGTTAGCTAAACAAGAACAGATTATGTAAACCATATAATTGGAATGTAAAGCAAAGGTTGCCCTTCTTAAGAGAAAATTCCACACTTTGGAAGTATTTGAGTTAGGCTTCAGAGCAAAATTGGTTGATTCAAAACTTCTTTAAACATAATAAGGAGTTAAGTCACATCAACCATACAATTAAGCATACAATTATAATATAAAATTAGATCATGACGGATGAAAATTGAAAAGCCCAGTTTTATTGATAAGTAATATTTACATTGGGAAGACTCATTTGATTACATTCTCAATTTCGTAAAAATAAGGGATGGACAAAGTTACAAGATCATGAAACTTAGTCCAGCAAAACTCAATAAACGTATACTCTTTTACTAATCTATCTTCTATCTTATCCAAAATTGGTTTATCTAGTTGATGAGTCCTTAATTGGAAGAAGAGTTGTTGGGCTTTCATTTCAAATTCTATTTGCTTAAGAGCCTTCTCTGTCTCATCCATCTCCTCTTCCTCATGTGCTTCGTCCATAATGGCATCTTCTTCATACTCTAAGTCTTGGTTTTAAGTTCTCATATTCTTTGAGGAGATTCTCTACCTCGTACTGCATTTGGATTCGAGCAGCAATGGTTTCATTTAGTACTTCATTGGTAATGGAGGCATTGATATGCCAATTGAGTATAAGGGAAAGTTGATCCAGGAAAGCATAGAGCACTGCATGGGTTACAGGGTTCAGATGATAGCTGCGAGAAATAATGTCACAAGCCCATAACAGGTTCTTGTGAAGAATATCATCTCGTAGGACTTCAAATGACAAATAGGAGAAAGCGGTAAGCAGGGTCTGAGCCCTATATTGCTGGTAAGCAGTTAGAGGAACTGGAGCTTGGTAAGGAGCAAAGTGTTGACTCTCGAAGAGGGTGAGCCTCAATTCATCAATTCAATTAAAATTGGAGGACAAGACAGGAGCAGTGGGAGCCTCCCTAAATGAGGATGGGAATTCAGGTTTGTTCACATATTCAAGCCAATCAGAGGAGCAGAGTTTTGCTTTTTTGGCTAGGAGTGCAGGACTGATTCCTTAGGCTTCATCAAGATATGGGGTCTGTAACGACCCCATCACGTATAATGAGTAGCACTTAATTAATTAAGGAGATTTGAAATTTAATTGCCAATTATTCTAATTTAATTTGGGATTTACGAAAATTATGGAGATTGATTCATATATAATTCTATTTGAGGATTTATTTTGGAATTAGAAGTTGAAGGCCTACATGGCTCAAGAAAGTATAATTGGTGAATTAAATTATTTTAATTTTGAGTATTAGACCGTATGCGAGTTTAATTGAATATTCGATTCATATTTATAAAATTGAGATTTGATTAATTGGGTCCGAATTAAAGTTAATTAAGTTACAAAAATTGGGAATTAAGGTTATTATGAATTGAATTTCTTTATGAGGCATTTGATTAAGGTATTCATTAAGTATGTAATTTATTAGCGAGGAAGAGGATAGCCTTGGCTTCTTATGTTTTTGGCCATGTTTATAGGGCACGTTCTTAATTTTGCGAGAAACCTCTGGATGTTAACCAAGGAGGCCCCCTCTGGGTATTACAACTCTGGCTCTTCGCATATTTCACTGGTCTTCACTCAAAGTGCTTGAGTTTCTTGGTGCAAGAACCCACTACTTATGGAGAGAAATTTGCCAGGATTTTCTTATACCCCTCCAACTTTGCCTATTATTTTACTTTCTTTCATCAACTCCTAATTTCTCTCATTCCTTCCTTATTTTGTCCCTTCGAAACCAACATAAGACCAGCTTAGCTCAGGGCATTTCTGGCTGCTAGGAAATGCTCCAATTCACTACATAAGGATATGTCGGCCTCTATCTTGTTGCCAAGGGAACTCTTTATTGGTACTTTAAATCTTCGAGCCTACAAATGTATATCTGAAGTTTACTGCCCTCCCCAATTTGCAAGGCAATTTGGGCTTACTCAAGGAATTCCTGTTTCTTTCTACAGCCTCTCCAATACCAATCTCACAGCTAGAGACCTGAAGGTACCCAAAACCAAATTGGAGGAAGCAATATTTAACTTGCTACAGGATTTGAGTGAGTTTCAATTCATCTCATTTATCTCGCATGACACAGCTTTGAAAAGATTCCGAAGTTGGTAGATGGTCAATATGGAGGTGCTCTTGGCAATACCTTCCGAAGATCTACTAATGGGACTAGATGTGCCCTCTCAAGCCAAGCCCCAAAAGACTGGGACCACTGTCACTGTCCTCTACTGCCCCTATAATTCCAACTCCTACTGTTTCATCACCTCCTCTTAGGGTCACTAGGGCTACTTCAAAAAAAGGTTTGCACTGCTGCTCCCTTTCTTTTCCTTTTCTCTTTATGATGTCTTACTTTCTCTTTATGATGCCCTGCTTATAACTTTTCTTTGGTGTAGGAACTTCACAGGAAGACTCTCCTCAAAGGGCTCAAGCCCTAAACATTCTTAAAGACAAACAGCAAAAACAACAAAAGAGAAGGAAACTTGTACTTGATCCTAAGGAAGTTGAAGTACCTAAAGAAACATCACTTAAAAGAATGAAGAAAATAACAGTCTTCCCTTATGATCTCATTAATGACCCTGCTCACCAGGCAACTGTCAAGGCAGTAGAGAGGGAACAATCTAAGGAATTAGTGGTCTTCTAGAGATCCGAGAAGAGAAGGCACCAGCCAATATTACAAAATGAAGCTGTTGCGGCTGACACACTCCAGAGGGAAGTTGCAAGGAGGCAACAAACTGCTGAACATTATGCCCTTCGCAGTTCTCCAACCATTGCCACCACTTCTGAAATTGGTAATTTCCTTCGGTGTCTCTAGTAATTTTCTTTCCCAAGTTTTCAATAATGAAACTTAACATTGTTTCATATTTCTTATCTTGCAGCAACAATTATTCTACCTCCTCCTTCGATAATGGCTTCTTCAGTCTTATCTGAAGTTGAAAGACCATTAGAGACAGCCTCGAAAAAGAGGAAGAAAATCAACACCAAAGTGCCCTTAAATGTAGAGCCCATCCAAACAATACTTTCACTTCCCAGCTCTACATTTTCTATACCTTTTTTGAGGCAAGGTATTCCTATTTCTTTATGCTTGGACTTTACTCCATATCTACCTTATCTCACCTTTTCCTCAACCCAATTTACTCTTTCCACAATCATGGCTTCTCTCAAATCATCTGAGAAGGCCCCAGTTGTTACCTCATCAGTGATAGCTGGTGCTCCTAAAGAAGATACTGGTAGCTTACCAATTTTTTGTCCATTATCACCACCGAGCTCCAATGCTTCTTCTCTTAACTTACTGGTGACCTGGACTATAGACAGTACTAGGGACACTTCAACCTCCTCTCCTATCCCTATGCAACCGTCTCTTCCTTCCACTAGAGACTTTTCCGCACTTCCAATGTCAGTGGAAGAGATGGACATTTTTGAAGCTAGGTTGGCTAGCCTTTTTGACATACCTTCTACCATTCTAACAACCAATAATGAAGCTAAGCCATTGGTTCTGGCTGACTCTCTCTTGGAAATTTTTTAGAGTTCTTCAACCATCAGTAGAGCTTCCTTACCTCCACTGGACTTGGGCACCTATTTGGAATTGCTGACATTATTCTCAAGGATCCCATTAGGAGAAGTTATTGAAAGACAAGGAATTTGTTTCCTATATATATGCCGAGGTGTCTGAATTGAAGAGACAACATTTCTCTGCTTCTCAATTTCAAACCCAACTCTTGGAGAAAAAGGCTCAATTAGAAGACAAGTTATCAGCAGTTAATCTAGCCTTGGATCGAACTGCTACAAAGCTGTAAATCACTAATCAAGGGCTGGCCAATCGAAGGCAAGACATGGGTACAGCCATTCAGTTGTTCCCATCCCTTAGGAGTAGAGAATCAATTGTAAGGGAACAACTAAAACATTGTACTGATTTTTGGGCCAATTTATGGCTGCATGTACTCAACTCCATATGAAATGAAATCTTTATTCATTATTTGAGTGTCTTTATGCTTCTCTTGTTTAGCATTTTTTACACTCTTTGTGTTTTCCACATAGTTGGATAATAAGGTTTCAAGTACCTGCTGTTAATTTTCTTAGGATGCACATATCCATTTAGATTTCTCAAATGGTATGCTCCCCCAAGTAAGACTCTATGAATTTGATATGGACCTTCCCAATTAGGTGACAATTTGCCAAACCTATAGCTTTTAATTCCTATTTGAAGTATTGTCTTCAATACCAAATCACCTTTATCAAAGTTAATGTGTCTGACTTTCTTATTATAGTTTTTGGCTGCCTTCTTCTTTTGGAAAAGAATACTATTTAATGCCAAAATTCTAGCTTCATCCACATTATCTAATTCCAAGAACATGCTCTGATGATATTGCTCTGAATCTAACTGGTCCTAGCACTTATCCCTCAAGGACTTAATGTTAATCTCCACAGGCAACACTGCATCATGTCCATATACCAAGGCATAAGGAGTAACTCAAGCACTTGATCATGGAGAAGTCCTATAAGCCCATAATACATCCAACAACAAGTTATGCCAATTCCTAGGATTGTCTTCCACAACTCTCTGTATTCTTTTTTTCAAGGACTTGTTGGATGATTCTGCCTAACCATTTGCTTATGCATAATAAGGAATGAAATTAACAAGGATAATTTCAAATTTTGCTCCGAAAGATTTTATTATATTTCCATCAAATACAGTCCCATTATCTATAGTTATGGTATGTGGGATGCCAAACCTGTGAATCAGATCTTTAATAAATCCAATAATCTCAGTTTGATCTACAACTTTATATGGTTTAGCTTCAACCCACTTAATGAAGTAATCTGCGGCCACTAGGATGAACAATGGTGTTTCGAAGATGGTGGATGTATTTTCCCTATCATATCCATAGCCCAACCTCTAAATAGCCAAGGCTTCACAACTGTATGCAAATCAGTTATTGGTGCATAAACTATCATGCCATGCTTTTGGCATGCCTGGCAACCTCTAGCATACTCTATGCAATCGTTAAAGATGGTTGGCCAATAGTAGGAATGCCTTTGAAGCAACCATCTCATCTTCACACCAAGCTGATGAGCACCACAAATGCCTTCATGAACTTCAGCCATGGTTATCAATGCCTCTTTTGGCCCTAGACATTCCAATAATAACCCATCTGCTCCCTTTTTGTAAAAAGCATTACCATACATTATGTATTACATAGACTGTAATTTAATATTTCTGCTAGCCTTCGAAGATGGGCCAGTTAAGTACTGCATGATTGGATGTCTCCAATCTTGATCTTGTAAGTCATTATGATTGACTTCCAACACAACTTTCCTTTTAGCTAAGGGTGGTATTAATTTTTGATATGCTGCTTGACTTATATTTAACTGAGTGTCGTCCCTCATTCTGAAATTTGAAGCCTTCTGAGCTACATCATTGGCTTTGTTATTCATGAACCTTGGGATATAAGTCACATTTGCTATCTGAAACTGAGGAAGCAAATGTAATGCAACAACGTAATATGGTAACATGCTTGCACTTTGACATTTGAAAATTCCTTTCACTTGGTTGACAACTAATTGAGAATCTCCAAATATATCAACTACATAAACTTGTAATCCAATAAGCATTTCCAGTCTCATTATTAAAGCTTCATATTCAGCTTGATTATTGGGACAATTAATTTCATCAACTCTGAAACCATGTGTGGTTTCTACCCCCTGTGGTGACTTAATTACAACACCAATTCCAATTAGACCATTGCCCTTTGATCCATCGAACCACATTTGCCATAGCTCAACATTGATCATACTAAGATCCATTATTTCTTGGCTTCCAGTTTGACATGGATGACCTGCTAAAAAGTTAGCCAAAACTTGTCCTTTTACTGCCTTTTGGAGGACATATTCTAGATGAAATTCTAACAAGGCTAATATCCATTCGCCAATTCTTCCTCTCAACATTAGTGTAGCTAACATATACTTAACCAAGTCTGTGGTTGCAATTACTGAGATAACATTAGTCAAAAGATAATATCTTAATTTCATTGTTGCAAAGTACAATGCAAGGCACAACTTTTCTACAGCTGAGTATTTACATTCACAAGAATTTAAAAACCTACTAAGGTAATAAACTGTTTGCTCCTTGCCTTTTTCATTGTCCTAGGTTAGGAAAGCTCCCAATGAATCTTCTACTGCAGCAATATATAACTTCAAAGGCTTGTCGCTCTTTAGTGGCATCAGCACTGGAGGCTTGGCCAAGTAGGCTTTAATTCCTTCGAAAGTAGTTTGATGCTTTGCTATCTACACAAACTCTTCTTCATCTTTCAACTTTAATAAAGAAGAAAATACTTTAATTTTCTTGCAGTGTTAGAAATAAATCTTCGAAGAATATCAATCTGATCAAGGAACTTTTGTACTTCTTTCTTACTTGATGGAGGATTGGCCTCAATGACGGCTTTAGCTTTATTCTGATCAATCTGTATTTCCTTCTTGTGTACTACATAGCCCAAGAAGTTTCCAGCTGATACATCAAAAGCACATTTGAGAGGATTAAGCTTCAACTTGAACTTTCTCATTCTTACGAAAGCTGCTTCCAAGTGAACCTAGTGTTCTTCTATGGACTAGGATTTTACTACAATGTCATCAATGTAACACTCTAAATATCCTCCAATGAGATCATGAAAGATAGTGTTCATTGCCCTTTGATATGTAGCCCCAGCATTCTTTAGACCAAATGGCATTTTAACCCATTTGAAGGTGCCAATGTTCCCAAGACATCTGAACGCTATCTTATGGACATCCTCCTTTGCAATGTAGATTTGGATGTAACCAGAATGTCCATCCATCATAGAAAAAATCTTGTGCCCTGCTGAACTATCTACCAACAAGTCTACTATGGAAATGGGGTACTCATCTTTTGGAGTTGCTAAGTTCAGGTTTCTAAAATCAATGCATACCCTCATTTTACCATTCTTTTTAACCACAGGCACAATATTGGACAACTATTTAACATATCTGGTTGTTCTAATAAAGTCTGCCTTAAGGAGCTTGAGAATTTCGTCCTTAACCTTCTGAACCATCTGAGGACTCATCCTTCTTGGCTTCTACTTATATGGCTTGAAATTAGGCTTCATAGAGAGCCTATGTTCTACTAATGATCTATCCAATCTAGGCAGCTCATTATAAAACCAAGTAAAGCAATCCTTATATTGTTTTAAGATAGCCAATAACTAGCTCCTGTCAAGAGCACTTAACCAAGCACTGATATAAGTGGGTTGCTATACAGAACCTTCCTCTAAATTGACTTCTTCCAAGGGGTCTTGTACTTGAGAACTCACTACTGCTTCTCTTTTGATTTCTTTTACCCTCGAAGCAAGTTCTTTGCTTTGTTCTGCTCCCACTTTCTCTGGTTCAACATTTTTGCCTTATTCTTCATAGACAAAATCTGTCCATAAGGCTTCTTCTTCTTGTATTTCCTGGACTTTTGTTTCTATGTCCAATGCACAGTACTTATCAAAGGTCAAAGGTCTGACCTATTGTCATTTTTGCTTACAGCTAACTACCATGGCTTCCCTCTTTTGTTCTTGAACCTTCTGGACTATCGATTTTATGTCCAATATTGAAAACTTAACTAAAGCCAAAGGTCTAGCTTCTTGGGTTTCATCTTCTTGCCTACAACCAGGCATCATTATCATCCTTGATAACGAATTCTTCATCAGCACTCTTCTGCACTAAGTGCTTCAGGTGTGCTACTTCCTCATCAACCATCACTTCGGCTGAACCATTAAGTTTTCTCAATATATTGAGTGGTGTCACTCCTTCAGTATACAACTTGGCCTCTGCAAAGTCAGTACAAGCGACAAAGGGTTGAGGGTCTGCATTGATCTCTTCTGTCTCTCCATTGCACAAGGCCATCATTATCTTCTAATGTAGAGAGGAAGACACACATTTGTTGGTGTGGATCCAATCCCTACCAAGTAAAGCATTATACTTGGCATTACTATCTATAACAAAGAATGCCGTCATGCAATCTCTAGTTTCCACACTCAGGTTGATAGGCAGGATACCCTGAGCCATCTGCTTATCTCTAGCAAAGCCAGCAATGGTTGTGCTGGTTGGGATTAATATAGGGTTTGTTTTTTCTAGTTTCTTCAAAGAGGACTTCGGAAGCAGGTTCACTGCTACTCCATTATCCATCAATACCCTGTTCATTTGTATTCCATCGAAAAAAGCCTTGATATACAAGCGCTTAACATGCTGTGCCATGGATGTTGTAGGGTACTCAAAGGGATATGAGAGATTAATACTCACTTCTTCACTTTCTCATCTTCAGTTTCCATTGGTGTGGCCACTTCAAACTCATCTTGAACCATCCTAACCTGTGAATCTTCAGTAGAAACTAGAATATGGTCAATTTCCTAACCTTTTTGGTTTCCATTTTCAGCCTAGAACTCCTGTGGCAATATATACACCATATTCATTGACATTGGAGGAAATTAGCTAAACTGAATTGCTGCCTGCACTTGTTTCTTTTCCAGGCTAACTTGTTCAGTTATTTCATAAGCATCTTCCATGCTGCACTCTGGTACTTCAGTACTAGTGACTTCCTTCGAATGGTCTGCTTCTGCTGGTTTTCTGACCAAAAAGGTATGTTCAGCCATAAAGGCCTCAAACATCTCATCCTCAGCCATTTCTTTCCTTTGGCCTAGTTCAACTTCTTCTTCTATCTCACTGTCACTTTCCATCAAGGCCTTTTCAAGACCTGCTAAGCTGGATCTTTCCCTGGCCTTCAATTCAGTGTGAACTTTAGCCAACCGCTCTTTGCTGACACTTCTTTTGTTTTGAGAAGCTAATTTTGGACTAGGATCCAATTTTAGACTTTCTCTCTTCTCTGTTTGGCCTTTTGACTGGGCCAATGAAGAATTCTCTTCACTTTCCTTCAGATCCTTCTGGTACTGAGTGTACCTTCGCTAGATCTTCCTCCTTTGAGACCTTGAGATTACTGGAACCATATTTGGTTTCTTTGTTTTTGGGTGCTTTAGTAATACCCAATTATTTGGAGCCACCAAGGGATGTTTAATCATTCTACCCTGGCCTCCGAAGACACTTCTCTGGGCAAGCATTTCCTTAGGCTTGTTCTGCATGACAAACCAATCTAGAACCCTAGGTACCTATGAACTCACTAGTTCAGTTGTTGAACTAGCTCTTTCTGCCTTCGAAGACAGCTTCAAAGATAGTTGTGGAGGCCACTGCTTGGCCCTAATCCCCTGTCTTGAGCCTAATTTAGGCCTTTTGTCAGGGTGGTTACCTTCCATCTTATTCAAGGCTGATCTTGGAGGCCAATCTTTGGCTCTGATTCTATAACTTAAGCCCACTTCAGGCCTCATCTCAGGATAATTGTCTTTTATCCTGTAGCAGTTAGGTGGTCTGAACTTTTGCATAGGTCTCTTACCCTTGGGATGCACTTGAGCAGCTGGTGGTTCAGCCAAGAATGGCTGCTGTCTAGGACCAGTTGGGTAAGGCCTCTTATTGTAGGTACTGGTTGATTTAGGGCGTCTCTGCACATCCTTGTAATACTGTTTCCCATCAATTGGGAGTCCTTTCAACCATTTGTAACTTAACCTACATCTGGGACACATCCTTTGCATGACAGCTGCCTCTAGAGAGTTATCATCCAATGCCTCCTCACTAGAGTCCTCCTTTTGGTCCGCAAAGCTCTGTCCATTTATTGGTGAACTTCTGGTATCTTTCTTGAAAGCAGTCTAGCTGGAAACATGTATCTGCACATTAACCTCCTCCTCCTATTCCTTCAAGGATAGGTTTTGGAAATTTGGCACACTAACATTGGCTGTAGTTTCTCCAATCTCTAGGAATGGGTTAGTGTCAATCCCCATAGCTTTCTCTGCTTTGGCTGGGAACTTTAAACTCTCATTTCGAATCTGTTCTTGGATTCTGTGCCGAAAAATAATACAGTTTTTAGTTGAATGAGACCAAGAATTGTGCCATTTACAGTACATTTTCCCTTTAAGTTTTTCTGGGGTAGGGATGTTAACTCCCTTTGGTAACTTTAGGAAATTTGCTGCAAGAAAATGATCAAAAATGTCATTTGCTTTTGTTAAATCAAAAGAATACTTTCTATGAAGGTCTTTCTTTTTAAATTGCTGGTCTATTGTAGTGTCCTTATGAATTAACGCCTCACAAGTCATTGGCTCTTTCCCTACGATCTTTGCTGCATCAATTTCATAATTAGGATCCCTATAATAAGTCTTATATGATGTATTACTTCGATCATGTTTTTCCTCGAGTAAAGATTCATATCTAAACACTTTATAGGTTAATTCCACTAAGTCTCGAAACTCAGTTGAATCGAACTTCTTTCGAAGCCTAAACTCTAAACCATTTTGAGCCAATCTCACAAGCTCAGGCTCTAGTAGAATGACCCTACACTTGTTTCGCGCTCTTTTGAATCTGGCAATGAGTTGAGAAGCCTTCTCATCAGGCCTTTGGCTCAACCTTACCAAATCTGTCATGGAAACTTCAGGCTCCATTTGGAAAAATTGGGCATGAAATGCCTCCTCCATTTGCTAGCAAGTTTGGATAGAACCAGGTGTAAGGTTAATATATCATACAAAAGCTGTCCCAGTTAAAGAATTTGGAAAAAGTCTTAACTTCATATAATCATTATTGGTAAATTCACCATATTGGGCTGCGAACCTAGCAATGTGTTATATTGTTGATTAGTTTCTATTTCCATAAAAGAGAGCAAAGTCTGGTATTCTAAACCCTCTTGGGTATTCATGCACCCTATCCACCCATTATAGGTATGGCTTCCTATACACAGGAGTTTGAACCCCCTGAGCCATAGGTCTACACATTTCTCTGACAATATTGACAATTTGGTCCCTAAGAACCATATTTTGTGCTTGTTGGACTACCACTGGAAGAACAAACGCAGGATTTGGTGGAAACCCTTGTGCTTGAGGTTCTCTTGGTCTATAGGAAAGTATATTTGGGATTGGCTGTCCTTATGGTACTGGCTGCGGTTGAGGGTATGGTTGACCTCTCTGAGCCTGTCCTGCGAAAGGACCTGCGCAAGGTGCTGCAATAGGAGGAATAGATATTGTTTCTCTCCCAGCCGCAAGAAACCCTTCTAACCCCCCAGGTGTGAATTTGAACAGGGGATTAGTGAACCCTCTTGTGCCAGGTATGGCTTCGAACATGGGATTTGAAAACACTCTCATGCCATTTTCTTGTGTTGGCCCAAATCCACCAATTTGTATGGCTTTGCTGTTAGGTAATGAGGCATTTTGATTTACCACAGGCCTCAAAAGAGGTTCATATCATGACTAAGGTATAGGTGATGGTCTTTCATAATTTTGATTACTAGTCTGACCATTAGTATGTCCATTACTTTGCATAGGTTGTTTATCTCTAGCCAATATTTGCTGAGGAACATTTGAATTTGCCTCCATATGCCTTGTGCTAGTTAGTTGATGGGAATTCATTCGATCCATAAAGGATGTTGCCCATCTTTCTATTGTGTACATTAATTGCTGTCCCATGGCATCTACCAAGCCTCCTCATGGATTCATTAGCTGGGTAGATGGAACAGTGGATGGTCTAATTCCATGGCCTCGTCCAATATTTTGAACATGTGATGCATGTTCTGAATTGCTGGTCTGTTCGACCATAGGTTCTGATGAGATTGGTGCTTCCATAGGATGTGTTATCACATTATCCTCTGGATCAGGTACTTCTACCTCTCCTTCCATACCTTCTTCCTCTCCTTCCACACCTTCTTCCAGGCATTTATTTTCTCATTGTCTCCTACGTTTAGCCATTTCAATTAGTCCCACTAGGTGTGCCAAAAATATATGTTGGTTTTTTTGGCTCTCGAAGGTTAATAATGTAATTTTAAGCGTGCTAGTAAGGATCAATTAGTCCTTATAAAATATTAATTACCAACCAATTATCAGATGATTGTGTTTTAGTTCTCTCAGCCTCAATGAAAAGGACTTTTACTGGTGGCTTGTTTAGGAGAATTTAGTAAATAACAAGTGAAGAACAATTTCAGAATTTGAATTTCAGTAAGTAAATGAAAACTTACAATGATCTGACCCAACCTCGTAGAGGTTTATAACAACAAGCTATTTGAAACTAATCCTAGGAAATGAAGTGTAGTACAAGAATTGAAGTGTAGAAATGTAAAGAACTGTAAAAACTGGAAGGAAAAAGCGAAGTAAATAAACTAATTTTTTGATCTGACTCTGGACCCTTCATTCTGGGGCCTTCTCTGTTATTTATACTTTTCAATGATAACTGTCGAAGTGGGCTTCTACCCGTCGAAATATCCTCCTATAATTGCTGAACATGCTTTCTCACAGTCAGTCCTGCTACGCCACTCTTGCAGTTAGGCTTCCCTTCTGATTTTGAATTTAAACTTTGTGAGTAATCGTTAGGCCACATCATCTTGTATCCCTCGATTATTCTAGTGCTACGTAGATTCATTATTACCAATATGGACTGACATGTGTCTGAATTTGGTTGGCAACTTATATTAAGTCCCTAACTTGCCCTCTTCGTGCCACGTGTTGAATTGTGATTAGCTTTTACAAATTATATAGCCAACAGCTACGTAGCTCGAAAATGAGCTGGCTCAAATGGGTTGAAGGCACTTTTTTTTCTTTTTTTTTTCCCTCTCTTTTGTCTCTGAAATAAAGAGGTAAGAGTAAGAGAGAAGAGTGAGGGGAAACACAGAGAGAGAGAGAGAGAGAAAAGTGATGGTGAAGAACAAGGCCTTACCTTTTTTAAGCATGGGAGGTTTGGGAGAGAGAGAGAGAGGAGAGAGAATCCATTGATGAACAAAATAAAAAAACAACATAGAGAGAGAAAAGAAAGAGACAGATTTGTGTATATACACAGAGAAGGGTTGCGAGCAACGGTGATGGCGGCTAAAATCGAGTTTCTCACCGATGGCACCGTCTCCGTAGATAGCCCCGCCTCCGCCACCTAAAATCCCATCTTTCACGGCGGTTTCCAGATCCAAGACATCACACTTCACATCCCCATCTCTCCGACGACTAAATGACTGATATATAGGCATTTTCACACACCCTTTTGTTGACAAAACTAGTAAAAGGAAAAGCTTATCAGACAAGGAAAAAAAGACCCAAAACAATGCAAACCCTTAAAAATCACTCACTCTGAACCAAACAACAAAAAACAGTTGTATTCTTCGAGGCACATCAGGACTAAGCAAAAGGACATGAAGTGTGTGGTAAAAAAAAGATTATAAAGAGAAGGAAGAATTTTACACTTTTCTCTCTCTCTCTCTCTCTCTCTCTCTCTCTCTATTTCTCTCTCATTGACAATTACAATCAACACTAGACATCAAAGGGGACATCTTTTCTTCGAGACTGCTTTTTTTCTTTTTTTTGCTTTACCTAATCTCTTTATTTGGTCATTTTCATCATCATCACGACCTAACACATCATGAACATGTAATTTTCTCCTCTAATACCAAAGCTCACTTCCTCTTGAAGCTCAAAAAGAGTGAAATCTTTCAAACCCAGATTAAAAGAAGAAGAAGAAAAAAGGAATCAAAAGGAAGTAGTAATCAAAAGTGTGTGTGTGTGTGTGTGTATGAGAGAGAGAGAGAGAGAGGGAAAGAAAGAAGAAGAAATCATCACAATCCAAGCACTCAAAGATGAACAGTGTACACTAAAATTAACAAAGGAAAATGAGGGAATTGTTATAATAAGAAGGAGATTGGGATGGTGTGAGAGAAAGAGAGAGAGAGAGAGAGAGAGAGATAACAGTGCTGGCTAGTGAGAGAGAGAGGAGGTTGGAGTGTTTGAATGGAGAAGAGAGGAAACAGAGATAAAGAAGAGAGGAAAGGAGAACAGAGATAGAGAAGAGAGGAGAGGAGAACACTTTTCGGGCCACTCGAGCCTCAATAAATCGAGCTACGAGGCATTTTCCAAAAGCATATTATATATGGTAGTTAAGTTAAATATTTAACTTTTTAAAATATAAAAAATAAAAAAAAAATAAAAAAAAAGTCATTATTTAAGTTATTCATCAGTATGATAATAGTTTTAAAACCTCCTTAACTCAGGATCTTTTAAAAAATAAATTTAATTTTAAAATTTGTATCTACTTATATTGAATTTATCCAGCAAAAATATATTGATTAAGATATTATTTAAAGATATAAATAAAAAGAGATATTAATAAAAATAAGTACAATAATTCAACTCCAAAATAAGGCCCCAAAATAAGTATAATAATTCAACTCCAAATACTAATACAAAGTGATATAAATAAAATAAGAAACTTTCATTAATCAGAGTTAATATGCAAAAGGTGATACATGCGATATACATTCATAAACAGTTCATCTTGAATCTACAGCATGTGTTACAAGTAGTGACAAGGAATGAAAGTTAAACATATATTCTTATGCCCTAAGGGCTTACATCTTTCTAAGACCGTGCTTGGTTACAACAAAATGAGTCATAAGCTCAATACAAATTAAGCTATAGGCTTGTATAAAAGATAGATACAAAATAAACAAAATTGAGCCTTCAACTTCACAGTTCTCCTAAGCTAAGTCCTTAGCGGAGGCATATCATCAGCATCTGAAAATGGTTTTTCCTTAATAGGGTGAGCCAAAGCCCAGTAGAAACAATCTAACATAATATATGAATCTTAACAAAGATATAAGTATGATATGCATATACAATGCCTATGATAAATCATTTACAACACTTTTTCCAAAGACCATGATATGCGGAGCTTTATACCTCAATCTATTTCATCTCAATTCGTTAATCATATCTATTTAATTCAACCAACCACATTGAGGATATAACTCAATAGGTCTATAACCAATATAGCTATCATACAAACACATTTATTTGCCATTTTACAGAAATTTCATCCGCGGGAATTGGCACCCATGTATATGCGCGGTTTTCGAGACTTTCACCCTAGACACACAAGCTAACTTAATTCAATGGAGTCCATCCCCTTTCTCCTCTTAAACATGGAGTATATGCCCTTTCTTCTCCCAAATATCATACATTTTCAATGTGTTAAAAACAGAGTCATATTCAATGATAACGGATAAGAGATTAGTTTCAATTCACCTAATCCTCGTGCAATTTCTACAACAATCATAGCTATCCTCCACTGATAACCCAAAACAGATATTTCTAAACTGATATACAATCTTTAAGATAGATAGATTATCCAAATTTCCAGAGGTGAGAGATAATACATATCCAACTCCACCATTTATATAAACATCTATCCAATTTCATATTCCTAATGTCAATTTCATTTATTTATACAAAATAACAATTTGAGTCATTTTAGAGCAAAACACTCTTTCTCCAAAACCCATTTTAAATGTCAAAACCAACAAATTTAACACAATACATTCTCATATCTATACCCACAACCATTTTCAATACCTTTATTTGAGAACCCCTCTTTTGATTTTAAACCAAAACCCTAGGTTTGTCTAAAATCCTCCAAATCCCAACATCATTTACACAATCACAGATAGCTAAGTTAAAAATCATAGGAGAGTGTAGAAAGTTCCTACCTCAAGGCAAGAAGTCGAGCAAGGCAAGGAGGAAACTTCAACAATGCTCAAACACAACTCTATTCGGATCAAATGAGAGCCCTCAGAGTACTCTATCTTTTTATAAAAGAGAGTAGGGTAGAGAAACAACCAAAACTAGGTGAAAATGTAGAGAGAGAGAGAGAGTAAGTTTGAGAGAGAGAGACTCTAGATCTAGGTTTTTGGAAAGTAGAGAGAGAGAGAGATGTGAAAAAGTGATGTAAAATGTCACTTTTATGGATTGAAATACGCACAGTCCGCTCGAGTGCAAGAAGTGACGCTCGAGCATCAGACACAATAAGTTATTCTGTTCAAGCACAATAAGTGACACTTGAGCGCAATAAGTGACGCTTGAGCACAGATTACACGCATCCAGTAGTTTTGTAGACAGAAGAACATCGCTCGAGGGCGAGAGTGGCCGCTCGAGCACATACCCGCTCGAGCGTAGAATACACTCTCCCAATAATTTTGTAGGCCTACAAAAGTACTGAGAGTTCGCAAAGTCTACTCAAGTGCAAGAAGTATCGCTCGAGCGAAGGAGTAAAATCCTGAGCAACAAAAATTTGAAAACCAAGCAACCAACTTATTCCAAACGCAACCACTGCAATCCAAAGCCAAACTCAAGGAAGTATAAGGATGAAACGACATGGACAATAATGCGAAACTATGAAACCCGAGTCCAGGATACAGAATGGGTCAGGTCTAAACCAAAATCGTTATAAATAGCAAGGACAAGATTTATAAGTAAGTATAAGAGGAACCAATCAAGTCAGCATAACTGACAAAGAAATGTGAAAATAAGTAGTATGAGTTGACTTAAATTTTGATCAAGGCAGTAGAAGTTGACAAGTGGATAGGTAACGATAACTAGAAAATGAGGCAAATATGGCTAACTCTTAATAAGAGATGTGGATAGATTTGAAAATTGTGCATAATAGGGTCATAAGTGACGAGTAAAACTTGAATACAACAGTGGTATTATGACATACACGTATGATATCACTAACCAATTATAACCTAGCACAAATTGAGTGAACCTCACCTTTTAAATATATCTATCCTCCTATGTCATTTTCATGACTTCCATATCATTGTAGTGGGGTTAGGATCTATACATGGTGGGCAAACGATAAGATCTTGTTAGTTAGTGATACCACGCATGCATGATGACGTGGTATTACAGTTGTGTTAAATTTATTTTTTATTTTTTCGTAAGTGATATCATTAATGAGAGAATAAAAAAAAAATAAAAACAAACAGTAAGTGTAGCCTCAATAAAAATAATAGAATTACTTTATTCAAAATTATCATATATATTCAATATTTTTACTATTTAATTTTAAAATTAATTATTTATTTATTTATTAAAAACCATGCATAACACATGTATTATGCTAGTTTAGATAAATAGGAGAGTAAAATCTATATTACTATATATAATTGCAAAACATTAGGAGGTCTTTGTACTTGAAAGTTTCAAACTATTCTCTTTCACAACAGAAATTCTCCATCCCCCCATTTCGTCACTTCCAAAATACAAAATATTATTAGCTCTTTCTAATTAGGGTATTATTTTGTTTGAAGTTACAATAAATTATGCATATTTATCAATATGGTTCTAGTTTGGTATTGTTTTGTTTTAAATAAAAAAATAAGTTAAGCACATTTCCAAGTTTTTTAAATTTGTTCTTTTAAAAAATCTTTAATGACACATAAATCTTAATTTAAGTTTCAACATTAGAAAAAATTTATGTAATCAAAATTTTCATATTTAATTTAAATATAGAATATAGTTAGACATCTTCTAGGCAAGTATCACAATTATAAAAAATAAAAATAAAAATAAAATTGTATAAGCATAATCAAATTATAAATACATAACTCAAATATTTTCTTTCCTAATTCATATTTGTCAAAAAATTTAATCGAACCATATTTACTTAAACATAACATGATAAAAAAAATTAAGAAAATTGATCATGTAAATTTACTTAAGCGGTGTAGTCATTTGTGACAAAATTAGCATTATGTAAATTTTTCTGTTTGGACTTGATTAACGTATTTGAATCTAATCAATTTTATAGATAAAAATTTATTCATAAGCAAGTAAATAGTTCATTTATACTATTGTTATTTATCTCGAATGAAACAATAATTTAGTGTTTTAAGAAAAAAAGGAAACTCATAGTGACTTAAATATTTTATCTTAAAAAATTATTTCAACACATAGGCATTGCCTAAATTACACCAACTTATATACTAGTGTATTAGGCCCGGACGGGTGAATTTAACAAAAAAATTTTTAAGAGTACTTACTAATCAATCTTATTATTTAAATTTATTTACTTATATATCCTATCGATAAATTTATCACTATAAATTTATTCATAAAAATAAAAGAGACTGATAAATTTATAAATAGAGTTTAATGAATAATGAGTTCCAAAAGTATGACATATTGGTAATTTACCCTTTTATTTATTTATTTATTTTAAATATGTTTTGTTAACTGTAAGATAGTGTTTGTATTACTGAAAGCAAAATATAATGGAATGATTATTTGGTAAAGGTTAAAGAATAATAATTCCATTTTAATTCAATGGCATTCAACCTTCATTTCAATTAATTAAATGTTATTTGAAATTATTACGTTTAAAAATTTTAAAATTATTATGACTTATTGTAATATTAGTCATAACTTATTGTGATATTAATTTTTTTTTTAAAAAATAATTGTGATATTAATTATGACATATTGTGATTAGTATTTTAGTTATGATTGAAAAAGTTTATGGTTATATTTTACGCTATGCATGACAATGACTCTTTTTTCTTTCTTTTTTTAGTTATAACTAAAAATAATTTAGTTATAACATTTGTAGTAATACATACTAGTTTAGGGATGTGTATTTTAGAATGGCCTTTTAATCATATTAATAATATTTACGAACATGGCACATTTATATGTACATTAAATATATTTAACATTTTTTTATATCATATTTAGTATATTTTACATATGTACAATTATTGGTAATTGTTCATTAACACGAAATATTATGTGACATTATCTACGTAGTGCTATAAATTAATTATGCAACGAAAAATTTTATAGTAACATGCTAATTGTTGGTCATATATTTTGCATTAGCTAATCATAGCCTGACACGTGGTCCATTAGGGGTAATTTGGAGAATTAGTAAGGATTTCCAATCATCGAAGGACACTTCCAATCATCGAAGGACACGTGACAAGTTATATCATAACAATGTATCTGCGAAGTATTGGAACAATTGAAAGGAGTAAGGTGACGTGACTAAACAGTTCTTGGAGGTTTAAATTCAAATTTAGGAGGGAAGCCCAACTGCAAGAAGTAACTTAGTGGAGGCAAATTACTTGGAACCATGTTTGACGTTCGTGGAGTTTACTTCATCAGTTACTAGCCACTTCGACGGTTGTCACCAAAGCATATAAATAGAGAAGAAAGCTAATAGTGAAGGGACCCAGAAAGAGATCCAGAAACTAGTCTATTTTATCTCACATTTTTCTAGTTCTTTACTTTTCAGTTCTTTACCTTCTAGTCCTTTACTTTCTCGCACTGTATTTCAGTTTCTTAGGAGTAGTTCTAAGTTAGTCTATTCATTGTTGTAATCCCCTTCGAGCTGTGGAAGTGTGTAAGTACAATTGTAAATACTTGTTTACCTAATAAAATTTATTTTCTGAAATTGTTCTCTCTTCATTCTTTTACTATTGTGATTAGTTCTTTTAAATTTTCTCCTAAAAATAAGCCACCAGTAAAAGTCCTTTTCATTGAGGTTAAAAGAATTTCGAAACAATTATATGATTAATTGGTTGGCATTTATTATTTCTGTAAGGACTTATTGATCCTTACTAGCATGTTCAAATTACATTTGTGACCTTCGAAAGCCAAAAGAGAAAACACTGACCAAACTATTTAATATCCAATTTAATATTAAAATAATATAATATGCAACGTTATTTAATTTGACACATTAATTGGAATGTTTGTTTTGAAAAGGAAAAAAATAATAATAATAATAATCTGTGTTAATTGTAATGGATAAGGAAAATGTTTAAAAAGTGTTCACAATTTAACCCATAATAATATGGCAAGATAAATGTATACTTATAATTTGTTATGGCTTGATAAGTATCATCAAATTATAATTTGTTAAACACTCACTGATGTGAGACCCAACTCTCTTATGACATTATTGAAAAATGTTCGAGACTTGCAAAAACTCATACAATTCAATCTATAATTATGTGATATACTAATTGTTAATTTTTAATTTGTTACCTACCTCATGATATAGACTCCAACGCCATTTGCATATTCCATGAATGCCAGTTATAGCATATATGAGATTAATTGATTTTGTTTTAGTTCATGTTTACTTTGTTTCTATTGAGTCGTTGATTTTTGCTGCAAAGTCACAGGTACATTATGAGACGCAAAACCAAAGCAAATGTCGATTTTTCATTTCATAGTACCGATCATAGTTTGTATATACAATACATAGAGGGTGCGTTTGTTTGGACGGACTGGATAAGGGGGAATTGTAATCCATCGGACTATTAGTCCTCAGATATATTGTCCCGGGACTATTTGGTTGGACTAAATTTATATCATATGTTTGTTTAGTCATGGGATTAGATGTCTGGATTAGACTATTTTTAGTTATCCAATATTTGTTTGGGATATTATGGAGAAAGATAAATGCTCAAATGACTATTTTATCTTTTTCAATTATTTACTAAGTAATAGCAATATTAAACATAGCTTTAATATTTTAATTATTTTTAACTAGATTAAATAAAAATTTGTTTTATTTTATTTTTTGCACAATATTTTCATTATTTTAATTTATTATTTTCAATTAAATTAAATTTATAATTTATAATTTATATTTTTTATTTAATATATAATTTTAAATTAACGACAATAAAAAATAATTTTATTTAATATATAAATTAAATTTTCAACAATACTAAAAAAATTTAATTTATAAGGCCATAATTTATAATTTATTATTTTTAATTAAATTAAATTTATAATTTATAATTAAAATTTTTTATTTAATATATAATTTTAAATTAACAATACTAAAAAAATAATTTATAAATGTTCAAAAGACTATTTTATCATTTTTTAATTGTTTGCTAAGTAATAGTATGGAGAGTAAAATGGACATTTCACAAAATAATCCCATAGGATACCAATTCCATTGTTTCCATCCCACCATCTCCCATGAGATAGGATAGTCTCATATTTGTGAGACTAATAGTCCGGGGGGACTATTAGTCCAGAGTAAAAAAAATGAAACAAACAATGGACTATTAGTCCGATGGGACTAATAGTCCAATCCCACCTCTTAATCCTTCAAAACAAACATACCCAGACGGTAATATGTATACATAATTTGTGCATACATGTGACCAAAATGTTACCAAAACATAGTTTAAATTATTGTAATAAATTTAAATTTTGACATTACAAATCTTCTAATATATTATTTTGTTTGGTTAGATTTTTAAAAAGTAAATTTTAGACCCTTGCAGGCACAGGTTATTATTGTGATAAATTTAAATTTAAAAAATACAAATCCTTTCAAAATCTATTTTTTAAACTTTTTTTAAAAAGATAATAATAATAAAATACTTATCATTTTATATAATTTTACCTTTTTGAGAGCAAAATAATATTTAAATTTTAAAAATATTTTTTAATATTTATTTTTGTCAACTTAATTTTTATTTAAAAAAAAAAGAAAGAGAATCAATTTTAAATTATGTGTTATTGGGCTAAAATCCCAAAAGTAGAATTACGTTTCAGTGGTACACGAGGAAATAAATAACAAATTAGTGGTAACTTTCTGAAAATTTCAATAGCTAAGTAAAAAAAATATTGCAGGGATATGGAATCTTGACTTTGATTTACTCCATTATTTCACTAGAGAAGTACGTGCCAGTGATTCTTGGAAAAAAATTCAATGGAAAGTAGAAAGTTTTTCAAATATCAACCGGAATGGCAAGTGAAAATGAAATTACAAACATATGGAATCTTGAATTGACTTTACTATTATACCCTTGTCTCTCACAAAACTCTCACCACTCTGCACACACTGACCACACTCTCGCAGTCTCACATACGAGCAATTTTTGTGTGCAAAGAGGATAGGTGACATGTGGTACCTTCCTCTTCTTTCATAGGTTGAGAGAGTGGAGGCTACATTTATGTGTTGGGTGATAGAGAGACAACATGAGAGAACATAGTATTTGTGATTAATTGAAGGTACCATGTGACATGCCACATGATACTCTCCTAGCACCCAAGAATTTTTCCTCACATACATAGTCGAAAAATTATTTGATGCCCTAGTGCATCACCTATCCATATCTCCCACCACATAGTTACACTCTTATTAACACCCAACCCCAAATAACTTCTCCACACGGTCACTCTCTTATACACAGATTCGGGGGTACTGCTGCAAGGGCTGAAACGCCGTCGTTTCATCAAGTTTATGCATATTCAATAAAATAAAATAAAAATTGGGTGTTAAGAGGGGTTGAACCTAGACAAGCTGGAGATAAAGAGGGTCTTCAACCACTATGCTACTTAGTCTACTCATTAATATTTTGGACATATATTGTATTTGTTACAATCTGTATTACAACATTAAAAAAAATTACAATTTGCTATAATTAAAATACAAAACAACGATTCAAAACAAAACGTTGGGTCTATTAGGAGCAGGAAGGGTTTGGGTTCTCTACCGTCTCTCTACCAATGCTCCGTCGTTCCTTCACCGTGCCTCCACCTTTTGCTCCAACAGTCCTCCGCCTATACCGTAGCTCCACCATCACCATTGTCATTGAGGTTTCTTATATGCCTTGTAAGAATCTTCACTCAGGTTTGAAAAAATATATATTTTTTCAAATAGAGATTGTGTTTTGGATTGGAGATTTTAATATAATATTATAGGATTCTGTTATGTGTATGTATATGGTGATTTGTATAAAATTGTGTAAATTGGATTTTGTTATCTGTTATAGAAATGTGTTATTGTGTTTTGGATTAGGGATTGATGCTCTGTTAAATTAATTTCACAATTTGATAAGTATAGGAATCTATTATTATATATGGTGATTTAAATCTTGGTATTTTCATTATCTTTTCACATAATGTAAGTTATAAAATTTTATGATCTATTTTAAAGGTATACTCTTTTAGTAATATAATTGATTTGTCTTGTGTATAATAAACCACATCAAGAAAGTAGACAATTTTTTAGAGTATGTAGTAATTTATCTTATTGTTGATGTTATTTTTGTGCTATTTTTATTGTTATTAAACTTTATATTCGACAGTGCCGAAATGGAAGATGGTGCACTTAAGGAGTTGGCCAAGAATTCCATGCCATGTGTTGGAATGGAATTTGATTCGGAGGAAGCTACATATGAATTCTACAATGAATATGGAAGGATTGTGGGATTTAGTATTAGAAGAGATTACCATACAAAAAGTAAGAAATATGGTATCATGATTAATAGAAAGTTTGTTTGTTGTAAGGAGAGAGAAAAGGAAAAAGATAAACGGTACATATATAATAGTAAAACATCCTCAACATGAGACAAGAACGAAATGTAATGCATTCGTGTATATATCTTTTAGACGAGACTTGTCAAAATGGGTTCTGATGAAGTTTGATGATAATCACAACCACCTTTTGCATATTCCTTAATGTATGCATATGATGCCATCTCAAAGAAAGTTGTGTGATGCTCAGGGTATAAATGTTGATGTCGCTGATGATACTGGTATATCACTTAAGGCATCACATGATCTTATTAGCGCCTTAGCAAGAGGGAAAGAATTTGTAGGGTTCATGCGAGAGGACCAAAAAACCTACTTGCGTGCAAAAAGGCAACGAAACTTGCAATATGGTGAAGCTGGAAGGTTGTTAAGATATTTCCAGCAACAAGCCATTGAAAATCCATATTTTTACTTTGCATTTCAGTTGGATGTTGATGAGATGATTACAAACATTTTTTGGGTTGATCATCAGATGATTACAAATTATGGCATTTTCAGTGATGTTTCCGAACAAACAAAGAGTACAGTCCACTTGCTTTATTTACTGGCTTTAACCATTTCAGAATGGCTGTGATTTTTGGTATTGCATTATTATATGATGAAACTACAACACATTTGAGTGGTTATTTGAAACTTTCTTGCATGCAATGTCAGGGAAAAAGCCTGTTAGTTTTTTCACAGATCAAGATCAGGCAATGGCTAAGGCAATTTCTTAAATCATGCCTGAGGTATTTCATGGATTGTGCACTTTTCACTTAATGCAAAATGCTTTGAAGCATTTAGGCCACTTCTTCAAGGGTGCTTTAAAATTTGGTTGCGATTTCAAAACTTGCATTTTTGGGTATGAGGATGAACATGAGTTGGTTGAAGCTTGGGATTCTTTGATTCATAAATATAACTTGCAAGAGAACTTATGAATAAAGAAGACTTGGGAACTTAGAAAGAAGTGGGCGCATGTGTATATGAAGTTGGTATATACTGCAGGAATGCGAAGCGCTCAACTTAGTGAAAGCTTGAATGCAAAATTGAAGAAGTATTTAAAAGTTGATCATAAAATTGTTCAATTTTTTACACACTTCAATCGAGTTGTTATCGATAAGCGATATGAAAAAGTAAAAGCTATATACGATTCAAGACAACAGTTGCCGAGAATAAAGTTGAAAATGTCTCGTATGTTAATTCAAGTTGCTAAGTTGTACACCCCTTCTATCTTTGACTTATTTCATAATGAGTTAAGCACATCCCTTTGTTGTCAAGTGAAGCGATGCCATGAGTTAGAAAGAGAAGTCACATATGTGATTGGCTTATATGGAGAGTGTACGGGAAAGAAATAAACCTTCTCGTATAATCCTGTTGATCAAGATTGCGCTCCTCTGTACGACATCGCTTTACTCCATGAAAACACAAACGTGAGCTAGCCGACGGGTGTGTGCCGGATACCTCTCCGATGCCTAAGTCAGCAAAATAGACAAATAGACAAAAAGCTCTGTGTATTCGGGAATCAAAGTTGTGTTACCTCTCCATAGGTGATGAGGTGAGCTTTTATAGGTTCTGTATGGCACAATCCTAATAGGACTCTTACTTCTCCAGGTAGAGTCCTCCTAGGAATTACATTCCTGACAGATAATGCTTATCCATCAATACCCCCCTCACTGCTTAAACCAAGTGAGATGGTTTTACCATGGTCAGATTACCATATGACCGAAATAACACTGCCATACTAGACAGGCAGAAATGACCGAACTCTGCTTAGCTCAAATATTCCTTTTACAGCTTGTATCTTGGTTTCTCTTGCTAAAATCGAACTAACCTTAACAAGCTCGAACCGGACTAACTTTAACAAGCTTGGATCGGACTAACTGCCATCAGTCAAATCACAATGACCGATCTAATCACAAGGCTATCTCAACACTTCGGCTCGATATGGTACGACCGAGCCGCTTGTCCAGATTGCGGTGACCGAGCTCTTTGGGACCGGAGTAACTTCAAGCCTCTTTTGGACCGGAGTAACTTCATGGCCTTTTTACTCAGCCCTTCGTACTGTGGCCCATAACAGCCCATTACCCAGCTCGGCCCAATTTTCATATAAATTATCCTATCAATTGCCCCTTAATTCCATCTGCGTAGCATGATAGGGATTACCTGTCTATTAGCCGAGCTAACAATTTTAGCTTTACGACCGAGCTAAACTCTTAAGCCTTTCCAGCCGAGCTAAATTCATACCGGGCTGTACTCGTCCGGTCAAAACGTCTCTTCAGTTGTTGCAACTGAACCACTTCCCATTCCGTGTACACGTAGCAGATTCTGATTAGCCAGGCGTAGCTGTCACGCCGTCTTCGTATCTCGTGAAATTTGAACAGTCCCGCTCTTTTTTGTCCTTTCCTCTACACAAAAACAAACCCTAATGCTTTGAATCATTCACTTTACTATTCACTTTTTTTCCTCTCTCTCTTTGAGCCTCCATTTCTCATCAACTCCGTGCTTGCTGTGTTCTTCGTTGCTACGACTTCCATTTCCGTCCTCTCAACTTGGTAAGCTTCAGAAATCTGTTCTATTTTTCTTGTTTTCGTACTTGTTTAATCCATAGCATTTGTATTATGTGTTTTTGCAAAACATGTTTTACTTCCATTTTTTGCCTTGCCTTGTGTCTTCTGAAAAAACCATGTTAGAACCATTTGTATTTATGAAATACCCTGAGAAACACTGGTTTCGATCCAAAATCAATATGTAACCGAACTAAGAAGTTGTTTGTAGTTAATGAAAGCCAAGTCAAACTAAGTGACCGAACTAAGACGTCATGCTATTCCTGTAGCTTCAATAGGCCAAAGTACCTCACTCTCCCTAACCGGTCTAACGAATCGGACTAGGTCCGTGCAATAGTACGCATGAAAGCCTTAATCCCGACCGAGCTACATTCTGGGGCTAAACCAGCCTTCCTGGTTCAATCCGAACTAAGAAGGCTGCCCCTAGGAGCTTAACCGGGCTAACAGATCCCCTGCTCAAACCGAGCGGGCTAACAAATCCCCTGCTCAAACCGAGCTAACAAACCCCTGCTAAGACCTGTAGTATCTCACATAATCGAGCTAGGACTTGATTTGCCTTTATGTCTTTTAGCATGGTCCAATGGTCTGTGCTTAACATCTTTGTTTTTCACTTTGCAGACTTAGGTTGCCCAGGCACTCCTTTGAATGCTCAACCGAGCTACTCAGCACCACTCTTCGACCGAGCTAACACTCAGCTTAATTTATACATAAGAGTAAATGGGTAAATATAGGTTTTTAGTAGACACACTTGGTGGCTTGACCGAATTCCGAAGGGAGTATAACATTCCTGATGATGTCTATCTCACTTTAGCCAAGCAAGATATTACACCATGGGGAAACCATGGCTTTGTACCTTTTACCCTTTTGTCCATTGTAGAAACCGGACTAAGATTCCCTGTACAACCTTTACTTTGTGAATTCCTTAGGCAAACTAGGATATGTCCTACCCAGCTTTCCACAAATTCATACCGCATAATAAACGGCAAAACCGAGCTAAACCGCCAGGCTGGCATTAACCTCGGCTTAGCCAAACTGTTCCACCAATATTCCATAGGATCAAAAGAGGATGGCTGGGTCTATTACTTGAGAATACGACGCCGCCGAGAGAAAATAATCAAAGATACCCCGGACAAAGATTTAAACGATGATGATTTCTTCTAGGTATCTAGGAATTTTGAAGATCACCAAGCCCAGATCCCTGGTCGTAGAATAAACTGGAATAAAGGAACCCCCGGTATAATTACTTCGACTTCTTTGCATACTTCTCTTGATTTCGGTCTCCAATTCCTGAACCGATCTAACTTTTGTCTTCATTATGCAGATTCAGGCCACCTCAAGTCGTTGTACAGTTACCCCAATTTGGACACACTTCGCGCCGCACTGCGATATCCTGAAAGAAGTTGGGCCAAGCTACTGAACTTTGAGCCAACATACCGATTTAGCAGTCGACGAAAAGCGAAGGTAACTGATTTTTTGCTAGAAGCCTCTCCTGAACCGGACCCAAACTTGCCTCAAATCAACCTGGTTCGTACTACTGCTGAACAAGAAATGGCGAAGAGGAACAGAGTAAGGGCCCTCCTAACCGAAACATACCAAGCCGAGGTACCACAAAGTGGTCAATCTACTGAGGTCGTGGTAGCTCTTCTATCTCAACAACCCTCTTCATCTCGCCCAAACAAGCGTGCCCGGACTACCTCAACCGAGCAACGCCTTGTTAATGAAGACGAAACCATTCTTCCACCGAGCCCGCAACCGGAGCTCTCCGACCGAGCTAGCTCTTCCAAGTGGGCACCCAAAATTACTTTTCAAAACCGAGCTATTCAGGACACTGATTCAGTGGTTGCCGAGAAAGATCACTTAATAGCATTCAATCTTGCCAAGAGTGTTTGCCTTCCAGCAGATATGGAGCACCACAATCATTTGACCGAACTGAAGGCCATCCGCTCGACCACAAAATCCATGGTGCTTATAAGTAGCTTCTTCTATTAATCTTTCTAATTTGCACAACTTTCATCTCGGTTTGATTACAAGTCTTCCCATTCTTTTGCAGGCCATGCAGAAGAACCACATTGCTCATAAGCATGTGCTTGAACTTCGCAAGACTACAAGGCAAGCCCTGGCCGAAGTGACTGAAAAAACTGCTGAGCTAGAACAAGCCAGGAAGCAAATAGCCGAGCTAAGATCTGAGAACTGTCGTCTG
The DNA here is from genome assembly GCA_022316695.1 of Camellia oleifera. NCBI lineage: Eukaryota > Viridiplantae > Streptophyta > Magnoliopsida > Ericales > Theaceae > Camellia > Camellia oleifera. The sequence goes on from CM039317.1 coordinate 117,576,811, forward strand.
ACCGGACTTGTTAGCTCGGCTGAAGTAGAAAAAAAAAAGGCTGCAGCCGTGATAAAAGACAAATACCTGCGCGAACTGGCTAAACTTGAGGGAAAGAAGAACGCCGAGATAGAGAAGCTGAAGAAGAGTGCCGATGACGCCGAGCTTCGGGGTTACAAGGAGGAGGAGGCGACTTACATTAAACAATGTGAAGCTGCCAAGGATCTCTTCTTCAAATGCGGGTGGAGGGCGGTTGTAGTGCAGCTCGGTCACGGTCCAGAGACTGAGGTCTTCACCGCTCCTGCATACTTCATACCGAGTTCCATGGCGGAATATGCTGCTGCCCTTCAGCAACAATTTCTTGAAGAAGGTGATGATGAAGATTCTGCTTCTGAGGACAACTCCCAGCCCGGTCACCAATCTACCTCTCCAATTCTAATGGTTTCCAACCCTCCAGCACCCGCTTCAACTATTGTGGTGCCTTCAACCGAGCCAGACCAAAAGGGGCTAGTTTAAACTGAGCCCAACCAAGAGGTTCTTGCCACAACCGATCTTCCTGCTGAGACCGGACTCAGAGTCGAGTTGGATGCTGATCTGGATGATCTGTTTGCCTGACTTTGCATTTCTCTTCTTTTTGCTTTTTTCTTTTCTTTGCTTTTGGACACAGATTGTAACCGGGCTGAGGCCCCACCCTTTGTGCTTGCTTTGAATTTTCAATGAAGTTTGTTTTTTGTTCCAACTCTTATTTCGGTTGATCTCTATGCTTGTACTTTACTTTCTAACTGAAATCTTGGATAAGGTACAACATTCACTTGCCAAGATACTTTATATTGGTCTTAACATTTGCAACTATAATTATATCTGCCAACCACTCTTTAGCCGAGATACCTACCTCGGCTGAAGAGTACTAAGTGTTGGTTTAGTCCAGCCAACCACTCTTTAGCCGATATCCTTATTTCGGCTAAAGAGTACCAAGTGTTGGTTTAATCCAGCCAACCATTCTTTAGCCGATATCTTTACTTCGGCTGAAGAGTACTAAGAGTTGGTTTAATCCAGCCAACCTCTAAATTGGTTATTCTTGCCAATTTAGAAAAATGTTTGGTTATTCCTGCCAAACGTCCTGCAGCCTGGATCCTTATTCTGGGCTTAGGAGGGGTGTTGGTTTAATCCAGCCAACCTCTAAGTTGGTTTTTCATAGAAATTTGTGTTTTTCCCACAAAAAAAAAAAAAAAATAATAATAATAATAATAAAATAAAATAAAATTATTGTCCAATTACCTTTTCTTATTTTTACTTGATTTTCGGTTTTGCTAATACTTATAGATAAATGTTCTTTGTGTGCATAGATTGCGCTCTTTTGGATTCTTTGGGTATGAATTTATGATCCATGAGACTTTGTAAATGAGTTTTGATTTTCTTTAAAGTTACATGTTTTAGGTATGGCCCAAGCTACAAATTTTATTTAGCTATGTGAGGAAAAAGTGTTTTCAAAGTGCATAGATCTGTAGTTATTCTTTTTCTTATCCATGTGTCTATTCTTTTTCTCAATCAATATTTTACAATTTTTGTTTCCATTTCACTTGCTCTTTTCATTTTTGGAGGAGGTGTTGGGGTTGATGTGGAATCATCCATATACATGCATGGAGTAATCTAGAGCCACCATAGATGGTTTTGTTGGTTTATATATTTCCCTTTTATTTGTCTTGTGCTTTTTATAAGGACTCTGCCATGCCCAATCTTTTCAAATATGACATATTTCGATTTATAGCTTTGACAGGGGTTTCTCATACATATTATTTTGTAAACTCTCAAAAAAAAAAAAAAATTTTGTTCTGAAAATTTGCCTTCATATTAACTCTTCAATTTTGAATACTCCTTTTATTTGTCTGTCTAGATGCTGGTTAACAATAAAAAATATATTATTTATTTAGTCTCACCAGTGTATTTACATTTTTGTTCTTTACATTTGTTATATTTTACCTTTTCCTTTCGTTGGTTTTGTGATTGCTATTTCAGCAAGCTCATAAAAGCAAAAATTGTGTCCTCTTGGTCTATTCAGTCATTTCAGTAAGTCAATTGTTTTGGGATACTAAAAAAGGAAGAAACTCAAAATGCTTGGCAATGCTATTTGACACATTTGTACCTATGTTGTTGCAATCAAATGCACTTTCCTCTAAACAGTTTATCCATGCATTTTTGCAAGCCAATAATGTTGCAACTTTGTCATTTCTTTTGCATAAGATAGTAGCAACTGAAGTTGATTTGTTCACATCAAATGTGCACTTGGATTTTAGAGTTGGTTTTCACAATTGGCTAAATCATTGAATGACACAAGTCTTAAATTTGATAAAACAGTTGGAAGGACAAGGCATAAATTTTGATGTACTATTTGAAATCTATTGGTGTTCAAAAACAAAACCAAGATAATTTTATGATGTATCACGATGAAATATTTTCAGATAGTAAAATATTAGGGCTTACTCAAAGAGTATACATGAATGAACAGACAAAAAATCTCAACCACAAATAAGTGGCAATTATACAACAAAAGGTTAAAAGCAATCAAAAAAATACATATATATTTCAGTCATAGAAAATATTGTTTTGACATTCTATTCCTAATTCAATTATTGATCCTTAATAGTTGTACTCATCTACAAGTAGTTATGAAGGGGGCATGCTCAGTATCAAAATGAGAGAATGGAATTAGAACAAACTATGTGGGACCAAGCTTGGGGCTTTCAGATTTTCTAGAAAATTAACTCCAAAATATATTTCTTCATCCACTATTAATAGTTCTCCCTTTAATTCATAACATATTAGTCCTTGTTGTACTTACATTACATTACTTGTTTCTAAACCTCTTGACTCTAGGTGTTACCTTTTGCATCAAAGATGCAAGGCTAGGTTTCACATTTAAATATCTAAAACTATTTTTCTTTTGATATAGATATGAATATGACAGCAATGGAGGAATGAGCCTATGAAGCACGGGGTGCAGGTACGAATATTGGGGTTCGATACGGGTACACCAGTACGAAAGACCTAAAAACAATACGATACGGGTACGACTGAGGTACGTCAATAATTTTTTTATTTTTTATAATTTTTATTTTGAGATTCAATTTACAAATCAAAGTTCAATACCAAAACTAAAATGTGAAATTACAAAACTAAAGAGAAATCATAGTTTAACAATACTAATATCATAGCAAAGTCTATAAGCTATTTGAATGCTATTAAATAGGAGAAATAACAAAACAAAGTTTCATTCTAAAAGTAAGCTAAGCGAAATTTGAAAACTTGAAATTTCAATTTTCACTTCCATCGACCTCATCATTGAATAATACATCTTAGGAGAAATTACAAAACAAAGTTTCATTCCAAAAGTAAGCTAAGCAAAATTCGAAAACTTGAAATTTCAATTTTCACTTCCATCAACCTCATCATTGAATAATACATCTTTCATTTCTGGCACATCAAGTAAAAGATTAGCAATTTCAAATAAATAAGAACTCTCTATAAATTAAAAGTATCTCCATCAATGTCCTATAGCTTGGTGTACTCCCGATGTACCCATGAAGTACCGATAGAGTACCTAACTGCCAAAGAACGTATAAAAAGTATCCGGTACGTATTTCGAGTGCCCAGTACACATGCAACCTTATCGGTACAAGTACGACACTATTTTTGGAGTACCCATGCTTCATAGGGATGAGCAAAAAACTACTTGTCTAGCAACTACTTCACGTAGATCAGTGTGCTTATAGATGGACGGAAATGCCAGAATCTTTTGGGATAGCATTTGGTCTTAGGATTTACTCACCTTGCACTATTTTCTTTTCTTTTTTCTGAATTTTCCTTTTTTTCTTAATAGTGAATTATGTTTTTTTTGACTTAATGACTTGCATCTCAATGTGAAGTGACAGTCCTTTTGGTTGTAAACTATAATAGAATAATCAATAAGAAGGATTTGCCAAAGTACATTTGATTTGATCAAAGGTAAGAGTGGCCTTTTGGGTTAAGGCTAATTTGGAGATTATGAACAACTTGTTTTGTGATGTTGCTGTGTTTTTGGGGGTGTAGTTGAGAAGTTGTCTTGTTGTTGTTGTTGTTGTTGTTGTTTTTATTATTTATTTATAATTTAATTTAATTTAATTTATTTTGTTTTATGTTGTTGGACTTTAGTGCTCCATATTTTGGTTGCTTTGTGCGCACTTCAAGTAGGATGACTTGCTAATGGAAAGGTTTTCTGCATCGAGGAACAGATGGTCGCTTGATTGAAGAGTTTGTTGCTAGATGATGTTGCAGCTTTTGGATTTATCAATTTGTAGAATTTTAAAATGGATATTTAATTTTAGGCTGGGGTTCACTTTGTTTTCTTGTAATGTTTATGCTGCTGTTTGTTAGTTGGTCTGGGCCAAACATGTTTTCCTCCTTTTGGAACAATGCTTAATAGAAGTGTCGTTTTCACCTTCATTCTGTAAAATGTTATTATTACCTCACTGCTGGAAAAAAAAAATCATGATAATGAACTACTTACAATTGCCAAGGCTAATTCTAATTTCAAGCTCAAATAATTGGTTGAAATTCATCTTCGACTTGATGATTATGCACTGACTTGGACAATGGGCATGAGTCATCGTGCAATGCATGACTCCCTGTAACTAGTAGATATAAACTGATGTTGATAACAGCTTTATGGCAATGTCTTTCAACTGCTTTGTCTTGTAAAGAAATAGGAGAACAAGGTTGGATACTAAACTAATTGACTATCAATTAGAGGGTGTGTGGAGGTATCCTATCCTTTTGATCACACATCATATGAAGCAAGCTTTGAAGGGTCTGTGAAATATACTCGGCGACAAACTCAACATGAAATTGAATTCCTAACCAGACCAAACCCAGACCTTTTGCATTTGCTTCGATTCTATATGTTACTATTTTCCTTAGAATAAACAAGATGTACTTGGTATTCTTAATGCTGTGTTTGCTTTAGGGATTTTGGAAGGAATTTAAAAAGGGAAAGGAAAAATGTGTGTAAAATTAAGTATGTTTTATTCATATTTCATCCACATTTTTCAAATTTCTTTCCAAATCTCCCAACCAAACACAACGTAAGAGTCTTTGTACAACTAAAGTTTTTAACCAATCTACTTACTGGCATAGCATTATATGTTTCTCTTTGTATATCACTGAAGCAAATTATGATTTCAAATGGTTGTTGGAGATCTTTCTCTCTTATTTTTTTTTTATGAATGATGATTGTTGGAGTTGCTGAATATTATGTAAACATTTTCTTTCATGAATTTATTGTCAATTTGGTAATTAAATTGGTGATGGAAGCTTTTTATGTCCTCGGTGGGGTTGATGGACGCAAATTGTCTGTCCTACTTATACTGTGTTTGGATAATAGATTTAAACAATGATTTGGAAAAAAAAAAGAGAATGTGAGGTTGGAAAATTGTGAATTAAATATAAATTAAAATTTTCTTCCATTTCTTACCTCCTTTTCAAATTCTCAACTTAAATTTATAATTCAAACACAAAAAGGTCAAGCTATAATGCTTATCATACGGGTTTTGTTTGGTAGCTCGAAATTGTGTGCACACAATGCACACAATTTCCATTTCAGGCAAGAAAAAAAAAACACAAGGCAAAAAGAAAAAAAAAAAAAAAAAAAATTGCCTAAAAAGGCAATTCGGGGGATTCGGGGTGGAGCTTTTCGAGCTCCCACCCATTAGCCCTTATCATACATATCATATGTAGGTTATAGTCAATTTTGGTATTGGTTTTAAACTATTGCAGTGATAGGTTACTGGGTATTACGTGGTGGAGCAAGCAAATTATCAAAATAAAAATTGGTTAAGACTTGTTGATTATATTTGAGAGTAATGTTAGTTATAATTTATTAAAAACTAAAATTTTTAATTTTGTCAATTTAAACCTTAAGCTCTTTATTTGTTTTGAATTTAAATCATTTGCTTATTTTTGTTAAAAAAAAGTATTTAGTCATTAAACTGAGTAGGTGTTTGGGAAGCGAGTTTTTTTGTAGGTTTTTTTAATTATAGAATATTATTGGAGAAATTTTTTTTTGTGTTTGGAAAGATAGTTGAATTTTTTTATAATTGGATGTGATGTTTATAAGAGAAAAAATAAAATGATTATAAGGTTTGATGTGATATTTTGTTTAGATTTGTTTTTTTGGTTTTGTAACCAACTTGTCTTTTAGTGAAAAAAATTAACAAAAAAAAAACAAAAAAACTTCCTTCCCAAACAGTGCTTGAATGAAAAAAGGATTGGGCATTTAACCCGTTGGTTGTATAACACTTTTTATGGTCTAAGGTTTCGAGTTTAACTTTTATTGACAAAAATTTAATATGTTTTGTGGTAGTATTTATTTTTCTCCCATTATTATGGGATTGTATGTGAATAGTAGTTGTTGAGTTTCGCTTTAGACATTCCTACGCTGAGTTTAATGAATAAAATTTTCTTTTTTCTTTCAATTTTACTCGATGAAAATATATAAATTATTTAGATTAAAAATAAGTTAAGGAATTAAGAATTTTATTAATAAAACTAAAACAAAGATTTATTTTGCTATAAAAATCAAATTTATTAATTTTTTCAATTTTGTTTGGAAAAAATGCAAATTACTGTATGCTTTCAAAAACAATTTCAAATTAATAATAAAATTTAACAATTTTAATAGTTAAATTCATAAATTTTTTTTTGTAGAATTTATAAATATTTTGTCAACAACGCCTCTGTCTCTCTCTCTCTCTCAGCTTGAAGAAGATGTCAAGAAGAGTTTCTGTTTCTTCCATTATTGGACAAAGAAGAAGAAGAAGCATTGCTGATCATAATTGTCAAAAAGGTACAATATTTCCCTCTCTAATTCATCATCCCTCTTCATTCTTATTTCTTCTGTTTCGTTCTCTCTCTACTTCTACCCGAAACCCTAGTTCTCCTCCTGTTCGATGCAGTGATCTCCAAGACGCTGTAAATTCGTTCAATCTCATGATCCAAATGCGACCTTTCCCTCCCATTTCTCAATGCACTAAAGCTTTACGACCTATTTTGAAAATGGGTCATTACGACATCGCACTTCGTCTTATTGGGAAATTGCATTTTCTAGGCATTCTGGTCAATATCTACACCTTCAACATTGCTATTAACTGTTATTGCCGCCTGAATCAAGTCGATTTTGGGTTCTCTCTTTTGGGTACCCTCTTCAAACGCGGTTATACACCCAATGTAACTACCTTCACAACTCTGATTAATGGACTTATTTTGCAAGATAAAACTCCTCAAGCTGTGGAGTTATTTAAGAAATTAATGAGAACTAGAGAAATTGAACCCGACGTGGTTATGTATGGAACCATTGTCAATGGGCTCTGCAGAACGGGGAACACTATCAGGGCTGTTAGTTTGCTTAGGATAATGGAAGAGGGAAGTTGTAAACCTAACACCATAGTGTATAACATGGTCATTGACAGTCTTTGCAAGGATAGAATGGTGGATGATGCTATGAAATTATTTTCCAAGATGAATGAACAAAGCATTCATCGAGATGTTGTCACTTATAACTCTTTGATTCATGGCCTATGTAATTTTGGCCGGTGGAAGGAGGCTACCGGAATGTTTAGAGAAATGTTGGATAGTGGTATTGCTCCAAATGTTCATACGTATAGTGTGTTGCTGGATGCATGTACCAAGGAAGGGAAGATGAAAGAGGCAGAGGGGGTACTTGAAGTCATGATACAAAGAGGTGCGGATCCTGATGTAGTTACATACAATGCTCTAATGGATGGATATTGTTTGCAAGGCCAAATGGATGAAGCAATCAGAGTGTTCAATACCATAGTGGATAGGGGCCTTCACCTGATGATTTTAGCTATACCATTCTAATCAATGGATATTGCAAGAAAATGAAAATAGATGAGGCCATGCATCTTTTTCGAGCGTTGCCTCGAAGGGGGTTGAAACCTAACAATGGAACTTTCAACGCTATGTTATGGGGTTTGTTTCAAACAAGTAGATGTGGAGCTGCTCAAAAACTTTTCAATGATATGCAAGCTATAGGCATAAATCCAAATTCTCAAACTTATGGTATCTTATTAGATGGGTTGTGCAAAAATGGGCATATTTCTGAAGCATTGTCATTATTCCACATGATGGAAAGCAACGGTTTACATCTTGATATTGTTAAGTATAGTATCCTCATTGATGCATTCTGCAAGGATAAAAAGCTTGACATTGCAAGGGCCATTTTCAGTAACCTTTCTTCCAAAAGATTACAACCAAATGTTAAGACATACACTATGATGATCCGAGGTCTTTGTGAAGAAGTCCTATTGCATGAAGCTAAAGAGTTGTTTGTTAAAATGGAACAGAGTGGTTGTTTGCCAAATGATGTCACTTACAACACTATTATCCGAGGATTTATTGGACAACACAAGTGCTATGAGGCATTAATACTCGTTGAGGAAATGGTTCAAAGGGGTTTTTCAGTAGATGCATCCAATTCTTCCGTGATCATAGATATACTCTCGACTAAAGGACAAGATCCTTCTCTCCAAGAAGTGATAAAGAAGTTCATGCCAAAAGATAGTCATGGAATGCATGATATTGAGTAAATTTCTTAAGCTATGAAGGTAAAGCTTCACACATATTAAATTATATATCATTAAGCTATTCAAAAATAATTCAATGGCAAGAGCAAATACTTGTTGAATAGACAATTGTTCTTTTTATTCTAAGCTATTCAAAAATTATATATTTTTTTATATTACTCTTTTGTTATTTATTAGTATGCTATATATTCTTGTGTTGACTAAAATGACTATCAGAAGTTCATGCATGGTTTGCTCCAATTGAAGGTCGTGTACTGGTAGTTGACTTGATCAACTTTTGAAATATTTCATATGCTAGAAAGAAAACATGCACCATTTGGTATATCTGTGATTTCATTGTTGGGATTAAGTATGGCTCTTCTCTTACACTAGGATGAACATGTGGAAGGATTTGACTTTTGAAAACATTGGTTAAAATTAAATGGATAGAGAATGATCATGTAGACTTTGATTCATTTGAAGTAGTTTATATATTTTGGATCTTAAGTCTAGCACAGTTATCTATATAATAAAGCATCTAGCTTTTTGAAAATGTACTACAATTTTGTCCTAGATGTCACTTTGAATGGTTAGGATTAACACAATCTAATGGTCTAAAAATGTCCAATAAACAAATTGTTTTTTAATGGTTGAGATTGTTTGTTTGGCATACATCCTACGGTGGAGGATACATTTTCTCCTTTTGTTTCTTCTTCCAGCCTATCCCTTTCTGTTCAACTCTCTCTCATTTGAATTTCAAATTTCAAACACACCTTCTCTTAGTCTCACTCTCTGCTTCTCTCACACTTCCTTCTTCATTCTCTTTTATGGTTCAATAATCAAAAGGTTTTGGATTAGACCCAGTTGGTTCATTGCTTTCAAACCCTCCAATCTCTTACCCATGCCACTCTCTCCGATTGCTGTCAACAACTAACCTCATGTCAACAACCACTTGAATCCATTGATTCGAACCCCCAAATTTTCAATCTGCCATTGCTAGTCAACCTCCACTAATCTCATCACACCTAAAACCCATCATTTTTCTTACCAGAGCACCACCTTGCTCTGCCACCATAGGCCAAAACACACCACCATAGATTTCTTACAATTTTGTAGAATCCCTTGATTCTTCGGTTCATATAGTGGTGAAGCTGGGTCAAGACAGAGGTCGCAAATGGAAGTCGAAGTTTGAATTCAAGGTCATAATTATGGATTTCTTCTAAATTAGTTTCTCATATTTTTTTTTTTTCTTGCTGCAAGTCAATAATTTTTGGGTTTTTGATATCATTGTTTATACTTTACAGGTATAAAAACCCATCATTGTTTGATTCTTTTAGCTTAGGTCATAGAGGAGCAACATCGATAGAGTGAGCACACCTGTTTTTCATGCTATTTATTGATTCTTTTGCTCATTCTCCCTGTTTTTGCTTCCATTCACCTGGCTATGTTTACTGGGTCCATGAGAATATCTTTGGCACATTTTTCTTAGATAGTGGATAATGACATATGTAGGGTTATTATTTGGTTACTAATTCGTTGTTATTTGGTTATTGTTCAGTTAAGGGATTTTACTCTTGCCTCCCTCTCTCTCTCTCTCTCTCTCTCTCTCTCTCTCTCTCTCTCTCTCTCAAGGTTATCGTTCAAGGTACATCAGGTCTACTAGTAGATGATGTTGATGGTACTTGAAGTTTTTTTCTGGAGCTATTGTGTCCGTTGATGGCATTGATTGCTTTTTAGGTATTATAAGTGCTTGTAGTTCTAATTATATTTTTTTTTGTGAGTTTTGGGTTAACTCTATTAGATTGAGAATTTTGGGTATACTATCAGATTGCAAAGTATCTCTCTCCATGTTTGATCAACATAAATCCTATTTCAGTGTGTTTTTTGGGGTTTGCCATGATGCTATTAGATTGCAAGTTTTGGGTCTGCAAATTATCTTCTTACTTTTTCTATTAGATTGCTATAGATTGTACATCAATGTTTTTGCTAATTACCAATGGCCTGTGCTAATGGTGAATTTTTTTGGGTTGAAGTCGGATAAATGCTTTGTGATTAAGCTTTTTCCTTTTTATGATTTTGCATGTACGCTTATGCATGCAATTTTTCTTTTGCCTATGTGTATATGTGCCATAAAGGTTTTAAGGTTTATAATTTTTTAATAGTTCTTTAAAGAAAACCAATTATTTGTAATTTTTTGAATAATATTTCTAACAATTGAAGTGAGTAAATATGCCTTAATTGTTGTGAATAGAGATTCCATAATTTTTGATAAACTGCAGTGGAAACGGTGCTTCAGTTTGATGCTTTTCTATAGGATCCATTACCATTCAATAGCTAGGATTTAACTCAAGGGGTTCAATCATGATGGGAAAAGGTCGTAATGATCAACAACGCTCAATTGAATAGGTCATAATTAATGAAAATAGTAAGTAACTTCCTAAAGTTCTCTCAAATAAAAATCCTTTCTATTGTATTTCATTAGTTTCAAATTAGGGAGATGCTAGGTAAAAAGATGCATATGGTATGTCTTTCTTAACACTGCTACAAAATTTTGTAACATAAATCATAAAATGACACAACTTTTCTCACCACAAAATTATAACTTTCACTTTAGGGTGCACACCATAAATTCACTATGCGTGACTTTTACCACAAATTAACATAGCATAACTTTAAAAAAAAAAAAATCCTAACTTTCTTACGATATGCCTTTTTTAGTAGCACGGTTTATAGAATTTCCCTTCAAGTTATTATTATTAATTTTTTTTGAAAATGATTGTTTAAAAGATTGGTGGTTGATTAAGATGAAAAAGTACTTCCAAAGGAAGAGAGTGGTAAGACTTCGAAAGGGGTTTTTTAATTGGTTGCTATTGTTTGTTTGATGGTTAATTTGTTTTAGGTAGAAGGTATCTTGCCTTTTCATCTTGCTGGAGTGGTAAGCGTGTTGGTTGATTTGCTATGAAGACTTTCCTTTCATATTTTTTAGTGAATCTGGTTGTATTGATTATATTTTTCATAATTTTTTTTAGTTTGAAATTTGAAAAAAAAAAAAAAAAAATTGGATTTTAGATTTTTGTTTTTATCTTTATATTTCCAGTTGTGATTCACTTATTTTGAAGATGCTTCAATCCACAAAGTATGAACATCTACGTTGATGATGATGATGATGAATTGTGAGTCTGTTAAGGTCATGTATATTAGAATGATTAGCTCTATGTGTCCATGAAAGCACCATGTCTTTTATTCATGTTGCAGTGATTTAGTACCAAAGCTAGCCTCAATTGTAGTTTTTATTTTTATTTTTAATTTGGATTCTGTTAAGTGAAAACTCTTAAGGATCTGATTCTGACTTATCAATCTTGTTTTAATTTGCACCCTCATTCTGATAATGGTGCAGAGATTTTGTTAAAGGAGTCAGGTGCTAATTTTTGAGATTAGTCAGATCCTTGATGGAGTTTTAAAGATTGTATAATCTTGGACCAGGAAGAATTTCTTGTTGAATCCAAAATTTTTTGAAGTATTTGCAGTTGCAGGAGCTTGGTGTTTGTTGTTTGTTTTTCATACAAGGCAAGAGTCAAAGTTTAATTCATCATCATTACATCCCAAAAGGTTCTTCTATTCTCTTCTCCTTGAACAACTTGGTTTTGTTTCATCCTCATTGATGTATTGGTACTACTAGTTGTACTACTAATACTACTAGAAGGGAGAGACACTTCTAATCCTAGATCATTGTTAGTGAAACCCAAATCTAGGTTTAGTAATGTTAAGGAGCTCGATGATGCTCTGAGTTTCTTTAGTCAAACGGTCTGTGTCAAACCTCCGCCTCTAGTTATTCAAACTTAATCAACTATTAGTTGCTATTGCCCGGATGAAACACTATCACTATGAACATAGTCTTAACTATCTACTGCCACTTGGATTGCCTCCTTAAATATGTATATGTACTTGGGTCATTTTTGTATTTGATTGGCTCACATCGGCTTGTGGAGAACACAAACTAGATTTTAGGTCTGCTTTGATGAAATGAATTTTTCATAGACTGTAATGTCTAAAGCCTTGCTTTGATAATGTTGATGAAAGAGAATGAAAAACATTGGTGGTATTGTCCTTAGACTAGGTATCACACAGGAGAATGCGAGGGAGAAAAGATGCGGTTGGGTGTAGAATCATTGCTTTGAAATGCACAAAACCTCCTGCATTGGTAAAGTATGAAGAGGTGTTGTTCATATCCTTTCGTAAATAATCACAACCATTCAAATAGGTGCAACCCATTGAAGGGTTATGCTTTTTCCACTGACAAGACAGCCGTTTGGATTGATCACTTCCCGAACATACCCTATCTCTCTTATGTGAAATAATTTCCAATAAACCATTTTAAGAGTCCTCCTGTTTTATTATAGTTTAATGGATGTCTTGTGAATTCATTTTATGTCCATTTTGCCTTTCCCTTTGTCCTTGCATTCATCTGGAACAATAGAACACCTGTATGCTAGTCAATTTCTATTATTTGGATGCCCCTTGTGCTCATAAACATGTAAGCTGTCTTTTCAAAATAAACATGTAAGCTGTCCATACATCTGAATGAATGTTAGTTTCTAAGTTCTATCCCTGGGAGTCTCTTCATGATCAGATCAGAATATTAGAGCTTTGACAGTGCTTTGAATTGACCCAAGTTGATTTTCTACAACCATTATGGTGTTCTGGAGTTGCAACGCTATAGAAACTTGCAGCTTTGAACAACTCCAAACATACAAGGAAAATTATTAGAATTAAAGAAAAAAAGGAAAAAGGAAACAAACAATGTGACAAGAATAAAGTCAGTATATCTGGAAAATTGATTTTGTTCGCTTTATGTGCAGGTTAAGAAGAGAGAGAATATAATTTAAGAAAAGCTAAGGTTGCTGTCCTGATACACACAGTGAAAAGAAACTAATTGCCCAGACATATCTACAAGAAAGCTTAGAAGCATTTTTGGGAACAAAGCTGTATAAGCAACTAAAGTCCAATGCTGATGAAGCTCGGATCAGTTTTACTTCCAGCAGCTGAGAAACAACATTTAACAACAGAATTCCATACCTGGAAGTTTTACTTGTCTTGCTGTGGAATACCATAAAGTTGCACACAAATTTTCATATAAAGCTGAATTCCGAGTTGGCTCGTTTACATGGCTGTTTAGGTTTCCAGAGCTTGTTAATACAATGGCTATTTGATGTCTACACTGTAATGTGGTAGTTGAGCAAGCCTATATTTGAAACCGTCATTTGAGAGTGCTTTTTATTAATTTCAAGTGCACTATATATTTGTTCTTCATTGCTCTTAAACGAGATGTCATATGTATCAGATGCTAGTTACAAGCAAAATTGGTTTTAGTTCCTGCGATCAAAATTCGTGTTGGTTAGGAACTATTGTGGCATTAGACAATGGATCATTGTGGTGGTGTCAAGCTATCAAATTGTCAAATTAAAGTTGTTTAGAACTTCTCATGTTTTGTTATTTTCTCATTGTGGTAAATAAAGTTACAATCACCGTGCTTCTTGATTACATCTCAAAATAATATTAGTTGAAACTCATTGACTATGATCAAAATTTATTGTTTTTATTTATTCAATTATTATTATTATTTTGATTATTATTATTATTATTATTATTATTATTATTTTGATTATTATGAAAGTTACAATCGCTGTGCTTTTTTGTTATGTTCTCAACGCTCAATTATTATTATTATTATTATTATTATTATTATTATTATTTTGATTGACTTCTCTTCAATCTACATTCTATAATTCACTCAGTCATATTTTAGATCTCTATATATAAATTATTCATATAAAATATCATTGTCACGCCCTCAAAATAACCCATAACATACACAATAATAAGATGCATTACTTAAGAAAATAAACTACAATTCATTCATCAGAGTATTACTAAATAAAGACATTATATATAACATCCAAAATAAATGTCCTACAGGCTTACATCTTGCCAAGCCAACACTTGGACACAAAAACATGAGTTCTAACTCAAATACAAATAAAGCTCTAGGCTTGAATGTTTACATGTAATTCAAATAGAAACAAATAACTAAAGACAAGGCTTCATAGTGCAAATCCTTCCAAGCTAAGTCCTTGGAGGTAGTGAATCACCTGGACCTGAAAATGATGTTCCCTTATAGGGTGAGCCACAGCCCAGTAGAAATGTACTAAACCAATTATAAGCATTGAATAAAGCAATAGCATGCAATAGATGGTTAACCATGATAATCAATTATATCAATATACAGTCTTAAGATACTAATGTCTATGACATTTATCAATTTCCATTATTATCAATATGGCTCAGAACCTGGCCAAACTTACAACTGTTAACTATAAAGCATATTCACATTACTTCCAATATCAACAACACAAATGAGACTCAGGCTCATATCAAAACACTTCATACTTCCAGATTGATACACATTTTAGTGCTGTATCAATAAAACACTTCATAATAAATAAGCACACATAAAAGTGATGCTAATGGAGTCCATCTCCTATCTCCTCCCAAACAATAAAACACTTCAATAGAAATAAGCACACATAAAAGTGATGCTAATGGAGTCCATCCCCTATCTCCTCCCAAACAAAATCCGGTTTAGAGGTCCATCCCCTATCTTCTCCTAAACCGTGGAGTACATCCCCTATCTCCTCCCACACAATATGCAAATGTAATGCTCAATCAATACACGTAATTTCTGTATTAATTCAATAGTCAAAATTAATGACTTAACCAATGTGATTAGTTTCAATTATCCCTAATCCACATGCAATGTCTACAACAATCAAGACTATCCTCCACCGATAGTCCAAAATAGTTATTTCTAGGCAGGAAATAAATATATCAACAATTCAATAGACGAGTGATTTAAATTAACCGACAACACCCTTTAATCAGTATTTTCCTCAATTTCATGAATTTAACCAAATTCCTCAATTTTCCTTAAATTAAACATACAATTCAATTTAATAAAATAACTAGGGTTTTTTCCCAAAATTATCAAAATACCCCTAACATATTAAAATACCAAAACTTAGAACAAAACTCATAAGTTGGAGTAGGAAATCCCTACCTCAAAGAAAGAACCCAAAAATAGAAGACAGAGATGATGACCCAAACTCCAAAGTTCTCCAAAACCAAGATTGTTCAGATTAGACTGAAGCCCTCGACCCACTCTATCTTTTTAATAAAAGATCTAGGGTAGAAACACACTCTAAGTAGATCAAACCTAAGAGAGAAGATGAGTAGGGAAAGAAAGAAGTCGAACCTAGGGCTTGGAATCCAAAAAGCAGATGAAAAACTGTCCAAAATCCCGCTGCTGCCTATATAAACTAAACAGGCTCGCTCGAGCGAAGACATGGTCGCTCGAGCGACCAGACACAAGAAAGGCTCGCTCGAGCGAAGAAAAGCTCGCTCAAGCCAAGAATGCAATGCTTCAGGTCTGCAATCCAGAAGCGTGCTCGAGCGACAGAATGCTCGCTCGAGCGAAGAACTCGAAAACATACACCTCGCTCGCTCGAGCGAAGAAAAGCTCGCTCGAGTGAAGAAACACTGCTCTCAGGTCTATACTAGACGCAATCGCTCGCTCGAGTGAAGAAACCCTGGCTCAAGCCACCAGATACAAAAATTAACCCTCGCTCGAGCGACCAAATCCTCGCTCGAGCGACCAACTTAAAAACTGGACAGCAACACTAGGTTTACGGACCTAACCAATCTGAAACAAACCTGCCCAACACATCCTATAATTCAATAATAAGAAATTAAAGGACGATAACAACAATTATACAATGACAGAATCTACGGAACCCAAGTCCGGATACAATAATCAAATGGGAAAAGACCGGGGTCGCTATAACCTCCCCCTCTTAAAGAATTTCGTCCCCGAAATTAAGCATAAGTTTTCAAAAATAAGTTTTTCTCAATTCCCAATGATATGTTATAACAATAATAGACAACTTGACCCAATATTGGTCACTTCATCTCTTATCAAGAGGCATCTCACAATAAGTAAAACAATATATACTTTAACTTGCATTAACAACATGCATTTCTTTCAATTTGAACGATTTCCATATACATGATTTCCATTTTCACATCATATTCGCTTCCATGATATTATAAAACACATTCAATCTATAAATGTGACATTCCACTTCCATTATGAAGCAAGTTTCAAATTACTATCATTAAACCAAAACATTCAATGTTTTCCAACTTAAGACATATATCTTAAGTCCAACAATATGACAGAATTGAAATACAAGATTACAAATCAATAAACATGTACGGATATTTCTCACGGACTTCCAACTCACGTTCCCAAGTGGCTTCCTCCACCCCGTGATGTTTCCACAAAACCTTTACCAAAGGGATGGTCTTGCCTCGCAAAACTTGATCCCGCCTATCCAAAACTCGAATCGGTCTCTCCTCATACGAAACATCCTCGTCAACCACTAAATCAGTCCAATCCAACACGTGTGATGGATCCGGCTCATACTTCCGAAGCATACTCACATGAAACACGTCATGTACTCTGGACAACTGCGGTGGCAAAGCTAAACGATAAGCAGCCTCGCCAATCCTCTCAAGGATCTCAAAAGGACCAATGAACCGAGGGGACAACTTCCCGCTCTTCCCAAACCTCATCAATCCCTGTCTAGGTGATATCTTTAGAAAGACATGATCACCCACCTCAAACACCAAAGGTCTCCTCCTACGGTCGGCATAAGATTTCTGACGACTCTGGGCTGTAACAAGCCTCTTACGGATAAGCTCAACTTTCTCCGTCGTTTCCCTCACCAACTCCGGACCCAACAGAGGTGCATCACCCACCTCGGCCCAACAAACTGGAGATCTACACGGTCGGCCATACAAGGCCTCAAACGGTGCCATACCAATACTAGACTGGAAACTGTTGTTGTAGGCAAACTCCACCAAAGACAAGTGCCTCTCCCACGACCCACTGAAATCAAGAACACAACCCCGAAGCATATCCTCAAGGATCTGAATAGTACACTCGGACTGCCCGTCAGTCTGAGGATGATAAGCCGTGCTAAAGGTCAACTTAGTGCCTAAGGCACTCTATAAACTCTGCTACAATCTAGCAGTAAAACGAGGATCTCTATCTGAGACGATCGTCATTGGGACCCCGTGCAACCTCACTATGTCCCGAATGTACAAGTCGGCAAAATGATCTACCGAATCTCTCATGTGCATAGGAATGAAGTGCGCCGACTTAGTCAACCGGTCTACAACCACCCAAATAGCATCACTACCCCGCTGAGTCCTCGGAAGACCCACAACGAAGTCCATAGTGACATGCTCCCACTTCCACTCGGCAATAGGCAAGGGTTGCAACAAACCCGCTGGCCTCTGATGTTCGGCCTTCACTTGCTGACAAGTAAGGCACTTAGACACGAAAGCTGCCACATCTCTCTTCATACCCCGCCACCAAAACTGGTGACCCAAATCCCGATACATCTTAGTACCTCCTGGATGCACCGCAAGGTGCGAATGATGAAACTCTCGGAGTACCTCCTCTCGGCAAGACTCCGGCACAAACAGACGGTCTCGGTATCTCACACTCAGGTCGGGATACACCGTCAAACCCTTCTCAACCTTCCCACCGGAAATCTTCTCACGGAGGGATTCTACCTCAAGGTCACCTCTCTGAGCCTCTAACACTCGAGTCACAAGTGTAGGCTGTGCAACAACAGAAAACAAAGCCGCAGCCTCAACTGATTCGCCTAGAAGCAAATCGAACTCTCCAATTACACCCAACATCTCCCATTCTCGGATGGCTATACTAGCAACGTCACCAACAGATTTCCTGCTAAGGGCATCGGCCACAATATTGACCTTCCCCGGATGATAATGCAACTCGAAGTCATAATCCTCAATAAACTCCATCCACCTCCTCTGCCTCAAATTCAAGTCTTTCTGTGTAAACAGATATTTCAGACTCTTATGATCCGAGAATACCTCGAATTTTTCACCATATAGATAATGCCTCCAAATCTTCAAGGCAAATATCACAGCTGCCAACTCTAGATCGTGCGTAGGGTAATTCTTCTCGTGAATTTTCAACTGACGTGAACCATAGGCAACCACTTTCCCTTCTTGCATTAACACACAACCCAAACCCTCTCGTGAAGCGTCACAATAGACTGCATAACCCAATCCTCTCTCTGGAATAATCAATACTGGAGCGGTGGTCAGTCTAACTTTCAACTCCTAAAACGACTTTTCACAAGTCTCACTCCATACAAATTTGACTCCCTTCCGAGTCAATCTAGTCAAAGGCGAAGCTAACCTGGAGAAATCTTTCACAAACCGGCGATAATACCCAGCTAATCCCAGAAAATTACGGATCTCAAACACATTCTTAGGCTGTGCCCAGTCTTGCACTGCCTCCGTCTTAAATGTATCAACCGACACCCCTTCCCCAGAAACGACATGGCCTAAGAATTTCACCTCTTTGAGCTAGAACTCACACTTCCCAAACTTAGCATAAAGCTTATGGGCTCTAAGTAACTCAAGTACCACTCTCAAGTGTTCCTCGTGCTCCTCCTTTGAAGGTGAATAAATAAGGATGTCGTCCACGAAGACGACTACAAAACGATCTAAGAATTCCCGGAATATCCGGTTCATCAAATCCATAAACACTGCCGGTGCATTGGTGAGCCCAAACGGCATCACCAGAAACTCATAGTGGCCATACCGTGTACGGAATGCCGTCTTCGGAATATCCTCCTCCCTGACTCTCAACTGATGATAACCCGATCTCAAGTCTATCTTAGAAAAACAACGGGAACTCTTCAGCTGATCAAACAAATCATCTATACGAGGCATAGGGTACTTATTCTTAACCGTAACCCGATTTAATTTCCGGTAATCTATACACAGTCTCAAAGCACCACCTTTCTTTTTAACAAAAAGGGCCGGTGCTCCCCACAGCAAAACACTAGGACGGATATAGCCCTTATCTAACAACTCCTGGAGCTGAATCTTCAACTCAACTAACTTGGCTGGGGCAAAACGATAAGGTGCCATAGAAATTGGCGCCGTACCGGGCACTAGGTCAATAGAGAACTCAACCTCTCGATGCGGTGGCAAACCAACAAGATCCTCGGGAAAGACGTCCGAGTACTCACAAACCACCCTTGGCAACACAATCTGAGTCTCATCAACCTCACTAATCGAAAGATTAGCAAGTAGACCACTAAGCTCACTCTGCCCTCGTGAAACATACCCTGGTGGCAAAACACTACCAACCCGGTCCCCCAGAAAATGGAAACACTCTCCGCTAACGGTACAACAAGTGACCCTCTGACGGTAGCAATCAATAACTGCCCGGTATGACGATAACCAGTCCATACCCAAAATAACATCAAAGCCCTTCATAGGCATAACTACAAAAGAAAATGGGATTCTATGATCATCGACCTCTATATCACAACCCCTAACACCTTATTTCAAGATCAATTCACCCCCAAGATGTGACACTACATAGATAGGAGACGCTAACTGAGCTAACTCCAACTCCAAAACAGATGCAAATGTAGCAGACACAAAGGAATGAGATGTACCCGTATCAATCAAAACATTAGCAACCGAGTTGCAAAACAAGAAGGTACCTCTCACAACCGATGGAGCGGGTACAAGATCCTGCGCGGTAACAGCATACACGTGCCCAGATGGTCGCTGATCAACCTGCGCACCCCCAGGAGCATAAGACTGCTGCACAGACTGGGACGATGAAGCCCCCTGATTGGCCCTCGAGGCCTGACCCGACTGAGATGGCTGCTGACCCTGAGTCTGCCTCAAACCTGATGCACTAGGTGTGCCACCCAACTGCGAGCAATACCTCTTCATGTGCCCTGCCTGACCGCACTAAAAACAAGTGAGCGGCTGGCCTCTACCCTGACTCTGGCTCTGAGATCGAGCCGAAGAAGATGCTGTTCTCTGCCCTCCTCCCCTCTGAGGACAAACTGGAGACTTGTGGCCCAGCTGGCCACACTTGAAACAGGTAATGTCTCCCTGGCTGCCTTTCCCAGAACTTGCACTCGGCACTGGAAAAGTGGATCTAGAAAAGCTACCCTGAGACTGCTAAGGAGTAAAACCTCTCTGCTTCTTGCCATCACTCTGGCCATCCTGACTCCTCTTGGAGCCTTTCTGCCCTTCCTCCTCTTCCTGCATCATAATCTCCGTATAGGCTGCAGCATTAACCAGACACCCATAATCACGAATCATAGACCCAACAATTCTCAACTTGAGGCCGCGCCTCAACTTCTTCTCAAACTCAATGCAACGGCGTTCCTTAGACGCCACCAACTCAGGTGCAAACCTAGACAAACTAGTGAATGCAGCCTCAAACTCGGCCACTGAAGAACTCGACTGCTTAAGCTGACAGAACTGGTCTCTCAGCTTCTCCCTGACTGCTAGAGATAAAAACCTCTCCTGGAAAGCATTCACAAAAGCCTCCCACGTAGCTCCAATGTGACCTTTGGTGAACTTCCACCACTGACCTGCATCCCCCTTTAGCTGGAAAGATGCCAAAGTCACCTTCAACCCCTCGTCTTCGATGCCAAGCATCTCAAACGTCTTCGTTGTTTGTTCGAGCCATTCATCTGCCTTAAGCGGCTCTTTAGGATCACCCACAAATTCGTCCGGATTGGACCGGAAGAACTCCCTCTTCAGAAAAGAAGGTCCAGCATCTACAACAGCAACTTGGGCTGGATTCGCAGCCCTCAAAATGCCAACTGATTCCCTGAATGCCCCTGCTATCTCTCGGGCTAAAGCGCCCATAGCCTGCTGGCCTACTGGCTCGGCCACATTGGCCTGACCAACTCCCTCCTGCACTGCCGGAATCTCCTGTACTACCGGAATCTCCTCTGGCACAGGCACTTCCTGCCTACCCGGCCTACCACGCCTACCGCGTCCTCGTCCTCGTCCTGACATCCTAATTCAAGGAACAAAGACGTTAGCACATTAATAAATGTGCCGAAGCTAAACACTCTCGTCCTAATGCATTGGACAACAATAATTCATTCCACGTAAGCACATAATCACATAAGCACCTACGAATTTCATTCCTGGATAATGATAGTCTCAAAGCGTTACTATAGTTCCGGTTGGAAGCAGCAGTGATCAAGTGCCTTTCCAACAAGACTACTAGAAACTCAAGGGTCTAATCAACATCCTAGAAACTACGTTCCATACACACATAATTACATAAACATGTTATCAAATAAACATATAACCTTACACTAAGTCTCTATCAAACGAGACGAACCCATTGTGATACTAATCACTTCCCACGTACCCAAAGTATTCAAACCCGGTACGCTCTGATACCAAGTTGTCACGCCCTCAAAATAACCCATAACATACACAATAATAAGATGCATTACTTAAGAAAATAAACTACAATTCATTCATCAGAGTATTACTAAATAAAGACATTATATATAACATCCAAAATAATACCCTACAGGCTTACATCTTGCCAAGCCAACACTTGGACACAAAAACATGAGTTCTAACTCAAATACAAATAAAGCTCTAGGCTTGAATGTTTACATGTAATTCAAATAGAAACAAATAACTAAAGACAAGGCTTCATAGTCCAAATCCTTCCAAGCTAAGTCCTTGGAGGTAGTGAATCACCTGGACCTGAAAATGATGTTCCCTTATAGGGTGAGCCACAGCCCAGTAAAAATATACTAAACCAATTATAAGCATTGAATAAAGCAATAGCATTCAATAGATGGTTAATCATGATAATCAATTATATCAATATACAGTCTTAAGATACTAATGTCTATGACATTTATCAATTTCCATTATTATCAATATGGCTCAGAACCTGGCCAAACTTACAACTGTGAACTATAAAGCATATTCACATTACTTCCAATATCAACAACACAAATGAGACTCAGGCTCATATCAAAACACTTCATACTTCCAGATTGATACACATTTTAGTGCTGTATCAATAAAACACTTCATAATAAATAAGCACACATAAAAGTGATGCTAATGGAGTCCATCCTCTATCTCCTCCCAAACAATAAAACACTTCAATAGAAATAAGCACACATAAAAGTGATGCTAATGGAGTCCATCCCCTATCTCCTCCCAAACAAAATCCGGTTTAGAGGTCCATCCCCTATCTTCTCCTAAACCGTGGAGTACATCCCCTATCTCCTCCCACACAATATGCAAATGTAATGCTCAATCAATACACGTAATTTCTGTATTAATTCAATAGTCAAAATTAATGACTTAACCAATGTGATTAGTTTCAGTTATCCCTAATCCACATGCAATGTCTACAACAATCAAGACTATCCTCCACCGATAGTCCAAAACACTTATTTCTAGGCTGGAAATAAATATATCAACAATTCAATAGACGAGTGATTTAAATTAACCGACAACACCCTTTAATCAGTATTTTCCTCAATTTCATGAATTTAACCAAATTCCTCAATTTTCCTTAAATTAAACATACAATTCAATTTAATAAAACAACTAGGGTTTTTCCCAAAATTATCAAAATACCCCCAACATATTAAAATACCAAAACTTAGAACAAAACTCATAAGTTGGAGTAGGAAATCCCTACCTCAAAGAAAGAACCCAAAAATAGAAGACAGAGATGATGACCCAAACTCCAAAGTTCTCCAAAACCAAGATTGTTCAGATTAGACTGAAGCCCTCGACCCACTCTATCTTTTTAATAAAGGATCTAGGGTAGAAACACACTCTAAGTAGATCAAACCTAAGAGAGAAGATGAGTAGGGAAAGAGAGAAGTCGGACTTAGGGCTTGGAATCCAAAAAGCAGATGAAAAACTGTCCAAAATCCCGTTGCTGCCTATATAAACTAAACAGGCTCGCTCGAGCAAAGACATGGTCGCTCGAGCGACCAGACACAAGAAAGGCTCGCTCGAGCGAAGAAAAGCTCGCTCGAGCCAAGAATGCAATGCTTTAAGTCTGCAACCCAGAAGCATGCTCGAGCGACAGAATGCTCGCTCGAGCGAAGAACTCGAAAACATACACCTCGCTCGCTCGAGCGAAGAAAAGCTCGCTCGAGCGAAGAAACACTGCTCTCAGGTCTATACTAGACGCAATCGCTTGCTCGAGCGAAGAAACCCTGGCTCAAGCCACCAGATACAAAAATCAACCCTCGCTCGAGTGACCAAATCCTCGCTCGAGCGACCAACTTAAAAACTGGACAGCAACACTAGGTTTACGGACCTAACCAATCTGAAACAAACCTGCCCAACACATCCTATAATTCAATAATAAGAAATTAAAGGACGATAACAACAATTATACAATGACAGAATCTACGGAACCCAAGTCCGGATACAATAATCAAATGGGAAAAGACCGGGGTCGCTATAATCATATTGATAAACAATCTTAGCAACCAAATTTTATTATTTTAATATTTAAAATAAATTATCTAATTTTAAAATTATGTTTCTCATCCATTATTTTTTTTTTTTAAAATGATAAAATTATATATACGATTATCAGATCAATTTGATATTTACATAAATAATTTATACATAAAATTTTAAAAAAATAAACAGCATGAATTGTTTAAAAAGTAGTGATTAAGAGCTCTAAAACTAGAGTTCTAATTTGAGCTCTAATGATGTGGCATAAAAAAATAAAAAGCAAGCATAAACATCATATCACCATTAAAGCTCCTCCTAGAGCTCTAAAATTAAAGCTCTCAATCATTTTTGTTGTCTAAATCAAATGTGTGACCATACGCCTTGCAAATAAATGAAAGTAAAAGTAAAAGTAAAATGATTAATGATGCAGTTTTGACACTATCACACTATTATTGAACGGGAGAACTATATACAAGTAAGAGTTAGAGAAAAAACAATCAACACAAGGAGGGGTATAAATAACACTTACATCTCTACAATTTTTCATTTACAACCCACCATAAACACACTTATAAGTTATATCAACCATGTGTTAATAATTTTTTTTTTCTCTTTTTTCTACCTAAATGTAACCCCCTTATTAAAAACTCCAAAACCCAAAATGAAGAGATTCTCTCAACAACTTTCTGATTAGCCAAACAGTACCAGTTGGTACTCGCATAATGTGTTATATTATGAATTTAAATAAAAAGAAAAACAATGTTTAAATAGTACATCTTAATGTGTATTTAGAAGAGAAAAAATTGAATACACACATAATTTAATAGTACATATTAATGTGTAAACATAGAAAAAATAGAGAAAAGATGTAACGCCCCGTATTTTATTACTTGGATAACCTTACCAATATTTATTAATTAAGTCCATTTACAAATAACATTTCATCCTTGGATGAAATGATGAATAATTAAATATACATATTCCCTCTCGTTATACAACAATGACATTTACATACAAATAAAAGAAATACCCTAAGACTTATAATAAAAGAGAGGACACTACTCTTTACAAAAAATAGCACTCAGCCAAACAACAAATGAAGTAGTGCAATCCATCACTACATTACACTGGTAAAAACCATTGTTTGTTCTTCAAATCCGAAAAACCATTTAAATAAACATGTTTCAATAGCAACAGGACATCCTTTTCAATTCATTCCATTATTTCATTATTAGTTGAATCAAATAATTAAACAATTCATTAAATCCATTTTACACGGTCTTATGAGATGAATGCATATTCCATGTCATGCTCAAAATATTTTTCTCATCTTTTGAAAATTTTACACACAATGCCATTTTGAAAACACATTAATCAAACAATTTCAATTAAATTTCAAGATAGTAAATACGACTCAGGTAATCTCTAGGCTGGTGTCTGCAAGTAGACTATATAAGTACTATTAATTTATCAACTTTACCAGTATTAACTGGAAAGCTCGACACTTGTAATCTGTCATTTTTTACCAGTATTAACTGGAAGGCTCGACACCTATCATCTACACCACCTTTCAAGACTTACCACCGTATTTACCTCAAAATCATTTCATGAAAACTTATTTCCCAACATTCCTTTCCCAATGCAAAGTTTTCAAATCAAATTTCAAAACTCATCATTATCAAATGAATTGATATGCCAATGCAATGATTAATAATACAATGCAATATTTCTTTCACTTTCAATACTTCCACAGAATATTCCCATTGTAATCAAAATTCTCATTTCTGATTTCAATATAATTTCTCAAGATGAATATAAATACTTTTATTCTAATTCATCCATGGGACAACATAATTCCCACACTTAGAATAATCTCAACCATTTAGTCACTTTAAGACTATATCAACATTTTGAACAACAATTTTCAAAACTTCAACAATTCTCATATTCCATGAAAATCATCATTTATATGTAAACAATTAAACAATTTTTTAAACATCATTTATTTTGGCACACAAAATAAATATAACAACATCTTCAAAGATTGTCAACATATTTCTTAAAAATCTCCAATTTCTAGGTTTTCTCACCAAAACCACTCATCTTCATTTATTGAAAGAAAGTCACCAAAAACATCTCTCTTCAATCCTCATAGTTCAAAACCTCAATTTCTATTTTAAAAGGAACAAGAAAGTAAATCCACTTTAAAAAAAATCTCTTATCTTCTTGAATCAACAATCAATTTTCAAAACAAATCAAAGGATGATTTCAAAAATCATCTAGATCTTGCAAAAACATATATATAACTCAAAGGAAATCCCTATTTATTAAATATTACCATTTCCATCCTACTATGTCAAAAAATATAGTATAATCTTAATAACACACTTTTAACAATAACGGATATAACCTTTTAACCAAAACTAATTTAATCCACTAAATTAATAAGTTTATTATATTCAAAAATTTTCAAATGAATAATACCAAACCTAACTTCACATGCCTCATCCCTCAAACATAACTATATTTTAACATAACCATTTTTCATGCCAAGCTATTTAAAGAGGTAATATTTTTACCAAATTCTCTACTAATAATAATTTTACAACTTTTTCTAAAATT
The DNA here is from genome assembly GCA_022316695.1 of Camellia oleifera. NCBI lineage: Eukaryota > Viridiplantae > Streptophyta > Magnoliopsida > Ericales > Theaceae > Camellia > Camellia oleifera. The sequence goes on from CM039317.1 coordinate 117,603,483, forward strand.
ACTTAATCAGTATGATATTTACATCAAAAATTATGAAATATGCCTAATAGTAACATTTTCAAGGTTATGAGTTTGAAAGTCCACATTTCACATTTTTATTTTCATAAAAATGAACACAACTTAATCATCAACATATCATCTTTTATAAAATATCATGAATATAACACTTTTAGAATTTTTAATCCCAAAGCAACTCTATAATTCCTACTTAAGCATTTACTTCATATTCCTCAACATCAATTTATTTTTCTTCTCAAAAATAAATTCCAAAACTCAAAGATGAGATAAATATTTCAACATTATTTTCTCAAAATAAATTATCTAACCATGATATGAGGTAGATACAACTCATACAACTATTAATTTTATTTTATTTTCAGATTTTTAAGAAGTATTTCCAACACAAGATGATTTTTCCTAATCAATTTCAAAATAACAATATTCTTAATACTTCAACCTAATTTTTCTTCCAAAAATTACCAAACAAAAATCTGAAAAAAATATATATGCAATACCTCTTATAATGACATATTTTCTCAAAATAACCCTAACATAGCTTTAATATAAAAATATGAAGAAAGTCCCTACCTCAAATATGAAGAAAAGCTAATCCGAAAATGCAAACATCACCCGATCATGGATCCGAGATCACCATTGCGAAGATCACGACAAGCTCTCTGACTTTCATGTACAACACTTTGGAAAAATCTCACTCTAAAGACTCTCATTTCAAGCTCAAAGATTGAGCATTAATGGAGGAATAGAGAGAGAGAAAGAGAGAGAGAGATGTTGAGAGCAAGAGAGAGTTGAGCTCTCTGCTCAAATGAAGAAGGAAAAAGGGAAAGGAGGGGAAATGATGAAAAGGACAAAAATGGGGGCCACCCACATGGGTTTGTTCCCCAAAACTTGATTTTTCTCAAAAAATATAATTTTTGTAATAATACCTCAAAATTTTATAATATAAATTATAAAATGATATAATTTTTCTCACCACAAAATATAATATTTTTGTACACCACAAAATATAATATTTTGATCATTACAAAATATACACATTTTCATTCTTTATAAAATATATAATTTTTCGCCATTTGGTACACATCATAAAATCAACTATCAAATATTTGTTATAATCCTATATAATAAATAATAATAACTCCTAAGGTGGCTACTACCAATCACCTAATTAAAAAGGACCAAACAGTTAAACATGAGTCATTAAACAAACTCAAATTAAATTAAATCTAAATCATGAGTCTCACTCATACGTCAAACATGATCCAATTATATACCAAAATAGTCTCAACAAATTTATCTCAAATCCTGGTCCGAACACTCAAAACTCAATTTCAAATTCTGCTATAAATTAAATTGAACACCAATCAGTCCGTAAATTTTCATAAAATAAATACTCATCATTTAATTATGAAATTTTTATCCAACGTGCTAGACTCATATGGGAACAACATATAAAATTTCATAATTTTCTGAGATCGGGAACTATTTTTAAAAAATAAAAAACCAAACTATTTTCGCACAGAATTTACACAACAATCAAATTCGAAAATTTGCTTAATTAAATTATGCACTCGCTATTTTTTTTAAAAATAAAAATAAATAAATAAATAAATAAAATAAATAAAAAATTTGGGTGATTACAAAAAATTAGGTACACACCTAACATTAATGTGTGTTTGGGAGAGGAAAGAGGAAAAAAAAAATGCTAAACCCCAAATATTTTATCAAATGTTCTATCAAATGTCTTACATGGGTGTGAGACCCATACCATGTGGGTTCCATGTGGGTCTCACACCCATGTGAAACATTTAGTAAAATAGTTCGTAAAACATTTGGGGTTCCTAGCATTACTCAGAGAAAAAAGATTAGGTACATACCTAACCTTTGACATAGTGCACAAAGTGATTGTCTCGAGACTTAAACTCATAATCTGAAGATTATTAGACAAAGATTTTGCCATTGAATCAATGATCACCGCTTATGACTTTAAAAATATAAAAGTAAAAAAGAATATGAAAAAATATAAATTAAATATTTGCTTGATTTACCTTATTATTTTGTTTTTTTTAATTTTTATTTAAATTTATAATTCAAATATAATTTAAAAGCGATCAACGATGGAAAAAAATAAAAACAAGAAATAAAAAATTAAAATTAAAAAATTAAAAAAGAAAAAGAAAAGAATGGCCTCGAGACATACACCCTCCCAGAAAACATTTCGGGCAGTCTCAGAGAGATTTTCTCGGGGCTTTTCTCAAACTAAGCCGCTATACAATTTTATTTCCCAAACTAAGCCTACTTTTACGGAATTTCCCGAATTAAATATTTGTTGTTCCCTTAAATATTTGTTGCCAAGAAATATTTAAATAAAACTTCACACAGAATATACAAAGTATCTAATTTGCTAATTACTACTACAAACAGGGAAACAAAATAAAGGTATGACTATAACACTTATAACACTTCAGAACGACATAGTTAGTTGAAACATAAGTATCCCACAAAAATAATTTGTGGAAACATTCAACATAACACAGTACATAAAATAAAGCGACGAGTACAATACTTAATAGTTACATAGATAAATATTAGACAAACTTTTCACAAACTCATTGCCAAAAGAGTTATTTTAACACACACAGTATATAATTATGGATAACCTAATATAATTTAGTAGACAGATAGATGCCTAATCCTTGCTCAAATCGGCAATTTCAGAGACCGAACAATCTAAGAGCTCAGGGTCAGAGAGAAGTGCAGGATCCTCCTTGATAGCCTTGATAGCCTCAGCATTTGGTGTTATTCCTTTCTTCTTGGCATCCGACTTAAGTATAGATAGTTTCATATCGCGGGCTAACCTACAACGCATTTGAGAAATCTCACGTCGAAGTCTTTCACATAGTCGATCAACATTATCTAGATCTTCCTTTTGGATCTCAACTGAACGTGCTTTCGGCACCTTCAGTCGATTTTCCCGACATAATCTTTCCATTTGCACTCGCTCTATAAATAGTGCGGGCCACTTCAGAAGTGTAACGTCTCCTAAACCATATCCTATTTCATTATTAGATGGATCCTCCATGAAACCACATGGATCTCGATAGTACTTGGGCATGACAAAATGTCGCTTTCCAAGCCTATCATGATAAGCACAAGAGGCATCTAACAAAGCAAATGGTGTTTCATCTTCAACATCGCCACTTCCCTTTCTCATTCCTTTTCCTCGGCATGAACTCTCACCTCTTTTGAAGTTCCAACCCCCTACGATCCCCTTCCCATTCCTCTTCCTCGTCGTGAACTCTCATCTCTGCGATTCCTACCCTCTGCCATGAATCTATACTCTATTTGATTTTTTCTCAATCAATGAACAATAGCTTCCTAGGGCAAATTGAGTGGAAAGGTTGTGTGTTTACCATCACTCCTTCAGTCCTTTATATAGTTGTTTGTCAACACTATTGCCATGTGGTCGTATTAATGTGACTTAGATGAGTTCTGAAATGTGAGGAAAAAATAAAGCATCTAAGTCGCGCTACACAAAGTCACATGCCATTAAAAGCCCACATATACCAACACATCTTTATGAGTTGTCATTGTAAGGAATAAACAATCAATGCTAAACACGCTCCACACAATTAGTACTTCAATCGTCACTTGAAACTCACTTTTTTGAAAAAGACTAATCATCCGTACGCTGTTTACTGTGACCATGTGAACTTGGCCATTTCATTGAGTCGTTTAATTTATTACGTCTGTTAAAGTCACTGCATCACTGAGAAATGTTGGACGTATCATTGCGACGACTTTGACGAGACTACTCACTGTATGAAAAAAGCAAGAAGTCGTACCATAGCTATTGTGCCCATGTGAACGTCAGCAATTCATAACAAGATGAGGGGGTGACAGAACAAAACAACAAAACAATTAGACCCTTTGTGTTTAAAAAACCACTCTATGCAGCTTCAAATAGATTGATAAATCTTGAAGAGAAAATATTATAGAGTTGGAATGTATTGAAGATTAATTTGTAGTAGAGTACTTATAGATGGGTTTTTGGATGTATAGAACTTGAAAGTGTTACAGATAAAAGCTAGCCTAGTATGCTGACAAGAACAACACCGACTTAAATCAACACATAGTTAACTAAAAATTTGAGAGAAATTATTAAAAAGTAGTTCAAAGAGATTTTAAGAGTAATTAATACAACAACAATTCGAGAAAATCAAGGAAGCGGAACAAGTTAAAAGATATCTGCTAAACTGAAGAATCCAAACCCCATCATGTACATCTAAATAAGCTCACAATACTTATAAAAATAGAGAAATTAAATTGGTTAAATTTCTTCAATTAAATTAAATTAAATATGTAAGATGAAAAGTGAAATTAAATATATTGTCAAGGAAAAATAAATTGAATTATATTTGTAAGCAGAAAAGTGAAGTTAAATTTTTAAGCGGATTTGAAATTTGCTTAAAACTTTCAGATATGCACTGAGTAGTCAATAAAAGTCAAAGTGACAACTCCTATAAAGTTGATGCATAGTTGTTCAGGTCATAAAGATTGACGTGACAACTCTTTTACAATAATTTTAAACATACAGCTACCATGTGAACCTCCTGAAGTATGACAAGTCATTGTCGGCTTGTGAGTTTAGAGTTTATAAGACATGAATACTTGTGTCCATCTCCATCTTGAATTTGTGTATGTTGCAACAACTGTGCATATGTGGTATAAATATCACATCATACCACAACAAAAGTTTTATAGATATATCGAGCGATATCATCATGAGATATACGGTGGTTAATGTATATTCAGCAATGGGTCGCCATTGGGCTACAGATAGGGATGAATTTCAATACCCATTAAATCCAAATTTGCGTTACTCACATGCCGCCGTCAATACCATGAAAGCTGAGTGGGAATTTCGCATAACTTGAGCAAGTGTTCTCGTTAAGCTAAGTTGTGAAGTTAACATATACGCCCCTTGGTGAATTTCCACCACTGACCCGCATCCCCCTTCAGCTGGAAAGATGCCAAGGTCACCTTCAGAATTTCGTCCTCGATGCCAAGCATCTCGAACGTCTTTGTTGTCTGTTCGAGCCATTCATCTGCTTTAAGCGGCTCTTTAAGATCTCCCAAAAAATCGTCCGGGTTGGACCGGAAGAACTCCCTCTTCAGAAATGCAGATCCCGCGTCTGCGACATGAACCTGGGCTTGATTCTCAGCTCTGAGAATGCCCACTGACTCCCTGAATGCCCCTGCTATCTCTCGGGCCAAAGCGTCCATAGCCTGCTGACCTACTGGCTCTGCCACATTGGCCTGGCCAACACCCTCCTGCTGTTCCGGAATCTCATCCGGTATAGGCACCTCCTGCCTATCACGCCTACCACGCCCTCGTCCTCGTCCTCATCCTTGTCCTGACATCCTAATAAAGGTAACAAAGATGATTAATACGTTAGCACATTAATAAATGTGCCGAAACTATAACACTCGCGTCCTAATAAATTGGACAACAATAATTCACTCCACGTAAGCACATAATCACATAAGCACCTACGAATTTCATTCCTGGATAATGATAGTCCCGAGGCGTTCCTAGAGTTCCGGTTGGAAACAGCATTCATCAAGTGCTTTTCTAACGAGACTCATAGAAACTCAAGGATCCAATCAACATCCTAGAAACTACATTCCATACCCACATAGTCACATAAGCATGTTATCAAATAAACACATACGACCATACATAAGTCTCTAACAAGCGAGACAAACCCATTGTGATACTAATCACTTCCCACGTACCCAAAGTATTCAAACCCGGTACGCTCTGATACCAAGTTGTAACGCCCTCAAAATAAGCCCATCATATACACAGTATTGACATGCATCGACATCAGAAAATAAAATATTATTCCATTCATCAGAGCATCCTTAAAAGAAAACATTACATGTAATAATGAAAGTAAATGCCCTACGGGCTTACATCTTTCCAAGCCAACACTTGGACACAAAATATGAGTACTAACTCAATTACACATTAAGCCCTTGGCTTGTAATTACATGTAACTTCAAAATAATAAACTAACTAACTAAAAAAAAAGAAAGAGTCTTCAACTCCAAATCCTTCCAAGCTAAGTCCTTGGAGGTAGCACATCACCTGGACCTGAAAATGATGTTCCCATATAGGGTGAGCCACAGCCTAGTAGAAATATACTAAACCACATATAAGAATTGACTAAAGCAATAGCATTCAATAGAAGGTTACCACTTTTAAATCCATTATAACACTATCCGATTTCATGACAATATTGTCCATGGCATATTTCACTTTCCGTTATTATTCACTTTCCAATTATACAGGCATGGCTCAGAACCTGGCCAAACTATACCATGAGACTACATCTCACATACACATCACTTCCAATATCAATCATTCCAATGAGACAAAGGCTCATTCTACAATACTTCCATAAATCAATAAGTACACATGGTATTGCTGTACTAATGGAGTCTATCCCCTTTCTCCTCCTAAACAGGTTTGAGAGTCCATCCCCTATCTTCCCTCAAACCACGAAGTACATCCCCTATCTCCTCCTAAACAATATGTATATACAATGTATTAAACACTTGTCATATAACACACTCAATCAATACACAGATTTGCTGTATTAATTTATATCAGTCATACTCAATGACCCAATCAATGTGATTAGTTTCAGTTTTACCTAATCAGCATGCAATGTCTACAACAATCACGACTATCCTCCACCGATAGCCCAAAACAGTTATTTCTAAACAAGAAATAAATGTATCAACAAATGTAATCTCAACATTCTCATAGGTGAGTGATTAAATTATCCAACTACACCATTTAATCTCATAATTCCTCAATTTCATGAATTAAACTTAATTCCATAACTTCCCTAAATTAATTATACAAATTAATTTATTACTACAATTAGGGTTTTTCCCAAACTTACCAAACAACCCCCAACATATCAAAATACCAAAACTTAGGACAAAACCTATAATATGGAGTAGGAAATCCCTACCTCGAAGTAAAGAACTCGAATGGAGAAGATGGAGATGATGACCCAATTCCAAAGTGCTCCAAACCGCCAACTTCTCAGATTAAAACGAAGCCCTTAATCCCCTCTATCTTTTTAATAAAGATCCTAGGGTAGAAACACCCTAAAACTAGATGAAACCTAAGAGAGAAGGTGAGTGGAAGGAGAGAGAAGACAATTCTAGGGTTTTAAAACAAAAAGGAGGTGAAAAAGTGATCCAAAAAGTCGGATCTCGGTTTTATATAAGAGTCGCCCCGCTCGAGCGTAGAAACCCCCGCTCGAGCGCCACTCACAGACTTCCGCTCGAGCGTCAAAAATTCCGCTCGAGCGGCGGATACACACTCCCAGAACTTTTTGCTGAACCAGGTCCCCGCTCGAGCATAAAACTCCTCGCTCGAGTGTCACACACAAACTCACGCTCGAGCGTCAAAGATCCCGCTCGAGCATCCAACACTGCAGAGGAAATACTGGGAGATGGAAAATCACGCTCGAGCGTCAACACTCCCACTCGAGCGGAGAAGCAACAACAAAGGTCCCGCTCGAGCGTAAAAAGCTTCACTCGAGCATGAAGGCAAAAATCTGGGCAACTACCCTTGGTTTCTAAGTTCAACCAACCTGTAACAAACCTGCCCAACACATCCTATAACTCAAAAATAATAAATTAAAGGATGACAACAATAAATATATAGTAACGGGATCCACGGAACCTAAGTCCGGATACAACAACCAAATGGGAAAAGACCGGGGTCGCTATATTAACTGCATGACCGAACGTTTGCAAAGGTCCGAACTAATGAAGACCGCAAATGAGCATACTGAAGATGGGTTAATGGATGATGCGCACCAGTACTTCACCTAGAGCATGGATGCCATGTATGAATCTAACATTGAGATGTCAGATGATGATGATAATGAATGAAATTGTTTGGATGAATGACCAAACCATTTCTCTTGTAATGGCTTTCTAATGCTTATCCACAACTTATTAGTGAAGGGAGAAATTTCAATAGTTTTTGAATAGTTCTTGTAATTCTACAAATAATAATTACCTTTGCTTTCTCTCTGTTATTGTTATTTTGAAGAACGCTAATTGAACTACACTTTCATGATTTTATGCATTATTGAAGTGGAATATAATGATGATACTGAATGAACTTGGTTGCATGTATGACTAAACGTTTTCATTCATTATAATGGCTTTGCAATGCTTATACATGAGTTATCAATAGGAAGAGAAATTCGTAATGAATCTTAACATGTGTACTTATAAATGTAGTGATTTCATAAACTTCAACTTCATATAACAAATGGTTGAAATGCATCCGTAACCTAGATGACCAATAACATTGTCTTACACCCTAATAACGAAGATACGACACAACATACAAACATATATGAAAGATAAAGGTGTTTGATTTCTCATTCCTCATTTGACATGTAGTAGTCAAAGAGATATTTTTCATTGTTTAAGACATTATTTCGCTCAATCACTGTCAATTCTCTGTTGCTTCCTTCTGCCATTTCGGTGGCTAGTTGAAGCATGAAATGTCGACATCTCTACATCAACATTCTGTTGTTCTCCTTCTTAATTCTACTAACTGCTTTTCCATAGTCACCCACATTTCGTCTAGTCATGGTCAATGAACGATGATGGGGTACTGGTGCCCCAAAGTTACGTAGATCATTAAACAATCGTTCTTGTTCTGTTACCCTGAACACCTATTCTGCTCGGATACCAGCATAATAATCCTTCGGACTCAAGTACTTTTCGCTCTTATAGTCATAAGTAAATGGAGGTAGTAGCCACACTTTTGGATTTCTTTGACGGCGTGAACTTCCTGCACCTCTTGAAGACATTGTTCATAAAAATAATAATAAAAAAAAAAAAAAAAAAAAAAAAAATAATAATAATAATAATAATAATAATAATTGTAGATATATTACTATTGTTATGACTTGAACAAACATCATACTTGGGGTAGCGTTATTTATAGATATGCAAAAGAGATGACATGGTTACGATAATTGAGATGTTGGGGCACTGTGGACGAAGTGATACCCATGATATTATTTTATGTTATTCATTTCATGCAACCGTGAGTAATATGTTTTTCGTGACTTTGTGTAGTTTATATACCCTGTGATGCAGTCATTTTGGCAGACTTAATAAAGAATCAAATTCATTATAGTTGCCTTTCTGAAACCCCTCATCCCACTATGACAAGTTCAACTAACATGGCTTGTTTTGGTGTCACAGTGAGTAGTTGCATTGGACATGCCCTTGCAGACCAAAATTACAATTTCATAAAATTAGAAACGAAAGAACAAAATGAACGGACGTGGTTGTCAAATAAAATAATAATTGTTGGTCGTCTTTTCACAATGAAATGCCTTCATATTCGAGCAGTGAGTTGTCAAATTAATCAGTAATGCAGTGACTGTGTGAAATAAATTCATCCTACTATGAAAGCGTCAAGTTCACATGGCCACAATAAACTGTTTTCTGATGCTTGCTTTTTTTATACACTAAGTAGTCACTTCGAATTGACGATTTTAGTACAAATTGGTGTTTTCAAAAAATTATAAATTAAATCATAAATTGAAACAGAAGCTTTAATTTTTTTTGTTTTAAAGCAATACTGTTCATAAACAACTATGAAACATAGTGCAGGTAAATAAACAACCTTACAACTCACTTCGACCTACAAAATTATTGTTGATTTTTTCAAAAACAATGTTCAAAACAAAACAAAACAAAACAAAACAAAACAAAACAAAATAGTTGCCTTTATGACGCCTGTCATCCCACTACAAAACAAAATAATAAAATGGCCACCTAATATCTAAAGAAGATTGGCGCTGCAGCCTATATCTTATCTTATTTTCACTTTACAAAACTTCACAGTCATCTCCTTTTCTCCTCTTTGCATTTTCTTCTTCTTTTTTTATTAGGTAAATTACACTTACCTCCCTTGAGATTTTTGACAAATACAGAAATCTCTCCTGTAATTTTAATAATTACAGAAATTTCCCCTACTTTAACTGACAATATCAAGATTCTCTTATTTTTTTACTGTTGTTCACCCAACTAACCGAAGTTGCTGATGTCATCAAAAATAAATATTGAAATGTCCATAATACCCTCAAGTGTCTTGAAATGCCCATAAGCTAAGTTACATGAAATAAAACCCAATTTATTTTCTCTCTCTCACACAGCACTGTGAAACACACCCACAATCAAGTAAGAAGATATAGAGCATGTACCTCAGTCAAAAACTTCTGTTGCTTGGGGTTCTTCCAATACTGAGGGGAGTAAATTTGAAATGCAATCTCAAACCGGGCATGAGAATGAGTCACCCACTAATATTTGGAGTTATAATAAAAATAGTGAGTCCAATGGTGGCAACGAGTGGGTTGTTGAAAAAAATCAGATTTTGGGGAACGACACAACGTCGAAGGCAAATGGCTGAGGGTCCAGTAGAGGGGGTTGGGGTTCTTCGAGTGAAGAGGGCCAGAGTAAAGTTGAATTACAGTCGCAGACAGGATGGCAGAAAGATTCACCAGGCGATTCCTGGAAGAAGTCGAGTAAGAATGATGACCATAGTGATGATGGGAAGGAAGGAATTGGGGGTTGGCAAAAAACAGAATTTGGGAGCTGGAGAAACAATCTCATTAAAGACGGAATACTGGCTTCATTCCTAATTACAGAGAAGCTCAATTCTCTTTCACAAATAAAAAATTTCTTTTTCATGATTGAACTTCCATTAATTAAGAACTTGTTCATAGTACCAGATGAACCTGTTTTGCAAGCTCGTAACCCAGTTGACATGTGGATAGAAGAGATAATTGGGGGTTAGGGCCTATGGTGTCCAAACCAAGTGGTTGGTCCAATTGGGGAGCTCATACAGTCCAGTAAGAAGATGTATAACATGTACCTCAGTCAAAAACATTTGTTGCTTGGGGTTTTTCCAATATTGAGGGAAGTTAAGTTGAAATACAATCTCAAACCGGGCATAAGAATAAGTCACCCACTAATATCTGGAGTTGTAATAAAAATAGTGAGTCCAGTGGTGGCAACGAGTAGGCTATTGACAAAAATCAGATTTTGGAGAACGACACAACGTCGAAGGCAAATGGCTAAGGGTCCAATAGAGGGGGTTAGGGTTCTTCGAGTGAAAAGGGCCACAGTAAAGTTGAATTATAATCGCAGACAGGATGGCAAAAAGATTCACCAGGCGATTCTTGGAAGAAGTCGAGTAAAAATGATGACCATAGTGATGATGGGAAGGAAGGAATGGGGGGTTGGCAAGAAACAGAATTTGGGACTTGGCGAAACAATCTCATTTGCAAGTGGTTGGTCCAGTTAGGGGTTAATACAGTTCAGACAGATGAGGTTCCTTTTTCAAGGGCGTAGAAAACAAAACAGGTAGCTCAGTCAAGAGCTTCCCTTAACTGGGGCTCTTCAAATAGTGATGGTCTGGGTAAAGAATTTCAATCCCTTAACTGAGCCACCGTTCAATTCTAGGAAGTCCAATGAAGATGACGACTACGATAACGAAGGGGGGGTTTGGGGGACTAATAAAGTTCAGACAGACGAAGTGGGCACAATAAAGCAATAAGAGTCGCCATTCAATTCTTAAAAATCAAGCATTAATGGGGGGTTCACAACAACACAACATTTGGGGCTGACAACACAATCTCAAACGCAAGTGGGTGGTCCGCTGACACCGCAGTTCTGTGAAGGAATGGGTGCTTCACAAAAACCAAAATTTGGGGCTGAAAAAAAAAAGATAATCACTTTCTCTAACCAATTCTTTCTCCTACCCCATAACCCTAGCCGTCATACATTACACTTGTCCAAGTCATTCAATATTATTGTATTGTTTTTGTATAGTCCTCTATTGATGCAATATATATTAGCTAATAACTACGTGCTCACTTTGTATGAGTAATTTAGTCATATTGTTTGACCCATTGTGACATCATGATTTGAATATTTGAAGTATTTAGGAAAGCCTCAGAATAAGTAAGAATAAAAAATTGTAAAATTTTATTTTAGAATAAATAAATATAGCACATTTACATCCTCTGTACAAGTTTGATTTACAAAAACTATATAAAAAATACGATACACTCCGTATCATACCCTCTAATGCCCTAACTTGCCCCTAGTCCCACAAGCTCGACCATGGACCTCCCACCTCGGTCTCTTGCTATAGACTCTTTGAATATGTCGCTCCCCCAATCGCAAATACGGATCCTGTGGCACTCCCTCCCCTGCATGTGGCCCTCCAGTGACTGCCTGTGGAGCATGTGACTGTGACCCTCCCTCTCTTGCCTGTGCTGCCTCTGATCCTCCCTCTGGCACAACATTGGATACTGCTGTGAGTTGTGAAACTCCCTTATTTGCTGCAACTGTATCACAATCTGCAGCTGAACCTCGACCTCTGCCTTTGCTCGCACCCTGACCTCAGCCGTGACGTCCGCCACGACCATAACCTCGGCCTCTCTCTCTTGCTCTAGGGGGGCCTCAATATAGATCTCATCCTAAGCTTAGAAGATGTCAGTGAGAACTGCATCATGTGTAGTCGTGGTCGCAGTCGAACTAGTCTCCACAAAAGTAGGTGTATGTAGTGTAGGAATATATGATGTACATGTATCAACTCCAACACTACACACACCTGAATTGTGTAGTGGTGGTAACTGGGTGGGTGGGGTAACAACCTCATGCATGTATCGGGGAGGTGTCCAATCAGGGTTAGCTACATAGGGTCTGCGAGTATGCTGGGTAGGATGTACATGGAGGGAATCTAGAGATATGTATGGGATAGCATGCGGTGGGGTCACTAATGTCGATGGACCTGATGTGGCCGATGCTGAAGTGGAAGGCACTGATGTGTCTAGAGCAGTTGTTATACTCTGTACACCGTAGTGGCCAAAATATAGATGATCCCCCCGATGTGCATACTGGATCGCCTCGTATAATAAGTCTCGGATCTCTCCAATAGCCTGTAAGGCATGTTATCCATCACGTCTCAATAGGGCATCCTCTGCCAAGTGATATGACCTCCCAGCTCAAACCACCTGAACAAAAATTCGGACGTATTAGGCTACAGTTGACTAAAAGTAAATCAATTATGATCTTAATAATTATCTGACACATACTATGATACTCACCAATGCCTTAAGAGAAGGCCCAACTCCCTGATATCCAGACTCTGATAGGTGGCGCGAATTACCGACTAGTAGACGTGTATGTCACTGATACCACAACATGTAAGGGTTGGACGACGAGAGTACCTCATCGCTCCGGTCAGCCTGTACGATTGTGTCCCGACAGGCATCCCATTGTTGTATATATCGCATGTAAAATTGACTCCAATCAGTGCCAGCTCGGCCATGCCTATTAGTCGAATGCAACCGCCAGTCGGCGTCAAACCAGTCTAGCATAGACTAGACCCCACCAAACTATCTAAAGACACGGACAGGGAGATGCCACTCAACCACGTCAAAACAAATAAGTGGCACTCTCGCCATCCATATCTCTCGTCCTAGTCGGCAGTAGTCTGGCAGCGTACTGAGGACCCTAGCATACGGCTACCATATAAACTACAACAACGACAAGTATATTAAAATTCGCTCGTGAACTCAAAACATATACAATGAACAAGACAGCAACAATGTAATAAATTTCAAACCTCGCCCTCGATCATCCGGTCGAACTAGTCTCTATAAACGATGACTACATGGGTCGATACGACCTCGTGGCCAAAGTTAACCCTCCATGGGTTGTCTTAAGGTCCGGGTGGCAACTACTGCTCTCCCTACCCCATGGGAAGCTCCCCAGGCGCAATCACTTGCCGCCTAGATGGGGCAATGCGAATGAATCTCTGCCACGCCCAAATCTGCAATAGTTTGGACCCAATTACAATATTGATATATGTCATACAACATGAATTGACATGTACTAAAATTCTTACTAACCTGTAGCAATAGAAGTGGTCCTCTGATCTCCTTCGCACCCACCTAAGCCTCTCGACACAGCATCCTATACAAGCATGCCAAAGCTGCGGCACCCCAGCTGTACTCACTGATTTCGTTGATTTCTCTCAGCAGTGGCAAGTGCATAAGCTTGATCATGTTCTGTGACTTATCAGGGAGAAATACTACCCCAATAAGCCACAGAATATATGCTCGGGTATGCTGCCATACTAACTTATCTGGCGCCTGCTCTGGAAGAGGACCAAAATGCTCGGCTAGCCACCCCACCCTTAATCTACCTACCTTTAAGTCTACAGGTGTAGGTGTTACACCCAATAGCTCACCACATAGCGCTATACACTGGTCCCTCGTAAATGCTGGGTCAATACCAGTAACTGCTCGGCCGTCAATCTGTAGACCATATAGGACAGATATGTCCTGCAATGTCACTATGGTCTCTCTTATCGGAAAATGGAATGTATGCGTCTCCGTGCGCCACCTCTTAGCCAGAGCAATGATCAATGAGTGGTCCAGTCTAATAGGACCGATACAGTACACATCGTAGAATCCTGTACGTAGTATATACTGAAGGACTCTATGGTCCAACGAATGCTCCCATAGGCTAGAATCTGCCCGGCGACATGTCAACGCTGCCTGTGCCTCCTCCTGCATAACAAAATGACTAGTTTAAATAATAGTATTATCACGTACGATAGAACAAAATGAAGGGAATTTTAATTTAATTGTAAGCGTAAAGTCCAACAAACATTGCATACCAGATGTGCTCATATATTGTCAGCCCGATGTGGATGAATGAGAAGTGGGACCTCCTCAGGTAGATGTGCCATGAAGAATGTAAAAGTGAAATACTAGGTCATAACAATGAAACTCTCATTTAATCATAAAAATAAAACTCTAATTATTCCATAAATTACGATTTTTAAAAGGAAAGTATGCTCAGCTATTTCAAAATTTAAATTTGTGTGATACTATATATGGAAGCAATTCACTAAAATCTAATTACTTTTTATTTTAAAAAAGTGTATTGGTTAACTCTAATTTAACTATAACAATTAAACTCTAATTATCTCATAAATTACGACTTCTAAAAGAAAAATATGCTCAGTTATTTTAAAATTATAAATTTGTGTGCCACTAATATGGAAACAATTCACTAAAATCTAATTATAATCATAAAAAAAATCTAATTATTCCATAATTTATGATTTTTAAATATATATATATATATATATTTGTATTTTAAGTTTTAAAATTATGTGTCATTAAATATGATAAACAATTCAACATAATCTAAAATTTATAAAAAAAAACCTTTCAAATGATCACGTTATCTATGTTATAACTAACATAGAAATCTTTTTCAAAATTATTTTAAGGCCTAAGTTACATATGCTTAATAATGACCATCAACATAGTGCAGTAACATGTGGATAGTTTTCTTACATAAATATTGTAAGGCAATCTTCACTGTATTTAAAAGATTTAATTCTATTGTGTACAAAACAACTAGAATTTAAAGAAAAAAAGAAAAGGAGAGAATTTGTTTGATTACAAAAATCAAACTCGAAATAAAATAAATAAATAAATAAATAAAACAGATTTTATTTTGTTACAAAAACAAAATTAAAATCTGATTTAAACAAATAAATAAAATAACAGAATAAAATTAAACAACTTACTTGGTTAATTTCTTTGAATAATTTTTCTGATCAAGTCCAGTGTTTAACACTGTGTCCTTAAGACAGATTCGTCCTCTCCACGGTGCTTTCAGAATTTGGACGTCTATCTCCCAGGATGAAATGATCTATCAACGAATAAATGCAGCACTACAATTTATTCGTCCGTCGAACACACAATATGTTTACACTCTTTCTTTCAGAAATAAAATGCAGCAATATGGCAGAGATCTAAAGCAGAGGAATGAGTACGAAAATTTGAGTTAAAATCCAAATGGGAGGCTGGTCTATTTATAGATGTATAGGTGGCTCTTGGTTTTGAATTAAACAGGTACTGTACCTGTTCAATTTGAATTAAACAGATACAAACAGGTTAGGCACTGTTTGGTTTGAAATTCAAATCTGTTGGGTTCAAAAACGGGAAGGGCCCTGTTTGGATGAACAATAAATCCAAACCAGTTTAATTCTGTTTGAAAATGGGAAGGGCCCTGTTTGGATGAACAGTAAATCCAAAACAATTTATTTGAATTAAATTCAAATGTTTCTAGCCCAAAAATATTAGTATTGGGCCGAACAAGCCCAACCCAACCACGCACCCGCGCCCAGGCCCAGGCCCAGCCCAACCGGACGGCGGCGGCGGCACGCGCGTGGTGATTTTTGGGTCCAATGGGTCTAGCCCATTTTGCCCATAACCTCTCCCTCTAAAACACTTGGGTACCCCTTGGGGCACACCCCAAGTATCAAACCCATGCCTTATAAACCCTTTCAAACCTCCCACCAAATCAATGTGGGACAAGCCTTATACAAACCTTTAAGGAATTTCCACCAAAACTCCATTTCCATGGAGCATACTTTGGCTTCAATTTCCCATTCACTCAGGAATGGTTTTGAACAACCAAATATACCACGTGAATCACAACGCGGCAAAGAACGCGTTACCACTTTGACCCGTGTAAATCGATGCACGGGGCCCACCTAAAAATTAGACCAAACTAAGGAAAAAATTCTGGTTTTACCCAGAATTTTATAACCATTTCCAACAAATATTTGCCAAAATTTTGATTAGATTTATAGCATATTTGACAAAACTTAATTATTGATTTTGTAATGCTAAAAGCTTCAATAAAGTATAAAATTTTTAAATTACATAAATTTATTCATAAATTACATAAATTTATTCATAAATTTTAAATGTGAAAAATGCTTGGAGTATTTGAAAATATTAAATTTATTCATAAATATTAAATTTTCAAATGGTAGAAGAACTATTTGATTAAGCATAGAATTTTTAATACACATTTTCAATCAAATACACAATAAAAAACTTAGGCCTATGTGCTAGAGTTAAATTGTTTTACATACAATTAAAATATATAAAAAATTAAAAATTAAAAATGATCTATTTAGAGTTCAAATTAAGAAAATGGTTTTAGGGTTCGCAAAATGTTCAATTAGTCTAACTTCTAAAACATTAGTAAATATAATTAATTAATAGTTTAACATGGGGTCATTTGCATTACAAGGTAACAATTCACATGGGCTGTCCAATTAAAATCTCACAATTAAAAATGGTGCCCATTTTACAATTTCACAATTCACGAAACTCAGGTAAGCATTACATAATCTTTATCGACCAAGCCTCATCGGACATGTCTACCTATCATGACCTGTCTGCTAGCACTCACTGCAATTAGCGATCAAATGCCTATCTGATATATCAATCTCATTCGGAATATGGGACATGGATTTATGACCCCGTTTTACTTCTCGCATACGAAGTGTATTAGGCATTAAGGTCCACTGAGGATCATCCCAATAATCTTGATGTGGTATTGGGTAGAATTTAGTTTCCCAAACCCTCATGCATATAGGAAGCCTATATACTGGATCAACGTACTCGAATGGATTGTCACCGCATTCAGACATAACAACGAGCATATGGGAACATGGATAGTGTCTTATCTTGTATTTTCCACAACTTCATGTGGGTTGATTCATGCGCACAATCTGTGTATTGCGACCTCGTCCATGGCAAAAAGATGTTTGCACCTCAAAGACGTGGCAGGGCCTATCAGACATTGTTGATACAAACTACTAACTGCAATCACATAACCACCAACTACAATCACGCAATCACAATCTCTTAATGTTTCTTATTAAGAGATGCACGCAACCACCAATTACAATCGTGCTTGCAAGCAGATACCTAAAGGTCTCGCTTGGAGGTTACGACATTATACTTTCGATTATTTCTTGCGTGGTACAATTTCACAGCATGTACAAGTTGCTTCTTATCAACGAAAACCACCCTTTTGT
Source organism: Camellia oleifera (assembly GCA_022316695.1). Classification (NCBI taxonomy): domain Eukaryota; kingdom Viridiplantae; phylum Streptophyta; class Magnoliopsida; order Ericales; family Theaceae; genus Camellia; species Camellia oleifera. The sequence continues at coordinate 117,621,559 of CM039317.1, forward strand.
CCAACTCTACATTTTCAGCGTTCTAGGTCCGGTTACGAGAAACGACATCACGACTACTCATGTCAAAATCACCACCCATGTGAATGTTCTCATAGAAAGGGATTTCAGGTCTAGGTTGTAACGCCCCAAATTTCTAGCCCAAATGATAATACAACAATCATGGCTCTTTCAAGGAAAACCGAATATAAATCTCCAAACTTACATTACATGATACAATAGTTCTTCATGCAATAATACATTAATCCAACAAGAAGTAAATAAACAAATAAATACCCTCAAGGGTTTACAAGTTTCCAAAATTTGAGCCTGGTTACACAAAATGTTTATTCAAACCCACACACATACAACCCTTGGCTTACACACAGAGTCACAGCAAAATGAAAGTCTCGTACTCTCAACACAAATTTCCTCGCCTTTAGTTAGGCGGCATCACCACATCTTTTCCTGCACAAAAATATTGTAGGGTGAGCATAAAGCCCAGTAGGAAATCCTTAACAAACATTTTATACAAGTCTCAAGAGATGAAACGCACATGCCATGTTATGCCATTTTGAAAGAAAATCATATCTTCATCTTTGAAAACCATCATGCTCAATGATGTCATGCAATTTCAATTCTTCAAAACTAAACAATTCATTTCAAGAGCGGTAAATACGACTTTGGTAATCCCTAGGTCGGTGTCTGCAAGTAGACTATACAAGTACTACCAATTTGTCATTTTTACCAGCATCGACTGGACGGCTCGACACCTATAATCTGTCATTTTTACCAGTATTAACTGGAAGGCTCGACACCTATTCAATTTCATCTACACCACCTGTCAAGACTTGCCACCGTATTTACCCCAAAACCAATTCATAGAAACTTGTTTCTCAGCATTCTTTTCTCAATGCAAGTTTTCAAATCAACTTTCAAAGTTTAATGTAATCAAATGAATTGGTATGCCAATAACACAAGATGAATATAAATATAAATATTTTTATTCTAATTCATCATCCAAGGAATAACACAATTCCCTCTTTTCAAGTATCCTCAACAATTAGTCATTTCAATACTATTTCAACGTTTTGAACAATAATTTCCAAAATGAACAACAATTTTCATATTCCCTGAAATTCATCATTTATATAAATATAAATAAAATTTTTTCCAAACATCCATTTATTTTGACACACAAAATAAATATAACAATATCATTCATGGATTTTCAGTCTCTTTAAAAAAAATCCCAAATTCTAGGTTTTCTCACAAAAACTATACAACTCAAATCTTTTGAAAGAAAACTTTCCAAAATCATCATTTCTTTGATCAATGAAGATCAAAACCCATATGATCATTTTAAAAGAACAAGAGACAAACCCACTTTCAAAATCGCTCAACTTCTTGAATCAACAATCAATTTTCAAAGCTATCGAATGATGATTTCGAAAATCATCTAGATCTTGCAAAAATATATATATAACTCTAAGAAAATCCCTACCTCAAGTTTTGAAGAAGAAATGAGATGAAACCCCCAAAATCAATAGTGTCGAAACTCAATCTTCACCGCACACAACGAAGCCTTCGAGAAGTTAACCGACTTTGATGAAGAACTTATGGCAGAACTCTAATGGATATTGAGAAATCAAGGTTTTGATCCTATTTGGCGTAGGGAAATGTAGAGAGAAGGGAGAGGAAAGGGTTTTTAGAGAGAGATATACAAAAGTGGTCTGAAATATCGTATTCATGAACTTATATAACATGATTCGCTCGAGCGTATAATCAGCCACTCGAGTGGACAAGCAACTTCTAATGCATTTTGCATTTTTGCTTCAGGGGCGCTGCCCCTTAACCCTACCAGGGCACTGCCCTAGGACCCGCCAATGGGCGCTGCCCCCTGGACCCCCGCGAGCTGACCGGGCAGCTCGATCCCCGCCAAGGGGCACTACCCCTTGGACTCCCGCGAGCTGACTGGGCAGCTCGATCCCCGACATACTCAGCGAAGTGGCAAAACTGGGATCGTTATAACCTTTCCTCCTTAAAGAATTTCGGCCCCGAAATTTCAAATCAAACTATCCAAACAAAGGGTTTCTAGCAATCAAAACCACACTATTTCATTTTCAATCACAATACTAACTCTCAAAAAAATCCCACCATTTCCACCATGGTTATCTCATTAACAACAACCTCCCAAATACGCATAAACATGAAATTTTTCAAAAAGTAATGGCAACTCTAAACAACCTTATGCTTAAAACAACAACGCACATATCAACATGTGGTTAACAACTTTAAATACATTTCCCTCAACACTAAGGAATATTACAAAAAAAAGAAACTTAAGCATTTTCAAACAAATCCGGATATTTGGAGTGGACTTCTGCCTCCCGTTCCCACGTCACTTCTTCAACCCCATGGTGTCTCCACAACACCTTTACCAACAGTATAGTTTTTCCCTGTAGCACTTGTTACCGAGTATCTAATATTTGAACTGGTCGTTCTTCGTAAGAGGCATCCTCATCTACCTCAAAGTCAGCCTAATCAAGCACATGAAAAGGGTCATACTTCCTAAGCATAGCTACATGAAATACATTGTGAACTCTCGAAAATTGTGGCGGTAAAGCTAACCGGTGTGTCACTTCCCCAATTAGCTCTAAGATCTCAAAAGGCCCAATGAACCTTAGAGATAATTTACCACTCTTACCAAATCTCATCAAACCCCGCCTTGGTGAGATTTTTATAAACACATGGTCACCAACTTCAAAGATAAAAGTCCTCTCCTCTTATTGGCATAACTCTCTTGTCGGCTTTGGGCCGTAGCTAACCTCTTCCGAATGAGAACAACTTTTTCGGTTGTCTCTTTAACAATTTCTGGACCCAGTAACGGTGCATCACCCACTTCAGCCCAACAAATCGGTGATCTACAAGGTCAGCCATACAAGGCTTCAAATGGTGCCATCCCAATACTAGCTTGGTAACTATAGTTGTAAGAAAACTCAATCAATGGTAAGTGCCTTTCCCAAGGCCCCTTAAAATCAAGGACACAAGCTCTAAGCATGTCCTCCAAAATCTGAATGGTACGTTCCAACTGTCTATCGGTTTGAGGATGATAAGCGGTGCTAAGAGTCAACTTAGTTCCCAATGACTCTTGAAGGCGTTGCCATAACCGGGCAGTAAAATGAGGATCCCTATCCGACACAATAGTCACAAGGACTCCATGAAGTCGAACTATCTCTCTAATGTACAACTCTGCCAAGCGTTCAACTGAGTTGCTGGTGCACATCGGAATGAAATGGGTAGACTTAGTCAACCTATCAACAATCACCCAAACAACGTCATTGCCTCGTTGTGTTCTAGGAAGCCCAACTACAAAATCCATGGTAACACGCTCCTATTTCCACTCGGCTATCAGTAAGGGTTGTAACAAACCCGTTGGTCTTTGGTGTTTGGCCTTCACTTGTTGACAAGTGAGGCACTTCGATACAAATAAAGCGACATCCCGTTTCATACCCCTCCACCAAAACTGATGACTAAGATCATGATACATTTTAGTGCTTCCCGGGTGTACCGCAAGGCGTGAGTGATTGAACTCCCGAAGTACTTCCTCTCTACAAGATTTTGGTACAAACAAATGGTCTAGGTAACGTACACTCAAATCCGAGTGAACATTCAAACCTTTATCTTCCTTTCCATTGGAAATCTTAACACGGATTGATTCCACATCACAGTCTCCTCGTTGTGCCTCTATGACCTTACTAACCAAGGTAGGTTGAGCATTCAAAGTAAACAAGGTAGCACTCTCTCCGGACTTACCCAAATGCAAATTAAACTTGCCAATAACATCTAGCATATCCCATTCCCGAATGGCCATACTTGCCAAACTACTCACAGATTTTCGACTCAAGGCATTGGCCACCACATTGGCTTTCCCTGGATAATAGTGTAAACTCAAAGTCATAATCCTCCATAAATTCCATCCACCTCCGTTGTCGTAAATTCAAGTCTTTTTGAGAAAACAAATACCTTAGACTCTTATGATCGGAGAAAACCTCAAACTTCTCACCATACAAGTAATGCCTCCAATTTTTCAAAGCAAAAATCACCACTGCTAATTCTGGATCATGGGTGTGGTAATTTTTCTCATGAGTTTTCAATTGTCGTGAATCGTAGGCCACAACTTTTCCCTCTTGCATCAAGACACAACCAAGTCCATCCCCGGACGTATCACAATAGACAGTGTAATTCAAACCCCTTTCCGAAATTATCAAAAATGGTGCGGTAGTCAATCTAGTCTTAAGCTCTTGGAATGACTTTTCACACACCTTACTGCACACAAATTTGATACCCTTTCTAGTCAACCTAGTCAAAGGTGCAGCTAGTCTAGAGAAGTCCCTTACAAAACGTCAGTAATACCCTGCTAATCCCAAGAAACTCTGGATTTCAAAAACATTCTTGGGTTGTTCCCAATCTTGTACGGCATCTATCTTTGAGGAGTCCACAATCACTCCCTATCTAGACACTACATGCCCCAAAAACTTCACCTCTGTTAACCAAAACTCGCATTTTTCAAATTTGGAATACAATTGGTACTCACTAAGTAAACCCAGCACTACCCGCAAGTGAGTCTTGTGTTCCTCTTCAGAGGTGGAATAAATCAAGATGTCATCCACAAAGACGACCACAAAACGGTCCAAGTATTCCCAAAAAATTATGTTCATCAAATCCATAAAGGAAGCCGGTGCATTGGTCAACCTAAAAGGCATTACAAGGAATTCATAGTGGCCATAACGAGTACGAAATGTCGTCTTCTGAATGTTCTCTTCCTGAACTCTCAACTGATGGTACCCCGATCTCAAATCTATTTTTGAGAAGCAACGAGACCCTCTAAGTTGGTCAAACAAATCATCTATTATGGGTAGAGGATACTTGTTCTTAACTGTAACTCTATTCAACTTGCAGTAATCAATACATAACCGCAATGACCCATCATTCTTCTTCGCAAAGAGAGCCGGCACTTCCCAAAGCGATGTATTAGGGTGAATGAAGCCCTTGTCTAAAAGTTCTTGGAGTTGAATCTTCAACTCATGCAATTCGACAGGTGCAAATCTATACGGTGACATGGAAATCGGTGTCGTGCCAGGCACTAATTCAATAGAGAACTCGATCTCCCGGTGAGGTGGCAAACTAATACGATCTTCTGGAAAGACATCTGAGTATTCACAAACTACCCTTGGTAACTCAACACGAGCCCCGTCACTCTCACTATCCAAGAGAGTTACAAGAAGGCCACTAAGCTTGCTCCTACTACGAGGGTCAACAACTGGCGACAAGGCTCTATCAACTCGGTTCCCCAGAAAATAGAAACGATCACCACCCGAAGTGCACACTGTAACTCTCTAAGGGTAACAATCAATCACAGCTTGATAAGAACACAACCAGTCCATGCCTAAAATGATATCAAAACTCGACATATCTAGCAACACAAAAGCAAATGGAAGTCGACACCCAGCAACTTCTATTTCACAATCATGACAACCTCGGTCTAAATCAACTGTACCCTTAACAGGTGACTCTACTTTGAGTGGAGGCACTAACCGTGTTACCTTTAACCCTAATGCAAAAGCAAATGCAGTAGATATAAATGAATGAAACGCACCTGTGTCTATCAATACATTAGCTAAAGAATTACACACAACAAAATACCTCTCACAATTGAGGATTCTGGCAACTGTTCTGGTACGGTAACAGCATACACGCGCCCCTGTGGCCCCTGATTGACTTGCTCCCCTCTCGGAGCATAGGCCTGTTGTACTGATTGAGCTGAAGCGGCTCCCTGATTAACTCACGAAACTTGGACTGATTGAGCCTGCTTGTAGCTCTAAGTCTGCCTCGACCCTGATGCGCTAGATGCGCCTTCCAACTATAGGCAAGTTCTCTTCATATGCCCCGGCTGACCACACTGATAACAATTAAACCCTTTACCTTTATTCTGAGACTGAGACTAACTTTGAGATCGGTTAGGTGGTGGTAACATTAACTGCCCTCCTCCCTTCTGTGGGCATGAGAAGGCTTTGTGACCCGATTGGCCACACTTGAAACACGAGAAGCTACTCGATGCACTTTTTCCTGGACCTGCACTAGGCAAAGGAAAAGTGGATCTAGATTGTTGTGGTTGGGACTGGGATGGATAGGTGTTCCTGCTCTTCTTGTTCTGCCTATAGTCTCCTTGAGACTCTTGGCCCCTACACCTCGAACTCCGAAGCCTTTCCTCCTCAGCTTGTATGGAAATTTCTACGTATGTCGCCGTCTCCACAACATGGTCATATTCCCGAATCATATTTTCGACCAGCTTGAACATAATTTTTGTTTTCAATTCTTTTCAAATTCAATGCAATGGCGCTCTTCCGTTGCCACCAACTCTGGTGCAAATCTGAACAAACTAGAGAAGACCGCCTCAAACTCGACTACGGGCATGTCGAGTTGTTTAAGGTCTTTAAACTCTTGCCTCAATCTCTCCCTAGCAGTGGGAGGTATGTACTTATCTTGGAAAGCAACCGCAAAGGCTTCCCATATTGGCTCCACTCTACCCTTGGCATATTTCCACCATTGACCCGCGTCTCCATTAAGGTAGTAACTCGTTAGAGTCACTCTTAGTTCACTATCTTCGATGTGAAGCATTTCAAATGTCTTCACAGTTTGTTCGAGCCACTCATTCGTTTTCTTGGGCTCGGGACCACCATGGAACTCATCCGGTTTGGCCTGCAAGAACTCTCTAGTAAGGAAACTCGCCCTTGACTCCGCGATGTTTTCTCGGGCTTGATTCTCCGCCCTTAACAAGTTCATAGACTCTCTTAAAGCCCCTATCATTTCTCGAGCTAGGGCCCCTATTGCGGTTTGACCCGCTTGTCCCACCTGCTCGGCCATATTAGTTTGGCCTGCTTGCTTGACCAAACCCTTCTTCTTGCACCGGAACCCTATGGACCGGTACCTCATGCACACCTCGGCGAGCCTTACCACGCCTCTCGCCTCTACCACCACGAACTTGACCCCTTCCTGACATCCTAATAAAGGACACAAGAGAAATAATTTAGCACATTAACTCATATGTGCTCGTAACTTGACTCACACATTTGACTACAACAATTCTATATATTTCTCTACCATATACACAATTCAATTTCACTCCACATAAGCACTTAGTCATGTAAACACATACGGATTGTTCTTTTACGATGAAATCCGTCCCAGGAAAAACCAAGAATTCTTAGTAGAACGAGTATTGATCAAGCACCCTCCTAATGAGACATCAAGGAATTTAACAGGTGCAAACAACATCCCAAAAGTTCAATCCCATACCCATTTAGTCACATAAGCATGTTATCACATAGTCACAAAATGCATAACACTTCCTAAGCATGCTAAATGAACCCATAGTGGTTAAACAACCACTTCCCACGAGCTCCAAGTATTCAAACCCGGTAGCTCTAATACCAAGTTGTAACGGCCCAAATTTCTAGCCCAAATGATAATACAACAATCATGGCTCTTTCAAGGAAAACCGAATATAAATCTCCAAACTTACATTACATGATACAATAGTTCTTCATGCAACAATACATTAATCCAACAAGAAGTAAATAAACAAATAAATACCCTCAAGGGTTTACAAGTTTCCAAAGTTTGAGCCTGGTTACACAAAACGGTTATTCAAACCCACACACATACAGCCCTTGGCTTATACACAGGGTCACAGCAAAATGAGAGTCTTGTTCTCTCAACACACATTTCCTCGCCTTTAGTTAGGCGTTATCACCACATCTTTTCCTGCACAAAAATCCCGTAGGGTGAGCATAAAGCCCAGTAGGAAATCCTTAACAAAGTATATACATTTTATACAAGTCTCAAGAGATGAAATGCACATGCCATGCTATGCCCTTTTGAAAGAAAATCACATCTTCATCTTTGAAAACCATCATGCTCAATGATGTCATGCAATTTCAATTCTTCAAAACTTAACAATTCATTTCAAGAGCGGTAAATACAACTTTGGTAATCCCGAGGTTGGTGTCTGCAAGTAGACTATACAAGTACTACCAATTTGTCATTTTTACCAGCATCGACCGGAAGGCTCAACACGTATAATCTGTCATTTTTACCAGTATTAACTGGAAGGCTCGACACCTATTCAATTTCATCTACACCACCTGTCAAGACTTGCCACCGTATTTACCCCAAAACCAATTCATAGAAACTTGTTTCTCAGTATTCTTTTCTCAATGCAAGTTTTCAAATCAACTTTCAAAGTTTAATGTAATCAAATGAAATGATATGCCAATAACACAAGATGAATATAAATACTTTTATTCCAATTCATTATCTAAGGAATAACATAATTCCCTCTTCTCAAGTATCCTCAACAATTAGTCATTTCAAGACTATTTCAACGTTCTGAACAATAATTTCCAAAATGAACAACAATTCTCATATTCCCTGAAATTCATCATTTATATAAATATAAATAAAAAATTTTCCAAACATCCATTTATTTTGACACACAAAATAAATATAACAATATCATTTATGGATTTCCAGTCTCTTTAAAAAAAAATCCCAAATTCTAGGTTTTCTCACGGAAACTATACAACTCAAATCTTTTGAAAAAAAACTTTCCAAAATCATCTTTTATTCAATCAACGAAGATCAAAACCCATATGATCATTTTAAAAGAACAAGAGACAAACCCACTTTCAAAATCGCTCAACTTCTTGAATCAACAATCAATTTTCAAAGCTATTTCGAAAATCATCTGGATCTTGCAAAAATATATATAACTCTAAGAAAATCCCTACCTCAAGTTTTGAAGAAGAAATGAGATGAAACCTCCAAAATCAACGATGTTGAAACTTGATCTTCACCGCACACAACGAAGCCCTCGAGAAGTTAACCGATATTGATGAAGAACTTATGGCAGAACTCTAATGGATCTTGAGACATTAAGGTTTTGATCCTATTTAGCGTAGGGAAATGTAGAGAGAAGGGAGAAGAAAGGGTTTTAGGAGAGAGAGATATACAAAAGTGATCTGCAATATTAGATTCACGAACTAATATAACATGGTCCGCTCGAGCGTAGAAAGCCCTGCTCGAGCATCAAATACACTTTTCCAGTACTTTTGCAGACAGATCAAACTTCTGAAACCAAACATTCTCCGCTCGAGCGCATAAACAGCCACTCGAGCGGAAAAGCAACTTCTAATGCATTTTGCATTTTTGTTTCAGGGGCGCTGCCCATCAACCCCGCTAGGGCGTTGCCCTAAGACCCGCCAAGAGGTGCTGCCCTTGGACCCCTGCGAGCTGACTGGGCAGCTCGATCCCCGCCAGGGCGTTGCCCTTGGACCCGCCAAAGGGCGCTGCCCCCTAGACCCCCGCGAGCTGACCGGGCAGCTTAATCCTTGACATAATCAACGAAGTGGCAAAACTGGGATCACTACATAGGTGAGATGAGGACATTTTCAGGGTCAACGAGACCGTCGGCATCATCTTCTTCATCATCATTATCTGATTTGGCCAATAAATCTTCTTCATCAAACATTTCATTTTCATCATCGTCTAGGGTGACATCAGGACCATACATGTCAGTATCAGCAATATTGTCAGCAAACTGCACATAGTTCACCATTTCTGCCATACTCCCATCAACTTTAACTAGAGTGGTATGATGGCTGCAGGTGGGCACATCTTCTGTGTTATTGTGAAATTCATAATCATATCCACCACGCGAACTTGATTCCACACCATGGTCCTCAAATGTTTGTTGTGTGTAGACCACTGAATAACGTTGATTTGATGCATACATAGGAGACCGAAACGCCTTTGTGTCAATCCCCTATGTAAGCAATGTAGTGAAGGGACAAGAATCCATCTGTGTCATATTCAGGACATTGCGTACAACCTCTTTATCAATGTACACTTCCAAATAATTTGGTGGTTGGAAACTTGTACCGATACTTAATACGGTGTTCAACGTCTCATCGTCATTGATCGGTAATGTCTTATATCTGCTAATTGCTTGCCATTGGCGATAAGGATATCTATATTTGAAGTTCAATCGGATACTTTCGCCGTAACTTGCCACCTTGGACATGAACATCTCCTCCAAATTGTTAAGCGTGGTGCCAAGTTGTACCCCATATATCCCTTTCGGCTTAGCATCATATGACACACCTTCATCGGGATCCCGAATTATGTTTCCCCCCAGTAGAAGATAATTGAAACACTCTCCATACACTCGCTTCAATGAAACAAAAAACTTAAAATATCAACAATATACTTATATTGGATTTTACTTCTAAAAAAATTATATGGATTTTAACTCATTTAATTACAATTACTTGTGAGTCAAGAACTTTATTTATGTAATCATTAATTGTAATCCAACAATCATTATTGATTTTTTAATTAAAATATGAGTTAAAAAAATTATTATGTTTTGGATATTTTTTGGTTTTTTAAGAAAAAAACTTACAACACATAACGAATGTTGGTTTGTTTTGACATAAAATAATTTTTTTTAAATAATTACATATTTTTTATTATTTGGTTAAATTAAAACTAAGTAAAATATTTTTTGTCATAGTCTCTAAAATAACTTATCATTACAAATTTTGTAAGTCAATTTTTAATAAGTTTACTTTCTACCTTTGTAACACAGTGATATTTAGGCAAATTACACTTCATATCACTTTTTTCCCATTGAACTTAAAATTGTAACGCCCTGGTAAATCACACTACAATATACAAAAATGACATGATCTTGAAATCCCAAAAGGGCCATCTTTCTTATTGAACTAAGGGTTGAGTGGTTACAATTCAATTAATACATTCCCGCAATGTTCGAAGTACAAGACTCACTTCAATAAACTAGATGACTTGACAAAACATAAGCCCAGTGGGCGTACAGCATCACAAAATACATATGAAGGTTTAGTTACAAAATCCCAAAATAAATACAAAACATCTAATATGCCCTAGACTTCAATTAATTTCCCAAAAAAAACATAGATGGAGCTAGTGCTTGAATCCTCCCTTCAATGAGGCTGACCTTCATCGATTCCTGAAAAATAAATTAGGGTTGAGCCATATGCCCAGTAGGAATACATTTATCCAAGTATCTAATCCTTTGAATAAGATAATGGCATTTATGGGATAAAACATTATAATAAAATTTATTTCACAGAAAATCGTCAACAACTCATAATGAAACACTATGATGTATGAAGCAAGTACAACTCATGTCATCAAGTACAACAACAAAGTATCCACAATTATGGAAATTGAACCACACTTCTCTCCACATGAGTCCAATTAAGAACAACCTTTACTTTTAAAGACGACCCCCATATTCGCCGGCTACTATATTGCGGGGAGTGGGCACCCTAAGAAAATCATCCGTTTTTTTGACTTTCGTCAGCTACTATACGGCAGGATTGTGTGGACACCCAAAAACGTTTTCCCACATTCGTCCAGCGATAAGCCCAAACAAGGCAATTGGGCACCTTTTAAAACTCCCCATGCGGGTACCAACATAACACCACCTTCACTCATCACCGACACACACACATGGACTCATGCATACTTAACAAATTAAATCACATTTCAATCCCACATTTAAGCATTAAACATCATCATAGAATAGCATCACATAATACTCAAGGGACAATAACATTCAAGCCACTCTTTCTTTAACCACATTAATATCCACAATTCATTTCTTCGTCATCCATCCATTTCCATGAATCAAGAGAAAATTTTCATTTTATTAAGTAATTTCTATTCAATTGGGGACTTAGGGTTTTTACCAAATTTGGGGGTTCCCATTCCTTGTCACCAATCTAGTTTCTTAAACACACTTATATTCATATTAGAAAGAAAGAGATGAGGGATTTCAAACAATTTGATAATTAAATTAAATAATATGAGAAATAAGGGTTTGATCACACAAAACCTTCAATTAGTTCCCAAATCACACCAAATACCATAAACCTCTTCAATAATGAAGACATACAAGGGTAAAAGTATCCCTACCTCAACTATCAAGCCAACTATTGAAGCTCCTTCACGGATCTATCGCGAACCCACAATCAATCTGTTGATAATGACCCTCTTCAAGTGTTCTTTGCCCCTAGCAAATGATTTCGGGTGGATTTCAAGTGTATGAGAGGTATTTGATGGAAGAAATTTAGGGTTTCAAAGAGAGAGGGAAAGGAGATGAAGAATAGAAAAAGTGGTGTGTGTGAATGACCTAGAATCGCTGTATTTAAAAAGCTGATATCGCGATCCTCGCTCGAGCGAGACCTCCTACGCTCAAGCGACCAGACACAATCAAGAGACCTCGCTCGAGCGACAACTTCTTCGCTCGAGCGGAAAAAGAGAAGCCTCAGAAGTTTTGCAACGCTACAGTGAAACTTCTGGAAGCTAGCATTCCACGCTCGAGCAAGTCTTTCCTTGCTTGAGCGAGCACACCTGCAATTCAGCAAGATTCTGGGAGCAACAATTCTACGCTCGAGCGACAGTTCCCTCGCTCGAGCGACCCTGAAAACAAAATGTCACAAAAATTATAACACTCCCCCTCCCCCTTCCCCTTCCCTCTTATCTATTAATTTTTTTTTTTTTCAATTTGGACTTTAATATTCAAGTCTAATCAACTTAAAATTTTAATTTTTTCAATTATGAAAAATGTTCTTAATACAAAAAATGTAGTGAACTATGTATTCGTAGCAAAACTTTGATTGAATATTGTATTATAATTTATATTCATGAATGAGTTTAATAAGAACAAATTTTAATTTGTAAAAACATTATTAATAAATTCATTAAATTAAAACTCATGTATGGACTTATTCCTTAATTTGTATATGCTCGTGTATGGATTTTAATTTTTTATTCTTAAATTTAACCCTTTCATAATTTTTAAAAAAAAAAATTCTAAAAACCTTGTCATAACAAAGAAATTAAATTTCAAATATTATCATTCCATCACTTTAATATAATGTGATTTTACTTAGAACGGTATTGAGTAACATAATCATTTAATTATGATTAATTTAGTACAACTCATATTTTAACCGATATGAGACAGTAACTCATATTAAACATTTCCTCATTTCACAATAGATAAGCATACTAGCTATATCAACACATCAACAGATAAGCATATGAGCTATATCAACACTTCTACTGATAAGTATAAGAACTATATCACACTTCCCAAGATAAGCCTATGAGCTGTATCTACGGAGTCCATCCCCTATCTCCTCCCACACAACACCCGGTTTAGAGGTCCATCTCCTATCTTCCCCTAAACCATGGAATACATCCCCTATCTCCTCCAACACAACACAATGCATATAAACAATTATTATACACATCATCAATCAATACATAAAGTTAATGTATTCTTTCAATCGTCATACTCAATGACACATTCCAGTGATTAGTTTTAATTTGCCTAATCATCATGCATTGTCTACAACAATCAAGACTATCCTCCACCGATAGCCCAAAGCAGTTATTTCTAAACAGAAAATAAATGCACAAAATGGATAATATATCAACATTTCAATTAGGGGAGCAATAAATAAATTCAACTACACCCTTTAATCCCATACATTCCCAATTCTAACATTTCTCTATGCTAAGCATGCATATAGGGTTATTATAAATAAAACCCCAACTTTTGTAAAATTGCACAAAAGCCCTAAACTTTCCCAAAATTGCACAACAACCCCCAACATATCAAAATGCTAAAATTTAAAGACAAAGCTCATAAAAAGGAGTAGGTTATCCCTACCTCAAATTCGAAGCTCAAACGGAGAAGATGAAAAAAGTTGAAACTCGATCTCCACCACACACCACAAAGCCCTCGAGAAATAACACAACTTTGGCGAAGGATCTATGGCCGAAATCCCAATGGAATTATGGCCAAAATCCAGCTCGGCACAACTAAAATTTATAACTCAAGCTCGGTTCGTAATGGCTTATTAAACCAAGAAAGACCCATAAAAGTTGATAAGCTAACCCTATGCACTTGCACCTATATATAGAAGTTTGTCCACCTTAAAATGTGTCTTGTAACCGATGTGGGACTTCAAACAAACATATAGAAGTTTGTCCACCTTAAAATGTAACTTGTAACCGATGTGGGACTTCTAACAAACACACCAAAGGTTCCCAAAATAGAATGAAAGGTCCAAATACATTTACCAAAAGCCTTAAAAGGCACAAGTGCTACAATAATTTTCAACTTTTTAGATTGGTTTGGGCCCTACTTTTTGGAGGTTTTTGACTTGTCCTTTTTATTTGACTTTAAGGCAATTCTCTACTACTATAAATAGACCCAAACCACTTTTCTCTCATTACTTTTCCTCCTCTTTTCCTCTCAAACTGTGATTTCTCTCTTCTCTCTCTAAAACTTGACTTTTCGTACCTAGATCTCTAGATCTACTCACCTAGAGTGATCTTTTCACCATGGTCTTTTGAGATTAAGTGTAAATCTTGTCAAGAGCTTCGTTTTGATCTAAGCAGAAGTTGGTTTTGACATTTTTGGAATTTCAACCTTGTTTTGCTCATCTTCTCTTCTAAGCTTGAGGTAGGGATTTTCTTTGACTTATATATATATACGTTTGCAAGATCTAGATGATTTTCAAAATCATCCTTTGATTTTTTTTTTTAAATGGATTGTTGATTCAAGAAGATGAGTGATTTTGAAAGTGGGTTTACTTTCTTGTTTCTTTTAAAATAGAAATTGAGGGCTTTGGACTATGTTGGTAAAAGAAAGATGTTTTTGGTGAGATCTTCTCAAATATTTGAAGATGAATGGTTTTTGGTGAGAAAACCTAGAAATTGGGGATTTTTAAGAAAGATGTTGAAAATCTTTAGAATATGTTGTTATATTTACTTTGTGTGCCAAAATAAATGATGTTAGAAAATTGTTTATTTATTTACATATAAATGATGTTTTCATGGAATATGGGAATTGTTGAAGTTTTGGGAATTGTTGTTTAGAAGTATTAATATAGCCTTGAGATGACTAAATTGTTAAGATTGCTTGAAATGTGGGAATTTTGCTATCCCTTGGATGAATTGAAATAAAAGTATTTATTGATCTTGTGAAATTGCATAGAAATGGGAAATGAGAATTTTGATCACAATGGGAATATTCTGTGGGAGTATTGAGAAGAAGAAATATTGCATTGTATTATTAATCATTGCATTGGCATATCAATTCATTTGATAATGAAGAGCATTGAAATTTGATTTGAAAACTTTGCATTGAGAAAAGAATGTTGAGAAACAAGTTTTCATAAATTGGTTTTGGGGTAAATACGGTGGTAAGTCTTGAAAGGTAGTGTAGATGAATTTGATTAAGTTGGCCTATGTGTCTTTGGTGAAAGACCAGAAAACTGCACAGATAGGTGTTGAGCCTACCAGTTAATACTGGTAAAAATGACAGACTATAGGTGTCGAGCCTTCCAATTGATACTGGTAAAAATGACAAATTGGTAGTACTTACATAGTCTACTTACAGACACAGACCTAGGGATTACCAGAGTTGTATTTACCGCCCCTTGAGTTAAATTGTTAAGCTTTGAACATTGGAAATTGCATGGCATCATTGAACATGATGGTTTTCAAAAGATGAAGATGTGATTTATTTGTAAAAAGGCATAGCATGGCATATACATTCATCTCTTGAGATTTGTATAAAATGTATATACTTTGTGAAGGATTTCCTACTGGGCTTTATGCTCACCCTACGGGATTTTTGTGCAGGAAAAGACGTAGTGAATCCGCCTAACTGAGGGCATGGAAAAATGTGTGTGTTGAGAGCACAAGGTTCTCATTTACTGTAATTCTATTTGTAAGCCAAGGGCTTTGTATGTGTGGGTTTGAATAACCGTTATGTGTAACCGGGCTTAAGCCTTGGAAAGTTGTAAACCCTTTGAGGTATTTATTTGTTCATTTACTTGTTGTCGAATTAATGTATTATCGCATGAGGAACTATTTACATTATGAAATACAAGTGTGGGATTGTATGATTGGTTTTCCTTAAAAAGGGCCATGATTATTGTATTGTCATTTGGGTATGAAGATTGGGGCGTTACAATAAGCGATGCAAACATTATAAGCTTCTATTTGAAGCCATAGGTCCCAACTTATTTTGAATTCTTTTGCATAAGATTGTGCCCTAAGAGCTATAGGCACTTTAATTGGGTTTTGTATCTCTGTTGAGCTTGCATTTAGTATTGACACCTCTTGGGCATACCTCGGTGATGTGTCCCTAAGAGCAAGTTTGATGATAAGATAGAGTCATCTTTTTCCAAAATGTATTTTCGTTACTATGGACAATTGCTGCATCTGCAAAATTTGCTACAGGATTATGCTTAAAAAAGTATAATATATAAATAATTTAGAGAAGTTCTATAATACAACAGTTGCTCTTGTTAAAATGAATTAACAACACTAATAGCAATGGTAAAACCCTTCTGATTATAAATAATCTAGTTTATAAATGAAATTGTAATTTAGAAAAGTTCTATAATACAACAATTGTTCTTTTCCATACCAAAACCAACACCAAACCAAACCAAACCCATTTCATGGAATTCATTCACTTTCTTGTATTTCATCTGAATTTGATCATGGAGGATGCTAATGGTAAGACCCTTCTGATTATTTTCTTGGGATTTTCTTTATCTTTCTATCTTTTATACCTATATTATAGCATCTGAAGTTTTTAAATTTCTATCTGAAGTTTTGTATTGGGTAGTTTTTGGATAGTCTATTTGTTACATTACGATGACATTGCTCTGATTTTTTATTTTGTGGATCTATGATTTGGAAATCTTGGTTGGGTCTTTCTTGTTTGCTTAGTTTTTGGGTCAAATCTGTTGTTGGGTATTTTTTATCGGAATTTGGTTTGAGTGATTTGGAGAGAAAATAAATGAAATGGGGAGAAATAGATTTCAATCACTTGTTTGAATTACCAAATAGGAGAGAAATGAGAATAAATACCTATTTTGAATCTCGAGAGAGGACAAATTGGGAGAGAAATGAAACTAACTAGATACTATTTTTTTTATAATACTAAAACTAGCCTTTTAGATATAGAATAAACTAGATTTTATTTTTTGACCGAATTATTTGGATGTGGCCTGCCATTTGGATGAAATGTAGTAATAACAATAATTATCATAAGGATAATTTTATAATTTACTAATATAAATTTTTTTTTGATTCTTAATAAGGTCTGAATAATTCATATTACAAAATTTAAATTATTTTTGTAGATTCTTAAAAAGAGTAATGTTATGGTGATCATGATTTACTAAAATGGAACTAATTATTATCTTACAGATAGATATATACATATTGCTATAGATATAATAGATAGTTTTTTAATTAAATATGAATCAAATTCCATGTTTAACTTAGCATTTGAAGATTTTATTTATTTATTTATTTTAATTCCAAATTTGATATGGCTTAGATACTATTACAATTTTACTTATTATTAGT
Organism: Camellia oleifera; assembly: GCA_022316695.1. Taxonomy (NCBI): domain Eukaryota; kingdom Viridiplantae; phylum Streptophyta; class Magnoliopsida; order Ericales; family Theaceae; genus Camellia; species Camellia oleifera. The sequence continues at coordinate 117,639,112 of CM039317.1, forward strand.
TCAATGTTCCATTATCTACTTCTTTTGGAGTATAAAATATTGGAAGAAATGATGATATCACATAGCAATATCATTATTCAAAATACATTATAAGTGATGCAAACATTTGAATTCACAAAACCCTAGCCCTAACCCTCTCAAAACCACAATTTTAATTGATAGAACCCTATTCTACCCACATTGGTATCAATTTGAATTCACAAAACTATTCTATCTTCCAAACTGTATTCAAACTATTCTATCTTCCAAACTTCCTCAATTTGAATTCACAAAACCCCACATTGGTATCTTTCAAACTTCCTCCCTCACTATTCTACCCACATTCACATTTTCACAAACAAAATCAACATAAATAAAATTCAAATTGAGAGAGAGAGAAAGAGAAAGAAACAGTGCCAACATACTTGTGAGAGAGACGAGCTCAAAAAGAGAGAGAGAGCAGAGAGCGACCCACAGAGAGATAGAGAAAACAAAGAGCGACAGAGTGTGGGAGGAACTGGTTCGGGTTTTGGGGGAAAAGAAAGAGAGATCTTTAAAATCGTGGCTGCAAATGAGTGGGGGAGGGGCCATTTTATAATGGTTTTTTGTTAGAAGCATGGTTACCAATCACACTTTCTATTAAAAGCGTGTTTCCAAATCGTGCTATTATTTAAGCCTAAAAACGCTAATAGCAATAGCGGTTTCTTAATTGAAGTCGTATTTTCTAACCATGCTTTCATAATTTTGTTTATTTTGTCCGCCTGGGCTAGAAACATGCTAAAGCGTGTTTTGTAAACATACTTCAGCTTAGTTTGGGAAATTCGGCCAAACTAGGCTTAGTTTGGGAAATAGTTTAGCATAGAGGCTTAGTTTGGGAAAAGGCCCAATTACAAATACACCTTTTGAGGTAGGGATTTTTGGTGAAAAGCCCCTCCCATTGTCCCTATTTTGTGTGAAACCCACGGAATAAAACAATGAGTCCAAAAGCCCCTCAATTAAAAAATATTATGAATTGACTGAAATGTCCTTCCATATAAGTGGGGAAATATGAAACAATCGCACCGTTTTTCTCCCCTCGCTTTGTTTCATCGTTTGACAACCCTCCTCTGAGTATCCTCATTCGAAAACCCTAGCCTCATTCGAAAACCCTAGCATTGATTGAAAACCCTTCTCTGAGTCTCATTACTCTCCCTCTCTAGAGCTACTTTGTCTTTCTACCCCTGGAACGTTACAGGTTCGTCGCTTGGGCTCAAATCGAACTCCACATTAAATTAACTCTCTCTTTTGGACACACATTTTGCAGGTGATTTTTTTCCCTTTTCTACTAGTTTTTCGATGTTATGAAGTCTGTCTGGGTAGTGGTGTATGAGATTACATTTTCATTTTGTTTTCATTTTGCGAGTATTTTTAAGGATTTTTTTTTCTTTTTCTTTTTTCATTGTCGCATTAGGGTGAGCAGAGTTTAGGATTTTGGGTTACACTAAGGATTATCTGTTCTAAAATTTTTATCACTATCTTAAAATACTTTAAATTACTAAATCATGTGAGAATGTTAAGGTTTAAAAATTTTGAAAACTAATTTATGTATTTCAGAATGGTGTATGCAGTTTTGCTTCAATTTCGTTGCTTTGAATTCTGTAGTGTTTTGGTCCTGCAATTTCAATGCTTTCAATTTCACTTGCTTCATGAATTTTTCAGAGTAAAATTTTACTTCCAACCAGAGTAAAATTTTACTTTAACTCTAGCCCTTGCTCATTACATAAATGTGAATGTGATTGTAGTTTCGTCATTTCTCTGATTTCGGTTTGAATGTGAATTGTACATGTTAATTTCAAAACTGTGTTGCGTATAGTCAAAATTGAGACAAGGTTTTGTTGATTCTTGGTTCTATAAATTTTGTATGTGTTTTTGGTTTATTTCCTAGGGTATATTGTTCAGAGTAAAATTTTACTTCCAATCAGAGTAAAATTTTACTTTCAATAAAAGTAAAGTTTCACTGCCAAACAAAGTAAAACTTTACTGTCTCATTGAATGTGTTTTGGTCCTGCAATTTCAATGCTTTCAATTGTTTCATGAATTTTTTAGAGTAAAATTTTATTTCCAACCAGAGTAAAATTTTACTTAAACTCTAGCCTTTGCTCATTACATAAATGTGCATATCAATTTGTATGTGTTTTGGTCCATATAAATGCGCATATCTATTTATGTATGTGAATGTGATTGTAGTTTCGTCATTTCTCTGATTTCGGTTTGAAGTAAAACTTTACTGTCTCATTGAATGTGTTTTGGTCCTGCAATTTCAATGCTTTCAATTGCTTCATGATTTTTTTAGAGTAAAATTTTACTTCCAACCAGAGTAAAATTTTACTTTAACTCTAGGCTTTGCTCGTTACATAAATGTGCATATCAATTTGTATATATATATATATATGTATCTATTTATGTATGTGAATGTGATTGCAGTTTCGTCATTTCTTTGATTTCGGTTTGAATGTGAATTGTACATGTTAATTTTAGAACTATGTTGCGTATAGTCAAAATTGAGACAAGGTTTTGTTGATTCTTGGTTCTATAAATTTTGTATGTGTTTTTGGTTTATTTCCTAGGGTATATTGTTTAGAGTAAAATTTTACTTCCAATCAGAGTAAAATTTTACTTTCAACAAAAGTAAAGTTTTACTGCCAAACAAAGTAAAACTTTATTGTCTCATTACAATGCTTGTGCATTTTCTTTAGGGCTTATTTGTTTTGTCACTTTGTTGTTTAAACTAAAATGTTACACTGTTGATATAAGGAAACTTTTTACTGTTTTAAAATGGTTGTTACAATAAGCAAATGTGGTGATGATGATGATGATGATTTTGAAGTTCCACCAACTGTTATACAAAAGAAGAAAGTCCCTAAAAAATAAAGGCAAAAGTAGTAAAGAAGTTCAGTCCAATGCTAGTGATGATAAAGGCTGTATGCCTTCAACAACAAAAGTAGTAAAGAAGTTCAGTCCAATGCTAGTGATGATAAAGGCTGTATGCCTTCAACAACAAAACCTTCGAAGTTGAATGTTGTACATGGAGTACGGGAGAGAGAGAACTATGTGAAACAATATAGGTCAAATATTGTTTCACTGATAAACATAATGCGAGACACGAGGTTCACTGAAAGACATATTAGTATCCTCGAGAGAACACCTTTTGGGATGTTGTTTAAATCTTTTTGGAAGAAAGAAGATGTGGTGTTAAAGAAGTTCAAGAAAGTTGATGATAATGTCATGGATGTGATCAAATGTTATGACTTTCATGCAAAGGGATTTAAGCTTGGGGGGGAAACGTGTGACACACAGGACAGTGACGTTACTTTTATTTTTGGGATAAAATCGGGAACGAAAAAAGTAGACGTCTCATATAGGAAGAAACAAGAATCAACTTTTGTGCAGAGAAGGTTTCGTAATATGTCAAGAATATCCGTAAAGAGTTTGCAAGAGGCATTAGGAGATGCATTGGAAGGCACAACGACAGTTGATGTTGAGGATGTTGCCCGAATAATGTGTTTGTTTGTTGTGGCAACTTTGCTATTACCAACAACTAGTCTAACAGTTGGATAGGCTTTTGTCGCCCTTGTAGAAGATTTGGAAATGATGAATTCATATGCATGGTTGATTGCAGTTGCATCCACGTTGACTACTTCAATCCATTCTTTGTTAGGAAGTCCTAAAAATGTAACTAGATGTGTACTTCTTCTTTTGGTAAGTAAATTGAACTACTTGAAATATTATGCAATCTATCTTTAGAGAATTAACTAATTTCGATTTTTTATTTTACAGTAATGGTTATACGAGCATACTACCCTCATTCAACCTCAAGGAAAAAATTTGTGTCCAAGGCTCCTTCGATGGGACTTATCAACATTGAGGAAAAAGCTAATGAAGAGGTCATTGCAAACACTAAAGCCTGAAGAGGTATCATTTTCCAAACTCAGCCTTACTGGTTCATTTTGCTTAAAATTATACTTACATAATAAAACTTACACTTGAACAGAGTAAAAGTTTACTTAAAATTGGAGTAAAAGTTTACTTACAATCAGAGTAAGCTTTTACTTTGAAATAGAGTAAAATTTTACTTACTCTTGAACAGAGTAAACTTTTACTTACAATCAAAGTAAAATTTTACTTTGAAACAGAGTAAAATTTTACTTACTCTTGAACAGAGTAAAAGTTTACTTACAATCAGAGTAAACTTTTACTTACACTTGAATAGAGTAAAAGTTTACTTTAAATCAGAGTAAAAGTTTACTTACAATCAGAGTAAACTTTTACTTACAATCAGAGTAAAATTTTACTTGCTCTTGAAAAAGTTTACTTACAATCAGAGTAAAATTTTACTTACTCTTGAACAGAGTAAAAGTTTACTTAAAATTAGAGTAAAAGTTTACTTACAATTAGAGTAAACTTTTACTTTGAAACTGAGTAAAATTTTACTTTGGTGGTTAAAGTTTTCTTCATTGCTGACTTCTTTTCTTTTTCTATTTTTCAAATGCAGGTAAATCACGATGAACTGAAACCCATTTCTAGAAAAGAAATGGATCTCATTTGCAATGATAAGGAAGAAGATGCATTGGACATGGAGGAAAATTTGGAGACTAAAGAAGATGAAGATCATGTAACTGAAGCTTTAGGAGATGATCAACCTTTGAAGGACTTCATTGATCTTGCGAAATTAGAACGAGTTCAAAAGGAAAACAAGAGGCTGAAAAATAAGAATATGGCATTGGTTGAAGAACTGAAGAAAATGAGGGAAACAATGCAAAAAATACAAGAGGATCAAGAGGCAAAAACAAAAGAAATGATGAAAAAGATGAGCAACACAGAGAAAGAAATGGAGAAACTGAGAAATGAGTTTGAAGTACTCGAATCTGAAAATAAGCAGTTGGTTGATCAGATTGAAGAAAATGCAATTCATGCGGCTACCTAAGCTTTTGCTTCTAAAGAAATGTCACATGCTAAAGGAGTAGAACAAGAGCAAAACTTTGGGATTCAAAGAACATTGAAAGAAACACCTATAGTCATAGAACCATTGCAAACATCCATGGTTAAGAAAATCAAAATCAAGGCGAGGAAGAAGAAAGAGATGTCTGATTTTGAATGTGAGCCAAGAGAGGTAAATAAAAAAAAGACCACAAAACAAGTGATTGAAGTGATATCAAATGAAGTGATTTGTGTTAACAACTTGCCTCTAAGCCAACCAAAGCCAGTTGAAAGGGTTTTGTTTCCAGATAAGGCTGCAATATGCAAATTGCTTGATGAGAATGATAAGTGTCTACTGAACAAGATTTACAATTTGGAAACCACAGAGTAAGACCATTTTAATTTTATCAAACAACAGATTTTTACTGTTATCAAACTGCAACGTGTTAATCAACATTTTTTTTACCTTATGACTAGTGCAATCATATGGTCCGGCATAGGAAATGGAGTATATGTTACATTGCATGATGTGGATGCAATTTTGAGAGATGGTGATACTGCAAATAATGTAAGTGGCCATACAATTTTCAATGACTAGTGTTCACTTCAATAACTAAAAATAATTCATTTTATTAACATATATTTAATTGATTTTTGTTTTTGTACATCATTGACAGCTTTGTTGAAATGCTTCAAATTGAACAAGAAGCAAAGAAGCCAGAAAAAAATAAGTCATTCTTTTTCTCAAGCCTTTGTTGGGTAAGCCATCAATTTGTGTTTAGTTTGAATTGATAAAATATTACTGTGGTTTAGTGTAACATTGTACTATAGTTTAGAGTTAATTTTACTATTTGGTTTGCCAAAGATTGACAACTCATACAGTGTGTCACCAACACAACTTGAGACATGACACTCTTATATGATTAAATGCAGTCATTAGTGAAATGGGGTTATGGAGATTTGAGAAATTATTTAATTGACCAAGTGCTTGAGCAAGATTTGAGTGGATATAGATACCTTCACTTTTGCATGAACTCCAATGGGAACAAGAAGGAAGAAAAACCCTACCACTGGACACTTCTTGTATTTGACACTGAACTTGATGAGTGGAGACATTACAATTCTTTAAGGCCAAGAGACAATAGAGAAGATGCTTACCTTAAGGATGCAAAAAAGATTGTAAGTGCTTTGCATCATATTAACAATAATTTTTTTGCTGTGTTTTATTCTTGAATTTAATTATGCAGTGATGTTAGATAACATATGTGGATAGCAAGTTGGCCAACAAAACGAAGAGAGGTAGAAGAAAGTTTGCAAACTTGGTTTCGGTGAAAGATAGTCCACAACAACGCCCAACATCGTAAGTATTTCACACTAGTATTACATGCTTGAATTGATAGTTTTCAAATTTGACTAAATCTAACAAGATATTGATTTTTATTAACTGTGTTGATCGTGGAATTATTATATGTTATATCATGCGCCAAATCATAAGAGATGAGCCTATTGCAAATTCTATGGAAGATGATGAAATTAACAATTTCCGAGCGTAAATAATGCATCAATTTTTGAATGATTATCCAAAAGTGTAGACTAAGGAACACTTCAACCTCAAAAAAAAAAAAGAGGCAAGAGCTAAGACCTCAAGGATGACAATGTGGACAAGTTCTGGGGAACTACTGTGAATGATGTATGTAATTTCGATTTTTGTAAATGAAAGAACGGTGAAAAAGTAATTGTAAGTAAAAGAATACTAAAAGCGTATTAGATAGTACATGCTATGTCTATTGTTCTAGTAAATTTTACTGTAGTTTGGTGATTAATACATTATTATAGAAGGATATTGTTTTGAGTAGGAATGAACGTTGTTATAGATAGAATACAATGATACAGGTTATACTTGTGTATCTCTGATGATATATGTAGTTGTGTTGTTAGATTATTTTTGCACAAAGATTGCATGATGATCATCAGGGGAGTTTGTGTGTTGTGATAAATTTTGGTGCAGGTTGGAAATGTTTTTCTAAGGGGGCTAACATATTTTCTGAAATAAGGAAAAATTTTACTCTGAAATGAAGTAAAATTTTACTCTGCATAAAAGTAAAATTTTACTTTATTCTGAAATATGAGTAAATTGTTGCATTATGAATTTAAAAGTAAAATTTTACTCTGCATAAAAGTAAAATTTTACTTTGAAATAAGAGTAAAATGTTTCCAGAAGAATCTAAAAGTAAAATTTTACTCTGAAATAAGAATAAAATGTTACACTCTGAATCTAAGAGCAAAATGTTATAGCCTGAATAAATAAAATTTTACTCTGTATAAAAGTAAAATTTTACTTTGAAAAATGAGTAAAATGTTAGACTCTGTACAAAAGTAAAATTTTACACTCTGAATCTAAAAGTAAAATTTTACTCTGTACAAAAGTAAAATTTTACTATGTATGAAAATAAAATTTTACTCTGAAGGGCGAGTAAAATTTGGACTCAAAATCTAAAAGTAAAATGTTATTCTACACTAAAGTAAAATTTTACCCTCTATAAAAGTAAAATTTTACTCTGAAATAAGGTAAAATTTTAATCTAAAAGTAACATTTTACTCTGAACATAGTAAAATTTTACTGTGAAACCACAAGCTCATCACACCCATAGACAACCATTCAACCACAAAGCAAATCAGAAACTAGAACAGACAACCATTCAAGAACATAGTAAAAATGTCTTTTATTGCAATGTCTCCTTACAAATCTAGTCTAAAAGACTATACTATTATTGCTATGGACTATTTATTGCAGAAAAACTGCATTATTTTCATACTTCTATTACAAAATCAATAATGTCTTTCACGGCAATGTCTCCTTGCAAGTCTTCCTATTATGACCGTACTTCTCGCATCTACCACACTGTACTCGTCTTATCTTCTCACCCCTAGATGGGATCCTATTCTTCCTTGGCCTACCAGGTGGCTTCTTACAAATTGGAAGAAGGACAACAAGATCATCCATAGCTACAAGAGGTTTCTCAACAGTGGGTATTGGATAAACAGACTCAGCATAGCAATCTTGGACCTTGCTAGTGTAATAAAATGGTTCCACATGTGCATACAAATCACCTCCGCTCTTTTGGATAGCGGTCGCCGTGTGAGCACAAAAAAATCCATTCAATTGCCATTGGTAACATGAGTAAGTTCTATTCAAGAGGTCAACGCTAACCGATGGCCGGGATTGAACCTCAAAAACATGATCACTTGAACGACTAACCTACCAAGTTCTTCCACTTTTAAGAGCATTTACTAATGTTGAATCCAACTCCGGACAAAGAAAAGTATTCCATTTCTTAGCTTGTTCTCTCCTTCTTGACATCAAATCCATGATCTTCAACCTAATTGAATCAATCATCTTCGTAGTGGGCAAATGATGAGCTTGACGAATCCATGAATTGAAAGACTCTGCCACATTCGAGTGCATTTCACCATATTTTTGTCCTTTAAAATATGTATTAGTCCACTTGTCATAGAGCAAATTGGATAGAAACCTACAAACAATCCCTTTTCCCTCATCTTGTAATTCTTTCAAGCACTGATTAAAACATCCCACTATCGAAGCATAAGCACATGAAGAAAACAAAAAAACTATCCTACTCCTAAAAGTATTGCTGAAACTTGGACCGAAGAACCTATCCCTCAAATTGGCCTTCAAGTGTTAGAGACAAAAATAGTGGTAAGCAGTAGGTAAAAGCTTGGGTAAAGCCTCCAAAAGTCCTATGTTCCGATCAGATATGAAGGTAATTGGTCTTTCATCCAACAATATATTTGACAAATGCATAAAAAACCATTCCCAACTGTCTGTAGTCTCCATATCGACAATTGCCATTGCAAGAGGGAAAAAACCTGAAAAATAACATTTTACAATTAGTAAGTATATTAAACGAAAAGGACAAATATAGTACATTTTTACTCTGAATAACAGTAACATGTTACTCTGAAAATAAGTAACATGTTACTCTGAGAATAAGTAACTTGTTACTTTTGAATAAACTATAGTAATATCTATCTTGATCCCCATCCTTCGCTGTAGCTGTTAACAAGGTGCCCTTATATTTCCTCTTCAGAAAAGTTCCATTGATAAACAATAGAGGATGGCAATGCCTAAACCCTTGAATGGAAGCATTAAATGCAACAAAAAACCTCTTGGACCATCCACTTTGATGGTTATAGTCAAGATGCAAATAGCTACCAGGATTTGTGCTCATCATAATATCCATATACCATCGAATCTCATCATAAGACATAGAGAAATCTCCAAAAGTAGTAGTCCTAACTTTCTCAACTCCCAACCAAGCGTGATTGTACGTAATGGCGAGCCTGTATTGATCTGTAAATTGACGCACAACATCAATTGGACGAGTTTGGAGATTCCCACAAACTTCATTAACAATCAAACTTGCAACCAAATTTGAACTCATCCTTGAGTTTTTAGAAGTATGAACTGCAGCTCCACAAGTATGCTCATCATGTAGAGTCCTAAAGTAGAAATAATTATTAGCACTTTCTAGAGATGCATGTACTCGCCATAAACAAGTTTTGGACTCCAGCATTGAACACACAGCAGTGACCCGACACTTCTCATTCTTCACATACACAAACTCAAATCCTATCTCAATGGCATATTTACATAATGCAGTCCGGAAATCCTTTGCACCTCCAATAAATCTTTGACCTACATGAATAATTCCATTCACCCATCCACAAGACAACAAAGTCCTTTCATCATGTTGACAAAACATAGGGAGTAAATCCATTTCATCATCAGTAATGTTGGATCCAGTAGCATCTCTTGATTTTCCAACTCCATGTTTTTCATTTGAAATGCCCATTTCAGTAATAGTCACATCAACCCGGTCAACACCAAGGGGATAAACAAGCGACAACATATTCTGAAAATCAAAATCATCATCAATCATGCATTACGAATGTCTAGGCAAATAGTACGATAACAGTATGCAACCACTATTGTCAAACTTCTTCAATTTACAACTTAAGAAATAAGTTAAATCCTTCAACGTGCAGTTTGACACAACCTTGAACACAATGGTACAATCACCATACTTGCATAACAACATAAGAAGTGGAACCATTTTACAAATCTGCAATCAATTAACAATAAAAATTTACTATCAATTAAAGTAAAATTTTACTGTCACTATCAAAGTAAAATTTTACTATCACTATCAAAGTAAAATTTTGCTGTCACTACAAGTCCAAAAGTCAATTTGTGTTTAGTTTGAATTGATAAAATTTTACTGTAGTTTAGTGTAACATTGTACTATATTTTAGAGTTAATTTTTACTATTTGGTTTGCCAAAGATTGACAACTCATACAGTGTGTCACCAACACAACTTGAGACATGAATCTAAAAGTAGAATTTTACTCTGCATAAAAGTAAAATTTTACTCTGAAATAAGAATAAAATGTTACACTCTGAATCTAAGAGTAAAATGTTTTACCTTGAATTCAAAAGTAAAATTTTACTCTGTATAAAAGTAAAATTTTACTCTAAATAAGAGAAAAATGTTACACTCTGAAACTAAAAGTGAAATTTTACTCTGTATAAAAGTAAAATTTTACTCTGAAAAACTAGTAAAATGTTAGACTCTGCAAAAAAGTAAAATTTTACTTTGTATAAAAGTAAAATTTTACTCTGAAAAACGAGTAAAATATTAGACTCTGAATCTAAAAGTAAAATGTTACTCTGCACAAAAGTAAAAAAGTAGAGGCAGTGTTTGTGGCGGCTGAAGTGTTTGGCAATGACCACCTCTTGATAGTAAAATTTTACTGTCATTCTAACATCAGAGTAAAATTTTACTCTAATTCTCTCAAACAAAAAACAGAGCAATAGAACCAGAGTAAAATTTTACTCTCATTATCTGAAACAAAAAACAGAGTAATAAAACCAGAGTAAAATTTTACTCTGGTTTTGTCAAACGAAATCAAATCAAACACAATAGAAATAAATCAAAAAACAAACAAACAAACAAAAACAAAAAAAAATTAATCAACTAATTAACATACCTAATTGAGAAGAAAAACCTCTAAAACTCGATTGACAATCACAAATCTCAATGAAACTCTCGTTTAATTGAGAGTGTTGATCGTCGGCGGCGAGATCGTCTATTGTTGAGCAAGTGAAAGATCTTTGGCTGCGAAATCTTCAAATTTGGAGATCGTCTTCATCGATTTCGTTCCTGATTTCGTTCAGCTCATATTTCAAATATTTCAAATGTATTATATGTATATATAGAGGGGCAATATTGTGATAAAAAAAATAGAAAATATAAAATGTCCTTATTAAGGTAGGTATTTCCTAATCAGGGGCTTTTTGAAAGAAAATTGATTGGGTTATCCTTTATCCTAATAAAAAGGCCCAAAAGGGGGGTTTCACCAAAAATTCCTTTGAGGTATGCTTAAAATATGAATTACCCCTTATAGTTTAAAAAATTACAAATACCTAATTGTTAGAATTTTTTAATAGAATTAACTGAAAAAATAAAATTATTAACCGTGCTCCTATACAATGACAAAATTACCTGAATTATTAATTAAAATAAATTTCGGAGATCATTAAAAATTAATAATTAACTTCATTTATCAATAAAAATAGTCATTTGTTATGAAATTAAAAATTTTAAAAGGCGAGATGTAATTTTTAAAATAACAAAGGACATATTATAATTTAAGCAAATCTCAAGAAGTATATTTATAATTTATTATTTAAATTTTCAAAAATAACAACGAACCAAAAAAAATAAAAATAAATAACAAGTTTTATACTGTGATTAAATATTGTTTGGTTTAATTTTTAAAACATGTTTTCTTGAAATACTTTTATTAAAATTTTAAATTTAAAAATATTCATAAATTTCAAATGATATTATATTTTTTGAAGGTAGAAATAATTTTTTTAATTTCAAAAAAATAATATTTATTTTTTTTCAAATTAATTAATAATTTTTTAAAAAAAAATCTCAGAAAACCAATTATGAAAATCAAACGACAACCAAAAGAAGCGAGTATTCATTTGCTACATGGTTCAGTATCTACTACTGTCTCTCTCTCTCTCTGTCTCTCTCTCTCTCTCTCCTCGCACACGCACAGAGCTGAGCTTGAAGAAGATGTCAAGCAGAAGAAGAAGAATTTCTATTTCTTCCATTATTGGACCAAGAATAGCTTACTACAATCATTGGCTATTAAAAGGTACTTCCAAATCTCAATCTCAATCTCCATCTCTACTTGTTAAAGTTAATCATCCCTCTTGTTTCTTATTTGTTCTGTTTCGTTCTCTCTCTAACACCACCAAAAACCCTACTTCTCCTCCTCAAGGACGCGAACCTAAACCTGAACCCTTGCCCAAACAACGATGCAATTTGGGTCCCAATCATCTTCATTCTGCTTTAATTTCCTTCAATCGCATGCTCCGAATGCGACCTTTGCCCCCAATTTCTCAATTCAACAAAGCTTTAGGCTCTATTTTGAAAATGGGTCATTACGCCACTGCTCTTTCTCTTATTCAGAACAAGTTGCAACAGTTCCAAGGCATTCAGGTCAATTTCTACACTTTCAACATTGCTATTAACTGTTACTGCCACCTTAATCGAGTCGATTTTGGGTTGTCTCTTTTGGGTACCCTCTTTAAACGCGGCTATACTCCCAATGTAATTACCTTCACTACTCTGATGAATGGACTTATTTTGAAAGATGAAACCCCTCAAGCTGTGGAGTTGTTTAAGAAATTAATGAGAACTAGAGAAATTGAACCCAACGTGGTTATGTATGGAACCATTCTCAATGGGCTCTGCAGAACGGGGAACACTATCAGGGCTGTTAGTTTGCTTAGGATTATGGAAGAGGGAAGTTGTAAACCTAACACCGTAGTGTATACCACGATCATTGACAGTCTTTGCAAGGACGGAATGGTGGATGATGCTCTCAAACTCTTTTCTACAATTGATGAAAAGGGTATTTTCCCAAATGTTGTCACTTATACTTCTTTGATTCATGGCCTATGTAATTTTGGCCGGTGGAAGGAGGCTACTGGAATGTTCAGAGAAATGTTGGATAGTGGTATTGCTCCGAATGTTCATACGTATAATGTGTTGCTAGATGCATGTACCAAGGAAGGGAAGATGAAAGAGGCAGAGGGGGTAATTGAAGTCATGATACAAAGAGGTGTGGATCCTGATGTAGTCACATACAGTACTTTAATGGATGGATATTGTTTGCAAGGCCACATGGATGAAGCAATGAGAGTGTTCAATACTATGGTGGACAAGGGCCTTCACCTTAATGTTTTTAGCTATACCATTCTAATCAATGGATATTGCAAGAAAATGAAAATAGATGAGGCCATGCATCTCTTTCGAGAATTGCCTCGAAGGGGGTTGAAACCCGACAATGGAACTTTCAGTGCTATGTTACGGGGTTTGTTTCAAACAGGTAGATGTGGAGCTGCTCAAAAACTTTTTAATGATATGCAAGCTGCAGGCATAATTCCAAATTCTCAAACTTATGGTATCTTATTGGATGGGTTGTGCAAAAATGGGCATATTTCTGAAGCATTGTCATTATTCCACATGATGGAAAGCAACAGTTTACATCTTAATGTTGTTATGTACAATATTCTCATTGATGCATTCTGCAAGGATAAAAAGCTTGATACTGCAAGGGCCCTTTTTAGTAACCTTTCTTCCAAGGGATTACAACCTGATGTTAAGACATACACTACGATGATACAAGGTCTTTGTGAAGAAGGCCTACTGCATGAAGCCAAAGAGTTGTTTGTTAAAATGGAACAGAATGGTTGTCTGCCAAGTGATATCACTTACAACACTATTATCCGAGGATTTATTGGACAACACAAGTGCTATGAGGCATTAATACTCGTTGAGGAAATGGTTCAAAGGGGTTTTTCAGTAGATGCATCCACTTTTCCTTTGATCGTAGATATACTCTCAACTAAAGGACAAGATCCTGCTCTCCAAGAAGTGATAAAGAAGTTCATGCCCAAAGATTGTCATGGAATGCAAGATATTGAGTAAATTTCTTAACCTTTATGCACTATGCCAAATGTTAGGTGTGTACCCAATCTTTCTCCTCCCAAACACACATTAATGTGTACTATTTGGTCCTTTTTTTTTTTTTCCTTAAGCTGTGAAGGTAAAACTACATTGTACTAAAATTTGTAGCCTTTTATGCTCATAAAATGTCTATTATTTGGTGAAACTCTTTTAAATATGTGTATGGATGTTGCATCTTGCCTGTACCAGTATGTACTGCACTAATGACAAATGCAGTACACTGACTGGTACAATATTAATGACATTGGTTGTGTTTTATTATGCCTCTTCTCTTACACTAGGATTTGGGACTGATCTATATTAACAAGAAGATTGATCGTGGAATTGTTCCTTGTGTAATTTCTACAGTGCTACATTAGTTTCTCTTTGCATTGAATAGAAGAAAGAGCCATTGTCTTATTTCGGTAAATGACTCAAAGATACATAAAGCCTGCCTTCTACCAGGTTTTGAATTCTTTTTGCACTGTGCAAATCAGAAAAACCAACTTGAGAAGCATTTTACCTAAATTACTTTAGGTCTATAACATGGATACATTTTTGCTAGTCACCATTTCAAAGTTATATCTTTAATTCTTTTCATACATCACTTTTTTTTAATGGAATGCGGATTAAGATGGATTAAAATAACTCAGTGAACCCTTTTTGCAAGTGTATTTTTAAAATGATTTGTAGCTTGCTTGGTTAATTAGCCCATATTTTGATGTTATCAATAAAGGACTCTTTGGAAGGAAAGATTGGTTTGCAACTAAGGGGTTCTAGTAATGTTATATGGTTACTATGATAAGATTCGGTTATATATAGCTTGAATTTATTAAGCTAAGTACAAATTCAGTATTTTACCTCTTGTTTCTTATTTGTTCTGCTTCGTTCTCTCTCTAACACCACCAAAACCCTACTTCTTCTCCTCAAGGACGCGAACCTAAACCTAAAGCCTTACCCAAACAACCATGCAATTTGGGTCCCAATCAGTTTTGTCAAAAGCGCGCGCAGCGAGGCTCAACCTGTGCGCCTGAACTGCTCCCAGGCGAGGCGCGTTGAAGAAGTCGCACGCCTTAGGCGCGACTGGAAGTAGGCGAGGGAGGCGCAAGGCTCGCGCTTAGGTGCGACTGATGTTTACGCCCTAATCTTTGATCTAACGGCTGTGTTGTGTGTTCGGAATGACTCAACCACAGAGGATTACAACTTATATACACTACAAACCCCATACGACTGAAACGAAGCCCTAAATCTGTGTCGTCTCTTCGGCTCTCCATCTCTGGACTTCAATTCGACTTCGACTTGGACTGGGTTCCTTCTTCGACTTCGGCTTCAACTTCCAGGTGCGCTACACTCTCTCTTTCTCCTCTTCTGCCTTCTTCGACTTCGATCATCTCTCTCTCGCCCTCCTTCAACTTCGATCGTCTGGACTATGTCTTCATTTTATTTTTATTTTTCTCCTTCTTCTTTTCTCTTCTTCAACTTGGACTGTGTCGTCTCTTCTACTCTGCCCTTTTTTTTTTTTTTTTTGCTCAATTATTTATGCCTTTTTTGAGTCTCTGTTAAAACAAAAAAAATAAATACAAAATATTTATGCCTTTGTCAATTAAATATTTTAACAAAATAAATATTTTTTTAAATAAATACAAAAAAATAAATACTAAATAAATATTTTTCATTAATTTTCCATTGTATTAATTAATTAATTTTCCATTACATTACATTAATTAATTTTAATTTTCCATTACATTACACAATTAATTAATTAATTTTATTAGTCTTCATTGTATTAATTAATTAATTGTATTAGGCTTCATTGTCATTACACATCTGCTCTGATCAGTCTTCATTATATTAATTAATTTTCCATTAATTAAATACAAAATTAATAAATTAAATATTTTCCATTATAAATACAAAATAAATATTTTCCATTAATTTTCTATTGTATTAATTAATTAATTTTCCATTACATTACATTAATTAATTTTAATTTTCCATTACATTACTCAATTAATTAATTAATTGTATTAGTCTTCATTGTAATTACACATCTGCTCTGATCAGTCTTCATTATATTAATTAATTTTCCATTATATTACACAATTAATTAATACACTATGCATTACACAATTGCATTACATTGTATTAATTAATTTTCCATTACATTACACAATTAATCACACTTATATTACACTGAAATTATTTTCCATTTATTAAATTTGTTGTGTAGAAAATGACATCATGGCTTTGAGAATTATTCTATATTTTGTCTTGAATCTTGATTACTTTTTATTTTTAAAAAATTTGTCTTAGTACTATGAATGATTAGTCTATGTTAATTTTTCTATTTTTTACTAAGACTGTGCGACTTACTTTAATAAAGCCCGCGCCTTGCCTCGCGCCTCGCGCCTAGGGCCCGAGAGACCTTCAGCGCCTTAGTGCGCCTTGAGCCTTTAAAAACACTGGTCCCAATCGTCTTCATTCTGCTTTAATTTCCTTCAATCACATGCTCCGAATGCGACCTTTGCCTCCAATTTCTCAATTCAACAAAGCTTTAGGCTCTATTTTGAAAATGGGTCATTGCGCCATTGCTTTTTCTCTTATTCAGAACAAGTTGCAACAGTTCCAAGGCATTCAGGTCAATCTCTACACCTTCAACATTGCTATTAACTGTTACTGCAACCTTAATTGAGTCAATTTTGGGTTGTCTCTTTTGGGTACCCTCTTCAAACGCGGTTATACACCTGATGTAACTACCTTCACAACTCTGATTAATGGACTTATTTTGCAAGATAAAACTCCTCAAGCTATGGAGTTGTTTAAGAAATTAATGAGAACTAGAGAAATTGAACCCAATGTGGTTATGTATGGAACCATTTGTCAATGGGCTCTGCAGAACAGGGAACACTACCAGGGCTATTAGTTTGCTTAGGATTATGGAAGAGGGAAGTTATAAACCTAACACCGTAGTGTATAGCACGGTCATTGACTGTCTTTGCAATGATAGAATGGTGGATGATGCTCTCAAACTCTTTTCTACAATGGATGAAAAGGGTATTTTCCCAAATGTCGTCACTTATACTTCTTTGATTCATGGCCTATGTAATTTTGGCCGGTGGAAGGAGGCTATTGGAATGTTTACAGAAATGTTGGATAGTGGTATTGCTCCGAATGTTCATACGTATAATGTGTTGCTAGATGCATGTACCAAGGAAGGGAAGATGAAAGAGGCAGAGGGGGTAATTGAAGTCATGATACAAAGGTGTGGATCCTGATGTAGTCACATACAGTACTCTAATGGATGGATATTGTTTGCAAGGCCAAATGGATGAAGCAATTAGAGTGTTGAATACCATGGTGGAGAGGGGCCTTCACCCTAATGCGTTTAGCTATACCATTCTAATCAATGGATATTGCAAGAAAATGAAAATAAACGAGGCCATGCATCTCTTTCGAGACTTGCCTCGAAGGGGGTTGAAACCCGACAATGGAACTTTCAGTGCTGCGTTAATGGGTTTGTTTCAAACAGGTAGATGTGGAGCTGCTCAAAAACTTTTTAATGATATGCAAGTTTAGGCATAATTCCAGATTCTCAAACTTATGGTATCTTATTGGATGGATTGTGCAAAAACGGGCATATTTCTGAAGAATTGTCGTTATTCCACATGATGGAAAGGAATGGTTTAGATCTTAATATTGTTATGTACAGTATTCTCATTGATGCATTTTGCAAGGATAAAAAGCTTGATACTTCAAGGGCTCTTTTCAGTAACCTTTCTTCCAAGGGATTAGATCCTAATGTTAAGACATACACTGTGATGATACAAGGTCTTTGTGAAGAAGGCCTACTACATGAAGCTAAAGAGTTGTTTGTTAAAATGGGAAAAAATGGTTGCTTGGCAGATGATGTCACTTATTATCCAAGGATTTATTGGACAACACAGGTGCTATGAGGCATTAATAGTCGTTGAGGAAATGGTTCAAAGGGGTTTTTCAGTAGATGCATCCAATTCTTCCTTGATCCTAGATATACTCTCAACTAAAGAACGAGATCCTTCTCTCCAAGAAGTGATAAAGAAGTTCATGCCCAAGGATAGTCATGGAATGCAAGAGATTGAGTAAAGTGCTTAAGCTGTGAAGGCAAAGCTACACACATATGATAATATATATTATTAGGTGAAGCTCTCTCTTTTTTTTTTTGTTTGGTTATATATTGACATGGGCTTATACTTCTCCATCAACTATTTTGGACTTGTTGCTACATGACTTTGCAACATTATTTTCACATGTTGTAGATTCTTGTAGACTAATTGTTACCTCTCTCTCTCTCTCTCTCTCTCTCTCTCTGCAGTATTTTAATTCACATGTTACAGATTCAAGTAGATTCTTCTTCAGTCCCCACTGAATTATGTACAAGTGGTCATTTCTTCGGGATTTAGGACAAATGACAGCCAATGGTACTTTTGGAGATTTCTTTCTTAGGTATGTGGTCATCAACTAGTTCTCTGAAGGAGAATTTACAGTATTAGTAGTGTAGAAGATTAAATATCTCTGAATGTGGTGTTGGAAGATGCATAACTGTTGTCGTATGCTAAATTGGTTACAAATTATCTATGATATTTCTACAAAGCTTGAGAGGCTTTACATCATAGATAAGATTGTCATTGTTAAATGGAAGAAGAAAAAAATAAAAATAAAAAGATCAATGAATAAACCATTCAGAAGTTGATACTCTTCCCCAGGCAATTCTCACCTTGTTCGAATGCCTATTGTTGATTTATAATTTCCATTTATGTATCTTGTGCGTAATGCCTCATAATTCTCTCGCCCTATCAAAATTTTTTATTCCCCTCTTTTGAAGGTTCATATCGCAGCTGCCGCGCTAAGCAACCCCACTCACATACCTCGGTGCTGACATAATTCAGTGGCACCTGAAAATTCCAGTTGAATTGACAACTGTTCCTTTTCTTCTAAGCTATTTCAAATACGATATTATTTTTATATTATTCTATTGGTATTTATTAGCACACTATATATTCTTGTGTTGATTGTGATGACTATCAGAAGTTCATTCATGTTTTTGCTCCAATTGAAGGTCATGTACTGCTAATTGACTTCATCAACTAGAGTATCAGCATGCTCTACAATGGTAAAGTAAATGGGCCCTTAAGGATCAGGTTTGGACTCATCGATCTAGTTTTAATTTGCACCCTCATTCTGATAATGGTGCAGGGACTTTGTTAAAGGACCCGGGTGCTGATTATGGAGATTATTCAAATCTTTGATGGAGTTTTAAAGGCTGTATCATCTTGGACTGGGAAGAATTCCTTGTGGAATCAAGGAATTTGTGAAGTACTTGGAACTGCAGGAGCTTAATCTTTGCCGTTTGTTTCCTCATACAAGGCAGGTGTCTAAGCTTAATTCCTCATCATTACATCCCAAGGGTTGCAGCCTTTTTCAACACCACAAGCATCAAATTATTCTTATTTTTATTTGAGTAAATTACACATACACTGACCTCCCTTGAGGTTTCTGACAATTTCAAATTCAGCCCTTGTGATTTTTGAAATGACTTATGACACTGCTGTGTTAACGGAAAGCATTTTTTTTTTTTTTTTTTTATAACTATTTTGCTTGTAGTCATAATGTTATATAAAATTCATTTTTGTCATCAAATTCAATAAATTTTGAGAAGACAAATATGCCCTGAATGTCTCACTCAATTTATTAGCCGAAGCCATCCATCACAAACTTGGAAAAGCGTTGTTTCATCTATTTGTTTGAATTCCTAAATCTATATGTATGTGTACATAGATATATGTTTGAAACTATAGTACGAGTCTTGTTTTATTATTGTTTAATGGATATCTTATGAATTCGTTCTATGTTCATTTTGGCTTTCTCCTTGTCCTTACTGTGCATTCATCTGGAACAATAAGACTCTTGTATGCTAGTCTATTGTTAGCATTTGGTCATACATCTTTATGATTGGTAGTTCTAAGTTCTATTCCTGGGAGTCTCTTCAAGATCAGATCGAAATATTGGAGCTTGAAAAATGCTTTGAATTAACCCAAGTAGATTATCTATAGCCATTATGGTGATCTGGAGTTGCAAGGCTATACAAATTGCATCTTTGAACAACTCCAACATTACAAGGAAAAATATTAGAAAAAGAAAAAGAAAAATGAAAACAAGTAACATAATAAGAATCAAGTCTATGTATTTAGAAATTTGATTTCTCTCTCTGCAGGTAAGAACAGAGAATAAATTTCAATTCATATAATCTAATGAATTTACGACTGTTCCTTTTCTTCTAAACAATTCATATACTGTAGTATTTCCATATCATTCTGTTGATATTTATTGACATTCTATGTATGTTTGCTTGTATTTATTGACATTCTATGTATGTAGTATTCCCATCAACTAAGTTGTTGCATGGTTGATTTCAATGAAGTGGGAAACCATCTATCTGTTAAAAAGCTGATTGGTGCCTGTGAGTTTTTTATACATCTGCATCCTTGTAATTTACACCAATTCTTCTTACTGGATGTGCAATATTTTATCCATTTATTTTCTTATCTAACCAATAATAAAACTCAAAAAAAATATCTCTATACACTTACATAATAAGAGGGACTTGATAGTGCTACAGTAAACCATGGCTCTCATTTTCTTTTCCAGTTTTGCCCCCTTAGTTTTCTTTATAACACACCACTTTGTTTTATGAGGTGTTGGATTGTTTGGTAAATTCATATCCATAGTGAAAGCATTGTTCTTTGATGATTGTGTGGACATGAGTCGTCCATGTAAATTGTGGAAGAATTCAAAAGTCAAATATCACAATTGTCTATGAGATACAAGTTATTTATTTGGATGGTTGGGATGTATTCATTGTCAAATCCTACATCTCTCATACAGCTACTTCCAAGAACCTTCCGATGTCGGCTGACTCTGTGCCCATGCTTCTCTTTCAAACCCATTCTTTGTTCTCATCTCTCTCATAATCTCTTCCATTTCTCATGCTAATCGATTGAATCCCAAATCTCGTTGGGCCTTTCTCATTGGGCGAGCTCATCCCAAATCTCTCAGCTATTTCATCTATTTCTTCCCATCTCACATCACAGGTAGATGTATCGTCAAAGAGAGCATGGAAGCTAGAAGGAATGCAATAACCAGACGCTTCAAAGCTTAACCCTAATTCCATCCAATCTTCTTACAAATTCAAAGGTGAACAACCTTTTTCTCAAAACTTTAGGCTTCATGCTTTGTTTGTATTTGAAACCCTAATGAAACACTTAAATTTACTTTTTTTGATCCGTCTATTACGCGAAACAAAAATGAAGAGCTTCTCAACTATGAGGGAGAGGAAGGGAAAGTCCCTGGATCCATCACCACCAAAGCCAGTTTTCTTTGCATTGAGGTAATTATTTATTTATTTGTTTTTTGCACTTTAAGGGTTTAGTTTGTGGATTTAACATGTACCCTGTCTTATTTTTCAATTGTGTTTTTTTATTTTTTTATTTTCGTTTCTATTCCTGGAATTCAGCATATGCAACTAATAATTTTCAATAATCCTTTCCATTTGCAGGTTTGAAAGGCTCAAATTTGGACAACAACAGTTAGTCTATTAAGGTTATCGTAATTTTCTCTGTGTTTAATTTTACCAACCTTCGAAGTTGCATCATGAGATGTATCAGAAAATTGTAGCCACGTGTGATTGGGAAACTGGTAGTCAGATGTCCTTAAATGTGAATTCAATCCGTGAAATTTCTTGGTCTTTTTTTACAGTCTCTTAGACTTGTTAAGAAAGTTGGATGTATAACTTATTATGATTCTTTGGTTATATGGTGGAAGCAGGTGGAGTTTGGAGCCTATGGCTATGGTTGTAGTATAGCTTATTCATCTGGCTGCTTTTTTTTGGTACTTTAAAATAGGCTCAAGGTAGTTGTTTGTGTTGGTGTTCTCGTTACTCTGTTTTGCTGAAGCTCAGTTAGGTGGAAGCGAGTGCAAGACAACTTGTGTTCTTTCTTGCAAGTAATTCTGTACTAGGATTTGAGATATGTGACTATGTTTCTTCTTCTTCTTCTTCTTCTTCTTCTTTTTTTTTTTTTTTTCTTACAATAGTTTATTTACATTTGTGGAAGTATTAAGATTATTATATCAGCTTTATTTTGTCCTATTCATTGACAAATATTCATATGAATTTAAAGCTGTCATTGAATTTTTAATCTGTAAGGCTATATACATGCTAACATTTGAAATTATTTTGGCAAAATTTAAATTGAGTTTATCGAGCTTGACTAATCCATTTTAAAAAATTTCTTCCCAAGGCAATGTATTTATGTGCTTTATTCACTCTATAACAGTGCAATAAATATGCAAAAGTGCACATTGTTAAAAATGTTGAAATTAATCCCTTATAGTTGTAGACCATTCATGTAGAAATTAGATCAGATGCAGTCTGTTATCATACATCTTAAACTTTGTTCTCCTTTTTTTTCTTCCAAATTTTGATATGTCAGATTAACTCTTAACTCCATCGAAGGGGAAGAGGACCAGAAAGTCCACAACTCCATCGCCACCCAAGCCATCTGCAAATCTGCCAAGAAGTCAATTTATGTTTCATTCTCAACTATATATATGTGTGTTTGCGTGCGCATATTGTGTATCTTTACTGCCTGTTGACATGCTTATGTTCGTAAATGTTGATCTTATTAATTTTTGTATTGATAGCGCAAGCTCTTTTTTTATTTGCTAATTTTTAGGGTACTTACTTACCTCTTTATGTCCATTTTCATGCTTTCTTTTTATCATTGCTTTCATTCATTTGTCTCACTTGGAAAATGAAAATTATAGAGCATGAGCAGATTTACATGAGAGGAACAAAGAGAGACCTCAGTTATAGGGTGTTAATTGCCACTTTATAAGGTATGAAACTTCTTGCTCTCTATATCTTGTCTTCTTCACCTCCTTGTTTCCGTCTTATTTGGCTCTCTTGCTTTAGGTTTTAATGTTTATTGTTGCTATACTTGGTCTTGTGTCTTTTAATATTTCTTCCTTATTAAATTTTTTATGGTATGTATTGTTTTCTTTGTAATAGTGAGGTTTGTCTATAACGCCAGTGATAAAATTTTGTGAATGAAAAACATATTCAGAGAAAATATAATTTATAGATATCGTAGTTATTGAAATTAATTATAATTATACGAAAAATAAATAAATTTGTAGTTTTTTCATTGATTTTATAGATTTCTGCCTATCTATCTGTACGTGTGTATGCATCTATTTGTGAATGAAATTATTGGCATTTCATAACAATTGGTTTGTCTTCAACAAATTTCACAGGCAATGGTGCCATTCTTCTTCATTGATTTTGTTTGCAGTTGATAATTTGGCGCTTTCATATTTGTCTTCCTTCTTGCTTATTTGGCCTGCTAAGTGCCTTACCTAATTAAGGGTTAAATGTAGATCTACTTGTTGTGTTATCTATTTTCCAGTATATATTCATGCACATTGTTCTGTGCAGAGTAATACAACTATTGATTGTTTGCTTCTACAGCAGTATATAAATCTTTGTTTATTTCTTTATTCTTAACTTGTTAGGATCTAAGATTTGATTTATAAGTGTGGAAAATTATACAAATTAATTATATTAAGATGATTCCAAAAATAAGCTTGTTTTTGCTTTAATTATACACTATTTTTTGAATGTCTTTTAAAGCCTATTCATCTCAAATTTCAATATCAGCTCAATTTCCTAACCGGATTCCTGGATTGATGTTAAACCTTTGAAATTTAAATTCTAAATGATATAACCAGTACTTCCTATTGTGGAGATCTATCGGTGTGGGAGAAACATGAGAAAAATAAGGCAGTTGAACAAGTTTTAAAGCCATTTCTTTCATAAGTTGTTTTGAAGATAAAATGGTTTGGACTAGAGTGCGGTATTGGGGTAGGCTAACCTTTTCTATTGAGTGATCGGTACTTTTCTATTGGAATACCAGAACCATATAAGTGGTGTTTCTGAGTTCTGGGACATAATAGCTACAATCATATGGTAGCATCTTAGTGGTGTTTTTAAAGAAATTAATAAAAAGATAACTATCACACAAATACACTTTTTTTTTTTTAATTAAAAAAAATAAAAATTGCCCGTTGCTTGCATTTTCAATGCTTGTAGAATGGTAGGTAACACATGATAGATACATAACACTATTAATAGCCTTAAAAACTTTGATTATATATTTTATTGTTCTTTTATTTGTTGGACATAAACATTGTTGCTTCTTTGGTATTGTGGATAGATTTCTAATAATAATTCAATGAGATAAAATGATTTACATTATTCAAAAAATTCGGATTTTGGGAGGAAAATGAATGATAAAATAGTTTTAACAATTATGTTTTTACTTACAGCTTTGGATGAAATTTGTAAAAGCTAAAGTTTAAGTATGGCTGAATATCTGGAGATGAACTTTCCAGAACCAGTTATATAGTTCATCTAATCAATTATTTTATGTTAATCTAAGACCCCAAAAATACTTCTATACCTTGTTCTCTCTCTTTTTACTTGTCTTTGTAGTTGAGTTATTTTTATTCTTTTGCTTATTTATTTTCTTTCTATTTGTTGTGTAGGGACCCTAAAGTTCCATCCATAGTGCTCACAGTTATTGCTGAATGTACAAAACAAGAAGCTATCAGGTCAGAATATTAAAGCTTGGACAACACTTAGAATTGCCCCAAGTAGATTATCTATAGCCATTTATGGTGATATTGTCTGGACTTGCGAGGCTATATAACTGCATATTCGCATATGAATACATGCTCTGAATTTCTATTTACGACTCCCAAAATACAAGGAAAAAAGGAAAAAGAAACAGAAAAAGGGCAACAAGTAAAACAATAAGAATAAAATCTATATATCTAGAAAATTGATATATATATATATATCTCTTTTTGTGCAGGCAAGATCACAGAAAAGAAATTTCAAGAAAAGCAAAGGTGGTTGTCTTTATTTGAAGGATTCTCTCATCTCAACAAATCATTAGTTTTTTATAAGAGATTGTCAATTCTATTTTATATTGTTTAGGGCATATCTACCAAGAAAGCTAGAAGCATTTTCAGGAACAAAGTTGTACAAGAACTGAAGCTTAATGCAGATGAAGCTCAGGAGTTGCTTTAACTAGAAAGATCAGTTTAACTTGCAATTGAGACATAGTACTTAACAGAATTCCACACCGGGGAAGCTTGTCTTTGTCTTGGCGCCCACCCTTAATACGTGACCCCCACCTTGCCCTGTGTGATGCTTCCTCAACACCACAAACGAAATATCATAAAGCTGCACAAAATTTTTCAAGTAAATTTTAAATTCGACGTGGCTCGTTTACATGGTTGTTTAGGTTTTCAGTGTTTGTTAATACAGTGGCTAGTTGTTGTCTATGCAATAATATGATTGAACCTATATTTGAAACTTTATGTTCAAGTCTATATTTGAAACTGTCTGTTGAGCCAGTCTTTTTCTAATTAATTTTCAGTCCACTATACATTGTTTATAAGTTCTTCATTGCTCTTAAACAAGGTCTTCTTGTGATCAAAATTGGTGTTGGTTATACATTATTGCGGTGTTAGTTTTTGGTTATGGGGCACTGTGGTGGTATAGCTAGCAAATCGTCAAATCAAAGTTGGTTAGAACTTGTGTAGTGTTTGGTTATATCTCTGTTGGCCTTTTGACTTTTCGAGGGTTATATTTGTAAATGCGAGCGTGCCAGCAAGGATCAATCAGTCCTTACAGAAATTATAATTGCCAACCAATTATCAGACGATTGTGTTTTAGTTCTTTCAGCCTCAATGAAGAGGACTTTTACTGGTGGCTTGACTTAGGAGAAATTAAGCAAAATAACTGGTAAATGACGAATAATTGAAGTATTTCATTAAAATGAAAACTTACAATGAGCCAAACTCAGCCTCGTAGAGGTTTACAGCAGCAATCTACTTGAAACTACTCCTATGAATGAAGTGCAGTGCAGGAATTTAAAGTGCAGGAATGTAAAGAACAGGTATTTAAAGTGCAAGAAATGTAAAGACTGGAAATGTAAAACTGGAAAAGAAAATATGAAGTAAATGACTAGTTTGTTTAATCTGAGTCTGGGGCTTTTTTCTAGGGGCTTCCCTGCTATTTATACTTGTCAAGGATGACCTTCGAACTGCACTTCAAACCGTCGAATTGCTCCTCCATGATCGCTGATCATGTTGCCTTATAAGTAGTTCCACTACGCCATCACTTGCAGTTAGGCTTCCCTTCTATATTTGAATTTGAATGTGAGTAACCGTCGAAGCCACATCACATTGCATCTCTTTACTGATCCAATGCTACTCAGATCACGTGAGAACCAATATTAACTGCCACGTGCATGATCAGGATCGAAGACTTGAATAGTCTTCATATATTACCCTTACTCTGCCACGTGTCGAACTGTAACTGGCTTATACAAAATATGTAGCCAACATTACCCTCCGCACTAATATACCCAATACTTGGTGATATTAGTGGAACGAGGCCTTTCTCCCGCGCTTTTAGAACGTGCATAGGGTTTGCATTCCCCTAGGAATGCAACTATCATTCATCATCTGCATTAAAACTCTCTTTCAATCTTTTGAACACCCCCCACCACCTTAGTATTCGAACAGACTGATACATTTTCCATGGCCGAATCAATTTTTTCCTCCATTGATCGAGCACACGAAGAGTCATATGATGATGCTGCCCTTCCTCGAAAGAACTTCCACGCATTAATTAGCCATCTCTACCCACCTTTCTATATTCAGGTCATGGAAGCCTTTGCAAATTACCAACCTTTGGATTACGAACATATTGCCCTTAATCCTTCGATTCAAAAAGTTACAGATATAGATACAAGAAGTTCTTCATCTAACTCCCCCTTATACCTCGAACAAACTGCTCTCAAACCTTTGATTCGGAAAGTTGCAAATATGGACTTGGGAAACTCTTCTTCACAAACCTCTGCATGGGATAAAGCTACAACTTCTTCCTCTTCTGGGGTTTCTGACTGGACAAGCTGGTCAACACCTGAGACCTGTGATTTGAGGGAACGAATCAACCATCATTTTGTTGAGTTCACTGACTCTTTAGAATTTCCTTCCTGCGCTCGAAGTTCAGTGGTCTACCCCTACGTGCCCATTGACCATCGACGTAGTTTGGAGGAGAGTCTGCTTGTAGTATGGTACACATCCTCCATGCCTACAAAAATAGTGCACGCTGCCCGGCTCCTAGAAGAAGCACAAGGGTGCAACCCATCATTCTTAGCCCAGAAGGCGAAGATTTGTTCTTCTGACTGGCTTGATTATATTAATGCCTTTGTTCATTCTGCTCCCGTGCCATCTCCCATAATAGAAGCATCTACATTTTCTTCTCCATCTCCTGAATTAGAAGCATCCACACCTTCTCCTCCACCAACTCCCTTTTGGCCAGAGAGACTGGGGCTCGCCCTTCTGCGGATAAGGTCTTTTCTTCCTTACATGCCTCCATCTTCCCCTACTCCAACTGAGCGAAAACAAGCCCAATTTTTGCTTGCAGCCTTCTCTCACTTGCCTTTTGATGTTCTGGAGGACGATGTCCCTCTCAAGAACTTTCGATGGGCTTGTGATATTCTAACGCGGGGTCAGGTCCTTAGCCCCATTGCTCAAGCAGAACTCCACATGTTTCTAGACCAACTCTCATTACTCCTTCACTGGCATCGAACTGCCATGGCAACCGCTCAATCTTTGGACCAACTCTCATCCCTTCAAGTTCATACCCAGTACGAAGCAAAGAAACTCATCGAGAAATTCGATGACTTCTAGAATAAAGACTCTGCATAGGAGGATGACATGGATATGGGCAAACTAGAGCGAGGATTGAAAGAAGTAGCATTTGAAATAAAGGCCGAAGAGCTCTTTTATCAAGTGAGAGCACATCAATTTCAGCAGCCAATCCTGGAAGAAATGGAGAATAGAATGAAGAAAGAAAAGAAATTCATCGACCATAGTTGGACAATATTTCATGATCTTGTTATTTATTCCATTCCTTATTTCTATGAGCTTGAACTTGTACTCAAAGAGTGTCATTCGATGTAATTGCTTCTTCTTTAATACAACTAAGACTGTTTTGGCATTACTTGATTTTGCCTCCATTCATCTTCAAAAGCAATTTTAGAACTTCTTTCTGAACAAACTCATCCTTCGAAACTGGACACAATTGTTAAAACACTAAAATCAACATGAATTCTTCCAACTTTTGGAATAAAATTGACAATTTTGCTAATTTTCATTTAGAATCAGTGCTTCGAATTTAACAATCTTATCCTTCGAATATAGATCCAATCAATTCCAATAAGGATGCTGAGATGAATTTTCCAATTTATGGACTATGGTTACCAACTCTTGTTGATTTTTGTTTAGAATTGGTGCTTCGAATTTAACAATCTTTCCCCTCAAAGCCTGTTTTAATCATAACCAAAATATAGTCATGGTTAGTACTGACTAGTTTTGCAACAGTCCATACTTACAACAATATGGAAACTGCTCTTGGGGTACACTATTTTAACCGAACAAACAATTCTCTATGTATATACAAACTAACTATTGGTTTAGATGTTTCGAACAACTATTTACTTCCTCCAAGGTCCTCAAACTTTGCCTCAAGAGTATTACTTTTGTTAAGAAACCTATTACAGGTCCTTGATCTCTTCGAAGCAAATCCATCCTTGAGTATTTTTACATTTTTAAGCATGTAGTATGCTTCGAAGCCGACTTCTGTATTTCGAAGCCGTTGTTGTTTGATTTTTGGCGCCAAAATCTGGTTTCGAAGCCAAATATCTTGCTTCGAAGCTGGCATCACCATCTGGAATGTGCTCTTCCCTCTAAAAACTATCAATATCGAAAGAGATTCCTCGTATTCGTACTTTTAGTACTTAACGACTTACGGGATATATTTTTCGGACACAAAGGCCTTTAAAACCCTTTTGTTTCGCGTTCTAGATTTACTTACGCTCTTAACGTACAAACCCTCATCAGTCTTCCACTTCTCTCTACTCCCTTCTTCACTTTCTAAAAAAATGTACTATCAATGGTTTCTTCTTCACCAAAAGTGCCAGTCATAGAGCGTGTGAGCTCATCTGTGGCCTTGAAAAGACTCATTGATGCAAAATGTGAGAAGTACAAAGCTGGGGAGAAAAGCGCTATCGATGGGTGTATTTTTGTCCCTCGTCGCCATGTGCAGCAAGACTATGTGCTCGGGCCCATATTCAAAGAGATCATTACTGAGCTCCGAGCTCTATACCCTCGTCTGGAGAACCAATGTCTCCTTTATGAAGGTGGTCTCGACTGGAGGAACTGGAGAATCAATCGCCCTCATCGATGCTGGCCCACGGTGAGACCGGAGTAGCAAGAATGGTATGACCGGGTCATCCCTGGTAGGACACTGGACCTTCAAGAGCTCTGCCTTCTCGATGCTCTCCGACTATCTAGGGTAACTATCTCAGAGGACCCTTTCCTAGTTCCTGCTGCCTTATGTTTTTGGAACCCTATCTTTAATTTCTTTCAATTTAGATGTGGGATGATGGCCCCTACTGTTCTTGATATTTGCCATCTACTAGGAGTATCCCCTATTGGTACCCCCATTACACCAGATTTCCCTGACTTAGCAGTCCCTTTCTCCCTCCCATCTCTTAACTCATCTTACAGTGATTTTGTTAAAGCTGAGAATAAAATAGAGGGCCTGGTAACTGATAGAGAATTCTTTTCCTTCTTGTTATATTGGCTTTGCAAATTCCTCTTTTGTACCTCCTCCCAAAGAATCATGCCTGAATTTGCCCCTCTTGCCAAAGCCTTTGTTTTGCAGAAAATGGTAGCCTTGGCCCCATATGTTCTAGGCCATGTATATAGAGTTTGTTCCCTCTTTTGTGAAAAACCCTTAGATGCTAATCAAGGGGGGCCATTCTGGATCCTTCAGCTTTGGCTTTTTCGCCTATTTTACTAAATTACAATCCAAATGCCTTAAATTTTCTGGGCTACACTCTCTTACCCATGGCATAAGACTGGCCAATGCTTCACTTTTTTCCTCTACTTTTGCCTTTTATTTCTCTTTCTTCCATCAACTACCAGCTGCCCCTCCTATTCACCGTTTCCGTCCCTTCGAACCCAGCATTGGTCCAACTTGGTTGAATAATTTCCTAAGTGACAGGCTCTGTGCCTCGCCTGCTCACAAGGATATATGGGCTTCCCTTTTGTTTCCTAGAGAGCTATTTATCAGGACTACGAATCCCAGAGTTTATAAATGCATAGCTGAGCCTTATTGTCCTACTCAATTTGCTAGACAATTTGGCTTCACACAAGGGGTCCCAATACCTCTCTGCAGCAACACCAATCTGAGCCTTACTATGAGAGATTTGAAGGTTCGGAGGTCGAGGCTAGAAGAGGCAACCTTCAAATTTATAGATGACTTGGCCAATTTTGAGTACACCCATTTCATTCCTCAAGGTACCGTATTGAAAAGATACCAAAATTGGTGGGTGAGCAATATGGAAGTCTATTTGGCCATTTCACCTCAAAACCTGCTAAAGGTGTTAGATGTGCCCAAGCCCAAGGGAGCTGGAATTGTCATCTCTTCCACTGTTTCAGTTGCAGTACCTGCTACAACTCAGTCCACTCCTGCTGCCTCAACTCCTCTTAGAGTCACTCGGGCTGCTTCGAAAAAAGGTATAATTTTGTTTCTTTTCCTTTGGCCTTTTCTATAATGGTTGTAGTCCTATTCTTAGTTCTTCTTTTGTGAAGGTGGCCCACAACAAAAGAAAAGGAGATTGCTTGAGCCTGAAAATGAAACAACTGAGGTGCAAGAAGAAGAAGAAGAAGAAGAAGAAGAAGAAGAAGCAGATCAAGAGCATGAGTCTCCCTTGAAAAGAAGGAAAAAAAGTGATTGACTTGGTTCAACAGAAGACAGCTGCTAGAGAAGTAGAAGATGAGCTCTTTTCTAGGGAATCCGGATCTCAGACTGAAGAAATTGAGAAGGAAATTGAGAAGGAGCCGACAATATCAATACAGAGAAAAAAGAGAAGAAAGATAACTGTCTCTCCTTCTGATTTCGTCGAAGACTCCGATTCCGAGACCATTGCCGAAGCAATAAAAAAAAGAAGGAAAGTGGCTGCTTCAGCTACTAACTTGGTTGAAGATCCCGTCCACGAAGCAGCTGCTAAGGCCGTAGAACAAGAGTATTCCAAGGCCATAATTGTCTTCGAGAGGGTTGAGAAGAGACAGCAGCAACAATTTCTGAGAGATGAAGCTGCTGCTGCTGACGCACTGCAAAGGGAAGCTGCAAGAAGGCAACAGACTGTCGAACATTACTCTCTTCACAGCTCTCCCATCAGTGCCAGCGCTTTTGGAACAAGTAATTTCTTTCATGCCTCTATTTTTTTCTTGTCGAATCTTTAATATTGAGACTTGACATTACTTTATATTTCTTTGCAGCAATAACCACTAAGCCTATCTCTCAATTTACTTCTCTTTCGAGTCTTGCTCCTCCTTCTCCTTCTCCTTCCAAGGAAATTCCAACTGCTACCTCTTCTTCGAAGGCAGCTAATTCCCCAATTAAGGGTGCTGGCAATTCTCCAACTCATAATTTATCACCTTTGCCTACTTCCAGCCCCTTCTCGCTTGATTCATTGGTGGCTAAGACCATAGAGACTGCCAAAAATGCTCCATCCATTTCTCCTATCCCCATGCAGTCCTCTATGCCTTCCACCACAACACTCTCTGCGCCCCTCATGTCTATGGATGAGATTGATATCTTCGAAGGAAAACTAGTTAGTCTCTTCGACGTACCCTCTACCTCTCCAACATTGAATGTTGAAGCTGAGCCATTAGTTTTGGCTGACTCCTTGCTGGAAATTTTTGAGAGCTCTTCTTCCTCCAGCAGCAAGCCTTCTGCACCTTCGATAGACCTGGACACATGCCTAGAACTGTTGATTTCTTTTTCGAGGATCCCCTTCGAGGCTCTGCAAAGGCCTATAATCAGAAATGGGTTCCTCCAATGCTGCAAAATTGTTGAGCAGTCTAGCATGAACATTTCAAGTCATCTATCTCAGGCAGCAGCTACTGTCGATTTCTACATCAGCAATTGTCAAGCTGCCAAGGCTGAGGATGAGAAATTGGCTGGTGACCAGAGTTTTGTTTCCCAAGTACATACTAAAGTGTCAAAGCTTAAGGAACAACACTCCTCTGCCTCCCAGTTTCGAGTCCAGCTGCTAGAGAGGAAAGCTCAACTTGAAGAGGAGCTGGCTGCAGTGAATCAAGCCTTAGTCCAAACTGATACCAAATTGCAAATCACTAACCAAGGACTGGCTGATCGAAAGGGAGAGATGGCTGCAGCTATTCAACTAGTTTCATCACTTAACAATAGGAAATCTATTGTACAAAAACAATTAAGACACTGTAATGATTTTTGAACCAATTTGTGGCAAAATGTACTTAATTCTTTATGAAAAAGCAAATTTTTGTCTATCATTCAAACAGTCTTATGTTCTTGTACTTGGTGTTTATTTTATTCCTTGTGTTTCCCAAATGGTTGGAAAATAAGGTTTCAAATATCTGCCATTAATCTTTTTGGGATGTATATACCCATTCAAATTTCTCAAATGGTATGCTCCAAAAGGCAGAACTCTATGAATTTGATATGGTCCTTCCCAGTTAGGTGACCATTTGCCAAACTTATGGCTTTTAATTCCTATTGGGAGTATTGTTTTCCATACCAAATCACCTTCATCAAAGCCAATGTGTTTGACTTTCTTATTATAATTCTTGGCTGCTTTCTTCTTTTGGAAAAGAATGCTATTTAATGCCAAAATCCTGGCTTCATCTATGCCTTCTAACTCCAAGCACATACTTTGATGGTACTGCTCAGGATCTAACTGATCTTGGCATCTTACCCTCAAAGATTTAACATTAATCTCCACAGGTAACACTGCATCATGCCCATATACTAAGGCATAAGGAGTGACTCCTGTGCTTGACCTTAGGGAGGTTCTATAAGCCCACAAAACATCCAGCAACAAGTTATGTCAATCCCTAGGATTATCTTCCACAACCTTTTGTATTCCCTTTTTCAAGGACTTATTGGATAATTCAGCTTGACCATTGGCTTGTGCATAAATGGGTGTGGAATTAACAAGGCTAATTCCAAATTCTGCCACAAAAGACTTCACCATTTTCCCATCGAACACAGTCCCGTTATCTATAGTTATGGTTTGTGGGATGCCAAATCTATAGATCAAATATTTGATAAACCTAATGACCTCTGTCTGGTCTACAGCCTTGTAAGGCTTGGCTTCAACCCACTTAGTGAAGTAATCAGTTGCCACTAGAATGAAACAATGATGCTTCGAAGAAGGTGGGTGTATTTTTTCCATCATATCCATGGCCCATCCTCTGAATGGCCAAGGCTTCACTACTGCATGTAGGTCAGTTATGGGCACATGCCTTATTGTGCCATGCTTTTGGCATGCCTGGCAACCCTTTGCATATTCTATGCAGTCTTTAAGGATAATTGGCCAATAGTAGGAATGCCTTCGAAGCAGCCATCTCATCTTCACACCAGGCTGATGAGCACCACAGATGCCTTCATGAACCTCAGCCATAGTTGTTAATGCTTCTTTTAGACCTAAACATTCCAGTAACAAACCATCTCCCCCCTTTTGTAGAGAGCATTACCATATATCATGTATTGCATAGACTGCAATTTAATTCTCCTGCTGGCCTTCGAAGATGGACCAGCCAAGTACTGCATTATTGGATGCCTCCAATCCTGTTCTTGTAAGTCATTATGATTGACTTCCAAGACCACATTCATTTTATTCAGAGGTGGTATTAATTTCTGATATGTTGTTTGGCTTATGTCCCTTTGGGCATTATCCCTTCTCTTGAAGTTCGAAGCTTTCTGAGCCACAGTCATTAGCTCTATTATTCAAGAATCTTGGAACATGAGTTACATTTGCTATTTGAAATTGAGAAAGCAGATGTAATGCAACAACATAGTATGGTAAAATGCTTATGCTTTGACACTTGAAAATCCCTTTCACTTGGTTAACCACCAATTGAGAATCTCCAAATATGTCAACTGCATGAACTTGTAATCCAATAAGAATTTCTAGTCCCATTATTAAGGCTTCATATTCAGCTTGGTTATTAGAACAGGTAGCTTCATCCACTCTGAAACCATGTGTGGTTTCTACCCCTTGTGGAGACCTAATCACAATACCAATTCCAGTTAAGCCATTGGCTTTCGACCCATCGAACCACATCTGCCATGGCTCAACACTAGCCATACCAAGTTCCATTATCTCTTGGCTCTCTGTTTGAGATGGATGGTCTGCCAGAAAATTGGCTAAAACTTGCCCTTTTACTGCCCTTTGAGGGACATATTCTAAATAAAATTCTGATAAGGCTAGTATCCACTTGCCAATTCTTCCCCTTAACTTAGGTCTAGATAACATGTACTTAACCAAATCTGTGGTTGCAATTACCAAGATAGTCGTAGGTAAAAGATAGTATCTTAATTTCGTTGCAGCAAAATATAAAGCAAGACAAAGCTTTTCAACAGCTGAATATTTACATTCATAAGAATTTAAAAATCTACTAAGGTAATAAACAGCTTGCTCATTGCCTTCTTCATTATCTTGGGCCAAGAAAGCTCCCAATGAATCTTCTGCTGCAGCTATGTACAACTTCAAGGGCTTATTACCCTTTGGTGGCATAAGCACTGGAGGGTTGGCCAAGTAGGCTTTGATACCTTCGAAAGCAATTTGATGCTCTACTGTCCACACAAATTCCTCTTCATCTTTCAGCCTTAACAAGGAAGAAAATACTTTAGTTTTCCCTGTAGTGCTAGAAATGAACCTTCGAAGAAAGTTAACCTGTCCAAGGAACCTTTGTAATTCTTTCTTACTTGATAGAGGCCTGGCTTCAATGATGGCTTTGACTTTATTCTGATCAATCTGTATTCCTTTCTCGTGCACTACATAACCCAAGAAGTTTCCAGATGATACACCAAAAGCACACTTAAGAGGATTGAGTTTTAACTTGAACTTCCTCATTCTTTCAAAAGCTGCTTCTAAATGAAACAGATGCTCCTCTATGGACTGGGATTTCACTACGATGTCATCAATATAACACTCTAAATACCCTCCAATGAGGTCATAAAAGATAGTTTTCATAACCCTCTGATATGTAGCCCCAGCATTCTTCAGACCAAATGGTATTTTAACCCATTCGAAGGTGCCAATATTCCCAAGACATCTGAATGCTGTCTTGTGGATATCCTCCTCTGCAATGCAAATTTGGTTATAACCAGAGTGTCTATCCATCATTGATAAAACTTGATGCCCTGCTGAACTGTCTACCAACAGATCTACTATAGGCATATGGTACTCATCTTTTGGAGTTGCTAGATTTAAGTTTCTGAAATTAATACATACCCTCATTTTACCATTCTTCTTAACTACAGGCACAATATTAGATAGCCACTCAACATACCTGGTTGTCCTAATAAAACCTGCCTTGAGTAGTCTAAGAATCTCTTCCTTAACTTTCTGAATTACTTCTGGACTCATTCTTCTTGGTTTCTGCTTGTATGGCTTGAAGTTAGGCTTCATAGGGAGCCTATGTTCCACTAATGACCTATCCAATCCTGGTACTTCATTGTAAGACCATGCAAAGCAATCTTTGTATTTCTTTAGAACAACCAACAACTGGTCCCTGTCCAGAACATTCAAACAAGCACTTATATAGGTGGGCTGTTGTATAGAACCTTCCCCTAAATTTATTTATTCTAAGGAGTCCTGTGTTTGAGAACTTATTGAAGCTTCTTCCTTGGTTTCTTCTACCTTCAAAGCAACCTTCTTGCTTTGTTCTGCTCCGAGGTTCTTTAATTCAACATCTCTGCCCTCTCCTCATAGATAAAATCTGTCCACAAGGCTTCCTCTTCCTGTATCTCCTGGACTTTTGTTTCAATGTCTAATGCACAGTATTTATCAAGGGTCAAAACTCTGACCTGTTGCTGCTCCTGTTTGCAGCCAATTATCATGGCTTCTCTCTCTTGCTCTTGTACTTTCTGGACTATCGCTTTTACATCCAATGTTGAGAATTTAATCAGAGCCAAGGACTTGGCTTCTTGTGCTTCATCTCTTTGCCTATAACCAGGCATCATTATCATCTTTAACGACAACCTCTTCATCAGCACTCTCCTGGACTAAGTGCTTCAGGTGTGTCACTTCCTCATCAGCCGTCACTTCGGCTGGGCCATCAGGTTTCCTTAGTATACTGAGTGGTGTCACCCCCTCAATATACAGTTTGGCCTCTACAAAGTCTGCACAGGCTATGAAGGGTTGAGGATCTGCATCAATTTCCTCTGTCTCTCCATTGCCTAAGGCCATCATAATTTTCTGATGCAAAGAGGAAGGCACACATTTGTTAATGTGGATCCAATCTCTCCCAAGTAAAGCATTGTATTTAGCATTACTGTCGATTACGAAGAATGCTGTCATGCAGTCCCTGGTTCCCACACTTAGGTTGATGGGTAGAATTCCCTGAGCCATCTGTTTGTCTCCAGCAAAGCCAGTAATGGTTGTGCTAGTTGGGATCAACCTAGGATTCTTTTTCCCTAGTTTCTTCAAAGAAGATTTCGGTAGTAAGTTCACTGCTGCCCCATTATCTATCAGGACTCGGTTCAATTGTATCCCATCGAAGAAAGCCTTGATGTACAAAGGCTTGACATATTGTGTCATAGAATTCGAGGGATATTCAAAAAGATATGAGAGATTAATGCTCACCTCTTCTTTACTCTCATATTCAGTTTCCATTGGGGTAGCCATTCCGGAATCATCCTGTACCATACTCACTTGTGAATCTTCACTAGAGACTGGAATTGGATCAACTTCTTGACCATCTTGGTTCTCATCCCCAGCTTCAAACTCATGAGGTAGTATATGTACCATATTGACTGATACTGGAGGAAATAAGCCAAACTGGATGGCTGGCTGTGCCTGTTTCCCCTCTTGGCTACCTTGATCAGTTACCTCAGAAGTATCCTCCATGCTGCATTTTGGCACTTCATTACTAACAGGTTCCTTCGAATGGTTTTGCTTGACTGGTTTTTCAACCAGAAATGGTTGTTCAGCCATGAAGGCTTCGAACATTTCTTCCTCCACCATATCTTTCTTTTGGCTTATGCCAATTTCTTCTTCTGTCTCGCTATCACTCTCCATCAGAGCTTTCTCCAATCCTTCTAAGCTAGACTTCTCTCTGGCTTTTAGTTCAGAATGAACCTTAGCCAACTGTTCTCTGTTGCAACGCACTTTGCTTTGTAGCGTTGGCTTTGGAGTATGGTCTGGCTTTGGAGTCTTTTTTCCTTCTGTCTGGACCAATGAAGAGCTCTCTCCATTTTCTTTCATATCTTTCTGGTACTGAGTGTACCTGCGCTGAATCTTTCTCTTTTGTAATCTCGAAATGACTGGGACCATGTCTGGTTCCTTTGTCTTTGGGTGTTTAAGCAATACCCAATTGTTCGCAGCCATCAAAGGAGGCTTAACCATCCTTCCTTGGTTTCCAACATCTCTCTAGGCAGGCACTTCCCTAGGTTTGTTTTGCATTACAAACTAGTCTGGAACTCCAGGTACCCACGAATTTACTGACTCAGATGTTGAACTGCTTTTTTCTACCTTCGAAGCCATCTTCGAAGCTAGCTGTGAAGGTAAGTGCTTGGCTCTGACCTCATGTTTCGAGCCTGATTTAGGCCTTCGATGAAGGTGGCCACTTTCTACCCTGCGTGAGGTTAATCTAGGGGGCCAATCTCTGGCTTTGGTCCCATAACCTAAACTCTTCTCCAGTCTTCTTTCAGAATGACTGTTCTCCATTCTGTAATAGTTAGGTGGCCTGGACTCATACAAGGGCCTCTTGCCTTTAGCATGCATTCTATCGACTGCTGGTTCAACTACCAATGGCTGCTGCCTAACACTAGCCGGATACGGCCTTTTATTATAAGCATTGGCTGGTTTAGGGCGTCTCTGCACATCCCTGTAGTATTGCTTCCCATCAATTGGAAGCCCTTTCAACCACTTTTAACTCAGTCTGCACCTGGGACACATCATTTGCAGTACTGCTGCCTCTAAGGAATCATCATCCAGTGATTCTTCATCAGAGTGTTCCCTCTGGTGTGAGAAACCTTGTCCAATAGCTGGTGGGTTTCTAGTGTCTTTCTTGATGGTTGTCTGGTTAGCAACATGCATCTGCATATTGACCTCTTCCAATTCTATCAAGGACAAGTTCTAGAAATCTAACATAATGACATTGGCTACCACCTCTCCAACCTCTGGAAATGGGTTACTGTCAATCCCCATGGCCTTTTCTGCTTTGGCTGGGAATTTCAAACTTCCTTTCCGAATTTGTTATTAGATCCTGTCTCGAAAAATAATGCAGTTTTTAGTCGAGTGAGACCAAGAGTTATGCCATTTACAATATACTTTTCTCTTAAGTTCATCTGGAGATGGCAGTTTTACTCATTTTGGTAACTTAAGAAAATTGGCCGCAAGCAAATGATCAAAAATGTCATCTGCCTTGGTTAAATCGAAAGAATACTTCCTATGAAAGTCTTTCTTTTTAAACTACTGGTTAATCGTTGTATCCTTATGAATTAATGCTTCACAGATTACGGGTTCTTTGCCCACAATCTCTGCTGCATCAATCTCATAATTAGGATCTCTATAATATGTCTTATACGATGCATTATTTCGATCTTGTTCCTCCTCTAATAATGCTTCATATCTAGACACCTTATAGGTTAGTTCTACCAAATCTCTGAATTCAGTTGAGTCAAACTTCTTTCGAAGCCTGAACTCTA
Source organism: Camellia oleifera (assembly GCA_022316695.1). Classification (NCBI taxonomy): domain Eukaryota; kingdom Viridiplantae; phylum Streptophyta; class Magnoliopsida; order Ericales; family Theaceae; genus Camellia; species Camellia oleifera. The sequence goes on from CM039317.1 coordinate 117,678,101, forward strand.
AGCCATTTTGAGCCAATCTTATGAATTCTGGCTCTGGCAAGATGACTCTACATTTATTTCGAGCCCTTTTAAATCTGGCAATAAACTGAGTAGCCTTTTCTTCAAGCCTTTGACTCAATCTTGCCAAGTCTGCCATGGAAACCTGTGGCTCCGATTGGAAGAATTGGGCATGAAATGCCTCTTCCATTTGTTGCCAAGTTTGAATGGAGCCAGGTGTAAGGTTGATGTACCATACAAATGCTCCCCCAGTTAGAGAATTTGGGAATAATCTCAGTTTCATATAGTCATGATTAGTAAATTCACCGCATTGAGCAGCAAACCTAACAATATGCTCTACTATTGATTGATTTCCACTCCCATAGAAAAGGGTAAAATCTGGTATTCTGAACCCCCTTGGGTATTCATGTACCCTATCTATCCATTCTGGGTATGGTTTTCTGTATACAGGAGTCTGGACCCCCCGAGCCATCGGTTCATACATCTCCCTAACAATATCAGCAATTTGGTCCCTAGGGACCATATTTTGTGCCTACTGAACCACTACTAAAGGAACAAACACAGGGTTTGGTGGACAAACTTGTGCCTGTGGTCCTCTTGGTCCATAAGGTGGTACATTTGGGACTGGTTGTCCTTGTGGTGCAGGTTGCTGTTGGAGGTGTGGGTAACCCCTTTGAGCCTGTCCTGCGAAAGGACCTGCAAAAGGTGCTGGAATAGGTGTTGTGTCCCTTCCGTTTGTGGGAAAACCTTCCAACCCCCCGGGTATAAATTCGAATAAGGGATTATTATACCCCCTAGTGCTAGGTATGGCTTCGAACATGGGATTTGTAACCATTCTTATGCCAGTTTCTTGTACTTGACCAGATCCACCAACTTGTGTGGTTTCATTGTTGAGTACTGAGGCATTTTGGGCTGCTATAAGCCTCGAAATGAGTTCATACCAAGACTGAGGTGATGGTCTTTCACAATTCTGATTACTAGTTTGACCATTAGAATGTCCATTAACTTACATAGGCTGTTTATCTCTAGCCAATCTTTGCTGAGGGACATTTAAAACTTCCTCTGTGTCTTGTGTTTGTTGGTTGGTGGTTATTCATTCGATCCAAAAAGGATGTTGCCCACCTTTTCATTGTGTTCATTAATTGTTGTCCCATGGCATCTACTAGGCCATCCCATGGATTTGTTGGCTGAGTAGATGGAACAGTGGATGATCCAATTCCTTGGTTTCGTCCAATATTATGAACATATGGTTCTTGTCCAGAAGTATTGGTCTGTTTGATCATAGGTTCTGATAACATGGGAATTTCCACAGGATGTGTTACCACATTATCCTCTGGATTAGGTATTTCTACCTCTTCTTCTACGCCTTCTTCCAAGCGTTCATTTTCTCCTTATCTGCTTCGTCTAGCCATTTTAATTAGTCCCACCGGGCGTGCCAAAAATATATGTTGGCTTTTTGGCTTTTCGAGGGTTATATTTGTAATGCGAGCGTGCCAGCAAGGATCAATCAGTCCTTACAGAAATTATAATTGCCAACTAATTATCAGACAATTGTGTTTTAGTTCTTTCAGCTTCAATGAAAAGAACTTTTACTGGTGGCTTGACTTAGGAGAAATTAAGCAAAATAACAGGTAAATGACGAACAATTGAAGTATTTCATAAAAATGAAAACTTACAATGAGCCAAACTCAGCCTCGTAGAGATTTACAGCAACAATCTACTTGAAACTACTCCTATGAATGAAGTGCAGTGCAGGAATTTAAAGTGCAGGAATGTAAAGAACAGGTATTTAAAGTGCAGGAAATGTAAAGACTGGAAATGTAAAACTGGAAAAGAAAATATGAAGTAAATGACTGGTTTGTTGGATCTGAGTCTGGGGCTTTTTCTTGGGGCTTCCCTACTATTTATACTTGTCAAGGATGACCTTCGAACTGCACTTCAAACCGTCAAAATGCTCCTCCATGATCGTCGATCATGTTGCCTTATAGTTAGTTCCACTACGCCATCACTTGCAGTTGAGCTTCCCTCTTATATTTGAATTTTAATATGAGTAACTGTTGAAGCCACGTCACCTTGCATCTCTTTACTGATCCAATGCTACTTAGATCACGTGAGAACCAATATTAACTGCCACGTGTACGATCAGGATCGAAGACTTGAATAGTCTTCTTATATTACCCTTACTCTGCCACGTGTCGAACTGTAACTGGCTTATACAAAATATGTAGCCAACAATCTCAAAGTGGTATTAGTTATCGCTCATTTAAGGGAGCTTTAGATATGACCAAGTGAATCTTGGATAAATCCAAAGTAATATTGGTCACGACCCAATATGATTATAATCAATAATTCATATTAGTTTTTTTTTTTTTTTTTTTTTTTTAAAAATTAAATGGCTAAATGTTGATTTTTTTTATTTTTTTTGTTTTTTTTATCAGCAAAAAAGGAACTTTTTATTGATGAAGTCAAAGACAAATACATCAACAAAAGAGAGAATGAAGATGTTACATGCATGACAATAGCATGCCTAAGAAGCACTCCTAAAGCACCACAAGTGCACCAACAATAAAAAGAAAACAGAGGGATAGCAAGGCACCATCCCGATAACAAAAATCTTTCTTTAACAAATCAGCCAAATCACCCATCAAACAAACCCTCAAGCAAATCCATAAGCAATCCTAATTGCGATTGTCACATGCTGCCCATTATGGAATCAAGTCTATCCACAATATCATCAATTGAAAATACCACCCCTTCAGTATTGTACTTCACAAAAAAGGCCAATCTTACTTCTGATTAGATCACATAACACAACCCAATTAAACTTAGCCCTGTTAAACTTTCATTCATTTCTAGCTTTCCAAACCGACCACAACACTGCAAAAAGGAGAGCGTCCCAAGTCTTTTTCTCTAGCTTCTTAAATTTGAAGTCAGCCCACCATTGCAGTATATCACAAACAGAGGCCGGGACAACCCACTGAACACCCCATCAATATAACAGACTGGACCAAATTTTCCAAACAGAGAAAAAATGAAGAAAAAGATGATCCATAGACTCATCACAAGAATCACAAAATTGGCAAACCACATTTGCGTTAGGCCTAATCACACCAATATTTCGAAGGAACATAGCTGATTTGACTCTACCCTTCCAAGCAAGCCATCCAAAGAATTGGACCTTAAGCGGAGAGACATTATTCGATAGCAGTTTTGACACATTAATTTTTACCCCCAAATAAGATTCACACCATTTATATGCATAATTAACAAAAAACTGACGGGAGGAATTAACCATGCAAGTTTGATGATCATGATAATTGAATCTAACTGCTGGTGCATCTTGCAAATAATTGCCAAGCCTTCTAACTTCATCAACTTCTATGAAAATAAATTTCTTTTGAAGTTGAAGTTCCATTTCCCATCAGAATTTCTATTCTCATAAAAATCCAGCACTAAACCTTCTTTTTCAGTAGACAAATAGAACAACCTAAGTAATTCCTCCCTCAAACTACCGTTGCCATGCCACTTATCAATCCAGAAGCACACTCTTCCTCCCATTTCCAAACTGAATTTGAGCATTGGAAATAAAGAAATTAAATAGACTTGGATTAATAAGGGCTTCTTGAATGATGTCCGACCATAATCTTGAGATTCTTATCTAATTGTTGAAATTATGCAACCATTTCGCCCCCTGCAATGGTACTTACTGCACAAGATCAATTTCTTTAAGGCCATTTTCTTCCATCCCAAATTGTTGCCACCATTTTGCTAATGCACATGAATTAATATCTGTCAACATTCTCACTCTTAGACCACCAATTCGATGCCTTTAGACATTTCATCCCACCTAACCATGTGGACTTCTTTCTTCAAATCAAAATCCCCCTATAGAAAGGAAGCTTGAATTCTATTAAGCACCCGGGCCAGTCCCACTGGCATTTTAAAAATGGACAAAAAGTACACAGGTGAGCTTGACAACACAGATTTAATGAGAGTAAGTGTTCCACCAAATGATAGCAGCTTCATTTTCCAATTTGCAAGCTTTCCTTTAAATTTCTTCACGACCGAACTCCATACAAAAATCAATCTAGGGCTGGGAATTAATGGCGACCTAAGGAATTTATGGAAACTTTTGACTAACAGTTCAATGTAGTAGCAAATTCATCAATAATGCCATTCTCCTCTCCCATACCAGTCACCATACTTTTAATGTAATTAATCTTGAATCCTGAAATGATCTCGAAACACCTAAGAAATATTTTGATACAAAGAATTTCTTCCCAATTAGCTTCACAAAATAGAATGGCGTCATCGGCAAATTAAATGTGAGACACCCTTATTTATTCTTTACTAATAACCGTACCCTTTAACAGCCCTAATCCCTTTGCTCGCATGATGAGAATATTTAAACCCTTAGCAATTATGTTGAAAAGAAAGGGAGATAATGGATCACCTTGCCTCAATCCCTTCTCTGAATTAAATTCTGACTTTGGTTTCCCATTTACCAAGAAAGAAATCCTTGCAATAGACACACAAGTCCAAACCCCAATTTCCTCATTAGATCAAATAAGAAATCCCAATTGACACTACCGTTCATTACTTCATTAGCAATCAAGACACCATCAAGAATGTTACGCCCAAAAATGCCAATTGTGCTTCGCTTATAATAGATGGAAGAACCTTGAGGATAAGACCTTAGCAAGAATCTTGTAGAGAGACCCAATCAGACTAATTGGTCTGTACTGAGATTGTCATTTTTAGGAATAAGAGCAATAAATGAAAAATTCAAACCTCCAACTAATTTGGCATTGTTGTAAAATTCCTTAAAAATTGAAAAATTTCATCATTCATGAATTCCAACACTTCTTTTTTGCATTTTTTTTTTTTGGGGGTGAAAATGTGCATATATTTACACCAAAAAAAATATATATATATGCATACCATATGTACTTGCTTTTAGATGTAGAGTCTAAATAAATGAATTGTTTTCATTATTCATAGCCACATTGGGTTATAAATAATATTATTTTGCAACTATTTGATTTTCCTAAAAATACTTCTCCATTAAAAAAAAAATTAGGAATATCAACAAAATTATTAAAAGACAATTTTACTATTCATATTTTGAAAAGTTCTACCATGTCCATTTAGTATGTTAATAGGGTTTTCATAACATTATTAAGATTATATAGTAATTTTTCACTAAAAGTAAAAGTTTCAAAACCTTAAAAAAACTCTCTAAATATAAAAGCTAAAAAAAAAAAAAGAAGAGAAAATTGTGATAAATTCAATTTGAGGAGGATATAAGGCATTAGGTACAATGGATATTTTTTGTTGGTGAAAGATCTATCATTTGTGAAATAATTTGGTGAGAAGTCATTTTGTTGATTTTGGAGGACATTTTATTTTCAATTTTACTTAATTTATCTGTTGATTTTTTTTTATCTGTTGACTTTTTTTTGATTATTTGTTCAAATTTATATCTATATATTCAAATTATTTTCTATTTGTTCAAATTTATATCTATCTATTCAAATTTTTTGACTATTTATTCAAATATTTTTTTATTTGTTTAATTTTTTAACTATTTATTTAATTTTTTCCCTTATCTGTTCAAATATTGTCTAAATTTTATTATCTATTCAATTTTTTCACTGAATTCTATATGTCAAAAATCTATCTGTTTAATTTTATTTTTATTTTTTCTATCGATTGAAATACTAAACCAAATCAAATCCTATCTGTTGAAACATAAAACCAGACCAACTCATATTTGTTACAATAGCAAGCCAAACCAAACCCTATCTGTCATAAAAAAAAATCTATCTGCTCTTTCTCATCCTTATATGTTCAATACAAAACAAAACAAAATTATATGTTTCATTATCAACAATAACAACAACAACAACAACAACATAAATTTTTCAAAAAAAGAAAAAGAAAAAAAAGAGAATTCTTGCTCTGTATCAACAAGATACATTTTCTCTTCTCTCTCTATCCAACAATCAATTCCCTATCTATTCTAGGCTTGGACGGAGCGGCATCGAGGATGATCATGAGATTCGAGATCTGGATTGGTGTAGGAAGATCAACGAATAGAAACCCTTGGGAAACAAATTAGTTGGCTTGTTCACGGGCGCGGTCTGGCCTTCGTGGCCGTGGCTTGTTTGTCTATATAAGGTGTCAAAAGATGAAAATATCTATTTTTTTAATTCTATCTTCTCTCTTTCTCCTCTTCGCCATTTTCAACCTTTTCAAGCTTTCAAGCTTAGTTTTCATCTATTTTTACCCACTTTCTATCCTTAGTTCCATATACCAAAATGTGGAGCTCGATGAGGGCTTCCATTTAATCTGAGTGGATCGTCTTTTCGTTATTGGTGATTTTTCCAGCTTGTCTCCTTTTCGCTTCAAGAGGTAGGGTCTATTTCCTAAACTCGATGTGAGTTTGGTAGTATATTTGTGGCATATTTCGTTATGTAGATTTTGTTGTTGTTTGATTGATTGTGAAATTATGATTTGGGGGTTGATGGTTTGTTCCAAATTGGGGGTTGTTTGGTTATGATTTTGCCATTAAATCTATTTTCAGTATATAAAATCACATATGCATTTCTAAAAGTGGAAAAGCCCCAATTTGTGAAAAACCCTAAATGATATTGTCTTGGAAATTGGACAAATTTCGAAGAAGAGTTTAGTTGGAAAGAAAACGTTATGGGATCTTGGAAATGGCAGTATTGCTACCCTTTTGGAAAATATTGGGTTATTGGGAGATGTTTATAAATGAGTTTTGGAATATTGGATTGTATATTTGCATTTGTTTTATCTTTTAATTGTTTCTTTAGAGATAACTGTTTTGGCTATTAATGGAGGATAGCATTGCCGCGTGGTAGAAATTGCATATGGATTAGGCAAACTGAAATCATTCATATCATGGAGCATGTAATGGATTTTGGAATTTAAAACTGTATGTTTTGGAAAGAGATTTGGAAATTCTCGTATTGCGTTTTAGAACATTTGCATTGTTTTGGGAAAACAATAATTTGATCACATGTATTGTACTATTAGAAAAGGGTAAATAAAGTAGTAAAGTTGTAAGGAGTGTTAGAGCATAATTAAGTTGGCATGTGTGTCCACGGCGCAAAACCTAAAACCTGCGCGGTAGGTGCCGATTCCATCCTAATAATCCCAGAGAAATGGCCTAGTGACTTGTATAGTTATTAGTAAGAACACTAGCCCTAAAGATTTACCCGTTTTATTTATTATCGCTTTAGTTTTAAAAAAATGTTTTATAAATGGTTTTAGCAATGTATTTGCTATTGTTTAGCGATGTATTCATATTTCAGTTAGCAATGTATTTGTTGGTTGGTATTGAGATTCCTAGATTAGTTTTGGAAAGGGATTTTATTTCAAATTGATGTTTTGAACTTGGAAAACGTTTTGGATTAACGAAAGGTTTTGGCAATTGGAAAGAAAGGATTTTGTTGAGAAATCAAGTAGCTTGAAAATACATTTGGGCATATTGTATATATGTATTGCATCATAATCATTTTACGTTGGTGAAGTATATTTAGTTTTTGAAATATTCTCTACTGGGCTTTATGCTCACCCTACGTGGCTGAAAATGTTTTTCAGGTATATGTTGTTTGTGGATGTGGATGTGGATGTGGATATTAGCTGCTGAAGTTGTATTTAGAGCCGAGTAGAGGGTTCTATTACTTGTAGGCCTTGGGCCATTTGTTTAATTCATTAGGCCATGTACCATTCTTATAAGGGTTATATCCTATGTATATGATGTAAACCTTTGGACATTTCAATTTGATATATAACATTTGTTGTCTGTTTGAGTTAAAGACAGTTCATTTCACGTAGATGTGAATGTAGGGTGTATGAAATTGGAATAATATATGTATTGTGTGACACTATGGTATCCATCGCATGAGAGTTATTATTTATTTTAATCTATTTGTCATCTTTTGCTTATCGGCTTTGAGGTATTATCACGTGGGCCGAACTTCGTAAATCTGGGGCGTGATAGGGTTTAGACAGTTTGGTTGTCGCTAACGACAAAGCAAAAGCCGTGGAAGGAGGTAGCAGAGGCGGCAATAGTGCTGGTGGAGCAGCGAAGGGTAAGAGGAAATGGTGATGAAAGAGAAAGGAAGAGAAGACTTGCGAAGAGGGAGAGAGAGAAGGAGAACGAGAGAGACACTAGAGAGAGAATGGTTTGCTTAGGGTTTAGTTTGGAAAATTATATATATGGAATCAATTATATGAATGGAAATATATAAATTGTATACAAAAGAAAAACAATCATTAAACGCATCAATTTTTTTAAATTATTAAAAAAAGACTAAATTACACTCATCTCCCTTAAAGTTTTTGACAATTACACTAACCTTTAACTCTAAGGTTTACTTTTGATTTGCACCTTTTGTCCCTTTTCATTAGTTGACCGTTAGTTTGACTATTTTTTTTTTTTTTGAGAGGCAAAAGTTAATGATTAGTTGTTAAATTAGCACATAGGGACTTTTAATTTGATTTGCATAACATTTGAAGTGATTAGCTAAATTAAGAATAAAAAGAATAAATTAATCGTTTTTTAGTAAACAAGTTAGTATGAATTATTGAAACCAAATGAGAAATACAAGAACTTGTATATATTTAATGCAATAAATTATATATATAGTCAAACTACGTGAGTATTTAGAAATATTATTTAATACTACTCTAACAAATATATGTAGTATTTCAATTTGATTTTTATTAATTTAGATAGTGAGACTCATCATTTTTTTTTTCCTTATTTTTTTAGGATAACTGAATTGATGTCAAGTATAGATTAAAAGCTGCCAAATAACTTTTTTTATTATGTAATTAATTTTTTAATTTGTTTCATCATCATTTTTGTCACAACAATAGGTTATTCTAGAATATACACCATTTTATGTGTATTATATATAAGTTATAATATTTGGAGTCTTAATTATCACAAATGTTATAACTAAATTTTTTAGTCACAACTAAAAAAAATTAGTCATAATTAAACACCACATAAGTTATAATTAAAATAATAATCACATATTTAATGATTAACAACAAAAATATCTTTAATATTAAAAAAACTAAAACTAAACCTTTATTAACATCGTTAGTCACAAGGAGACTTGAATAATTTTAAAAAAAATATCAGTGTAATTATCAAAAATCTCCCAACATTGAATGTAATTTACCCCAAAAAAATAAGCACTATTATCAAAACCACTATAATTAAACTAACACAATTTTAAGATATAAAGTCATCTCTGATCTTCATCAAATATTTTATCAAATTTAAATTTGATGAAAAATTGATTAAAACAAGACTTCAACTTTTCATTAAATCGATATAAAATGATGAGAGAGTTAAATTTCTCACCGAATTAAGAAAATTTTTGACCTTTAGTCAAATTTTATAAGTGGCTGTCAGGCCAAATGTCTTCCTAAATTCTTCTAGACAATTGGGCTTTTTTTATGTGAGCGTTGAATTTTACTCATGGCGGAACGTCCGCTCGGACGTCCTTCTAAACAACTAAGCTTATAACAAAATTTGATAAATTTTTTTTAAGATTTGATAAAAATTTTAAATTTACAATTAACGTGCATCATATTAAATTAAATTTTTCTTCAAATTTAATATAAAGTTTGATGGAAGGATTGGAGAGGCCAAGATGACAAAATAATTACTACTAATCGAAAAGCTATTTTAAAGTCGATCATCAATGGATACCCAATCTATTTCCAGGTAAGTCTTCTTCAGGGAATCCCAAATCCAGTCCCCTCTCTCTCTCTCTCTCTCTCTCTCTCTCTCTCTCTATCTCTCACTCACATACAGCTTGAAGAAGATGTCAAGAAGAGTTTTTGTTTCTTCCATTATTGGACGAAGAAGAAGAAGAATTGCTGATCATAATTGTCAAAAAGGTACAATATTTCCCTCTCTAATTAATCATCCCTCTTCATTCTTATTTCTTCTGTTTCGTTCTCTCTCTACTTCTACCCGAAACCCCAGTTCTCCTCCTGTTCGATGCAGTGATCTCCAAGACGCTGTAAATTCGTTCAATCGCATGATCCAAATGCGTCCTTTACCCCCCATTTCTCATTTCAACAAAGCTTTAGGTCCTCTTTCGAAATTGGGTCACTACGGCATCGCTCTGTTTCTTATTGGGAAATTGCATTTTCTAGGCATTCAGGTCGATATCTTCACCTTCAACATTGCTATTAACTGTTATTGCCGCCTGAATCAAGTCGATTTTGGGTTCTCTCTTTTGGGTACCCTCTTCAAACGCGGTTATGCACCCAATGTAACTACCTTCACAACTCTGATTAATGGACTTATTTTGCAAGATAAAACTCCTCAAGCTGTGGAGTTATTTAAGAAATTAATGAGAACTAGAGAAATTAAACCCGACGTGGTTATGTATGGAGCCATTGTCAATGGGCTCTGCAGAACGGGGAACACTATCAGGGCTGTTAGTTTGCTTAGGATAATGGAAGAGGGAAGTTGTAAACCTAACACCATAGTGTATAACACGGTCATTGACAGTCTTTGCAAGGATAGAATGGTGGATGATGCTATGAAACTCTTTTCTAAGATGAATGAACAAGGCATTCATCGAGATGTTGTCACTTATACCTCTTTGATTCATGGCCTATGTAATTTTGGCTGGTGGAAGGAGGCTACTGGAATGTTTATAGAAATGTTGGATAGTGGTATTGCTCCGGATGTTCATACATATAGTGTGTTGCTAGATGCATGTATCAAGGAAGGGAAGATGAAAGAGGCAGAGCGGGTACTTGAAGTCATGATACAAAGAGGTGTGGATCCTAATGTAGTCACATACAGTACTCTAATGGATGGATATTGTCTGCAAGGCCACATGGATGAAGCAATCAGAGTGTTCAATGCCATGGTGGAGAGGGGCCTTCACCCTGATGTTTTTAGCTATACCATTCTAATCAATGGATATTGCAAGAAAATGAAAATAGATGAGGCCATGCATCTTTTTCGAGCGTTGCCTGGAAGGGGGTTGAAACCTAACAATGGAACTTTCAACGCTATGTTATGGGGTTTGTTTCAAACAGGTAGATGTGGAGCTGCTCAAAAACTTTTCAATGATATGCAAGCTGCAAGCATAAATCCAGATTCTCAAACTTATGGTATCTTATTGGATGGGTTGTGCAAAAATGGGCATATTTATGAAGCATTGTCATTATTCCACATGATGGAAAGCAACGGTTTACATCTTGATATTGTTAAGTATAGTATCCTCATTGATGCATTCTGCAAGGATAAAAAGCTTGACATTGCAAGGGCCATTTTCAGTAACCTTTCTTCCAAAAGATTACAGCCAAATGTTAAGACATACAATATGATGATCCAAGGTCTTTGTGAAGAAGGCCTACTGCATGAAGCTAAAGAGTTGTTTGTTAAAATGGAACAGAGTGGTTGTTTGCCAAATGATGTCACTTACAACACTATTATCCGAGGATTTATTGGACAACACAAGTGCTATGAGGCATTAATACTCGTTGAGGAAATGGTTCAAAGGGGTTTTTCAGTAGATGCATCCAATTCTTCCGTGATCATAGATATACTCTCGACTAAAGGACAAGATCCTTCTCTCCGAGAAGTGATAAAGAAGTTCATGCCAAAAGATAGCCATGGAATGCATGATATTGAGTAAATTTCTTTAGCTATGAAGGTAAAGCTACACACATATTAAATTATATATTATTGAGTGAAGCTCTTTTTTTTTTTTTTTTGTTATGGATTGACATGGGCTTATGCATCTCCATCAATTATTTTGGACTTGTTGCTACGTGACTTTGGAACATGTTTTCATAATTTCTATTTATGTATATCTTGTGTATAATGCCTCCTAATTCTCTCTCTCTCTCTCTCTCTCTCTCTCTCTCTCTCTCTCTCTCTGTGACAATTTTTGATTCCCCTCATTTGAAAGTCCATATCGCCACAGTACCAAGCAACCCCATTCACAAGAAGCGGTGCTGACATAATTCAATGGCAAGAGCAAATACTTGTTGAATTGACAATTGTTCCTTTTATTCTAAGCTATTCAAAAATTATATATTTTCTTTATATTATTTTTTTTGTTATTTATTAGTACACTATATATTCTTGTGTTGACTAAAATGACTACCAGAAGTTCATGCATGGTTTGCTCCGATTGAAGGTCATATACTGGTAGTTGACTTGATCAACTATTGAAATATTTCTTATGCTAGAAAGAAAACATGCATCATTTGGTTTATCTGTGATTTCACTGTTGGGATTAGGTATGGCTCTTCTCTTACACTAGGATGAACATGTGGAAGGATTTGACTTTTGAGAACATTGGTTAAAATTAAATGGATAGAGAATGATCATGTAGACTTGGTTTCATTTGAAGTAGTTTATATCTTTTGGCTCTTGAGTCTAGCACAATTATTTATATCATAAAGCACCTAGCTTTTTGAAAATGTACTACAATTTTGTCCTAGATGTCACTTTGAATGGTTAGGATTAACACAATCTAATGGTCTAAAAATGTCCAAAATACAATTTGTTTTTTAATGGTTGAGATTGTTTGTTTGGCATACATCCTATGGTGGAGGATACATTTTCTCCTTTTGTTTCTTCTTCTAGCCCATCCCTTTCTATTCAGCTCTCTCTCTCATTTGAATTTCAAATTTCAAACACACATTCTCTCAGTCTCACTCTCTACTTCCTTCACACACTTCCTCCTTCATTCTGTTTTATGGTTCAATAATCATAAGATTTTGGATTAGACCCCGTTGGTTCATCACTTTCAAACCCTCCAATCTCTTACCCATTTCACTCTCTCTGATTGCTTTCAACAACCAACCACATGTCAACAACCACTTGAATCCACTTATTCGAAAACTTAAATTTTCAATCTACCACTGCTCCTCAACCACCACCAATCTGATCACACCCAAAACCCATCATTTTTCTTGCCAGAGCACCACCTTCCTCCGCCACAAGCCCAAAACGCGCCACAATAGGTTTTTTACTATTTTGTAGAATTCCTTGGTTCTTCGGTTCGTATAATGGTGAAGCTGGGTCAAGACAGAGGACGCAAATCGAAGTCGAAGTTTGAATTCAAGGTCATAGTTATGGATTTCTTCTAAATTAGTTTATGATATTTAATTTTTTTCTTGCTGCAGGTCCATGATTTTTTGGTTTTTGGTATCATTGTTTGTACTTTACAGGTATAAAAACTCATCATTGTTTGATTCTTTTAGGTCATAGAGGAGCAACATCCAGGGAGTAAGCATACCTATTTTTCATGCTATTTATTGATTCTTTTGCTCATTCTCCCCTGTTTTTGCTTCCATTCACCTGGCTTTGTTTACTGGGTTCATGAGATATCTTTGGCACATTTTTGTTAGATAGTGGATAATGACATATGTAGGGTTATTATTTTGGTTTCTAATTCTTTGTTATTTGGTTATTGTTCAATTAAGGGATTTTACTCTCTCTCTCTCTCTCTCTCTCTCTCTCTCTCTCTTGTAGAATTCCATAGGTTTTTTACTATTTTGTAGAATTCCTTGGTTCTTCGGTTCGTATAATGGTGAAGCTGGGTCAAGACAGAGGACGCAAATCGAAGTCGAAGTTTGAATTCAAGGTCATAGTTATGGATTTCTTCTAAATTAGTTTATGATATTTAATTTTTTTCTTGCTGCAGGTCAATGATTTTTGGGTTTTTGGTATCATTGTTTGTACTTTGCAGGTATAAAAACTCATCATTGTTTGACTCTTTTAGGTCATAGAGGAGCAACATCCAGTGAGTAAGCATACCTATTTTTCATGCTATTTATTGATTCTTTTGCTCATTCTCCCCTGTTTTTGCTTCCATTCACCTGGCTATGTTTACTGGGTTCATGAGAATATCTTTGGCACATTTTTGTTAGATAGTGGATAATGACATATGTAGGGTTATTATTTTGGTTTCTAATTCTTTGTTATTTGGTTATTGTTCAATTAAGGGATTTTACTCTCTCTCTCTCTCTCTCTCTCTCTCTTCTCTTTTTCAAGGTTATTGTTCAGGGTACTTCAGGTCTACAACTAGATGGTGTTGATGGTACTTGAAGTTTTTCTAGAGCTATTGTGTCCGTTGATGGCATTGATTGCTTTTTAGGTATTATAAGTGCTTTCAGTTTAAATTATACTTTTTTTGTGAGTTTTGGGTTAATTCTATTAGATTGAGAATTTTTGGTATACTATTAGATTGCAAAGTATCTCTCCCCATGTTTGATCAACATAAATCCTGTTTCAGTGCGTTTTTTGGGGTTCGCCATGATGCTATCAAATTGCAAGTTTTGGGTCTGCAATTATCTTCTTGCCTTTTCTATTAGATTGCTATAGATTGTACATAAATATTTTTGCTAATTACCAATGGCTTGGACTAAAGGCAAATTTTTTTGGGTTGAAGTTGGATAAATACTTTGTTCCTTTTCATTGTTATGACCGTTGTAGAGATCTCTTTGTTTTTATTTTGCCTATACGCATGCTATTTTTCTTTTGTCTATGTGTATATGTGCCATAAAGGTGTAAGGTATATAATTTTTTAATAGTTCTTTAAAGAAAACCAATTATTTGTAATTTTTTGTATACTATTTTAACAATTGAAGTGAGTTAATAGATTCCTTAATTTTTGATAAACTGCAGTGGAAACGATGCTTCAATTTGATGCTTTACTATAGGATCCATTACCATTCAATAGCTAGGATTTAATTCAAGAGGTTCAATGATGATGGGAAAAGGTCGTAATGATCAACAACACTCAATTGAATAGGTCATAATTAATGAAAACAGTAAGTAACTTCCTAAAGTACTCTCAAACAAAAATCCTTTCTATAGTATTTCATTAGTTTCAAATTAGGGAGATGCTATGTAAAAAGGTGCATATGGTATGTCTTTCTTAACACTACCACAAAATTTTGTAACATAAATCACAAAATGACACAACTTTTCTCACCACAAAATTATAACTTTCACTTTAGGGTACACACCATAAATTCACTACGCGTAACTTTTACCTCAAATTAACAAAACATAACTTTAAAAAAAAATCATGACTTTCTTATGATATGCCTTTTTTAGTACTCCCTCCGTCCCAAAATAATAGTCCCTTTAGGGGAATCCAACTTTTTTTGGGAGTACAATTATTACACTTTAAAAAAATTGACATTCCAAAATTACTTTTTGATAGTACATTTTTTTGGGAATATCAATTGTCATAATTGTACTTTTTATGTTGTTAATGAATTTAAAAGAAGGGCAAAATAGAAAATTTATATTATTTTTTGTCCTTGATTTTTGGAAAAGGACTAATATTTTGGGACAATGTAAAATGGAATAAGGAACTAATATTTTGGGACGGAGGGAGTAATACACTTTATAGAATTTCCCTTTAAGTTATTATTATTAATTTTTTGGAAATGATTGTTTAAAAGATTGGTGGTTGATTAATATGAAAAAGTACTTCCAAAGGAAGAGAATGGTAAGACTTCCAAAGGGTTTTTTTCATTGGTTGCTATTATTTGTTTGATGATTAATTTGTTTTAGGTAGAACATTGCAAGGTATCTTGCCTTTCCATCTTGCTGTAGTGGCAAGTGTGTTAGTTGATTTGCTATGAAGACTTTCCTTTCATATTTTTTAGTCATTCTGATTGTTTTGATCATATTTTTCATAATTTTTTTTAGTTTGAAATTTGAAAAAAAATAAAAAATAAAAAATATTGGATTTTAGATTTTTGTTTTTATCTTTATATTTTGAGGTGTGATTCGCTTTTTTTGAAGATTCTTCAATCCGCAGAGTATACATCTACGTTGATGATGATGATGATGAATTGTGAGTCTATTAAGGTCATCTATATTAGGATGATTAGCTCTGTGTGTCCATGAAAGTACTGTGTCTTTTATTCATGTTGCAGTGATTTAGTACCAAAGCTAGCTTCAATTGTAGTTTGTTTGTTTGTTTGTTTTTTTTTAATAAATTTGGATTCGGTTAAGTGAAAGCTCTTAAGGATCTGATTCTGACTTATCGATCTTGTTTTAATTTGCACTCTCGTTCTAATAATGGCGCAGGGATTTTGTTAAAGGAGCCGGGTGCTAATTTGGGAGATTAGTCAAATCCTTGATGGAGTTAAAGACTCTATAATCTTGGACCAGGAAGAATTTCTTGTTGAATCCAAATTTTTTTGAAGTATTTGCAGTTGCAGGAGCTTGGTCTTTGTTGTTTGTTTTTCATACAAGGCAAGAGTCAAAGTTTAATTCATCATTATTACATCCCAAAAGGTTCTTCTATTTTCTTCTCCTTGAACAACTTAGTTTTGGTTCATCCTCATTGATGTATTAGTAGTTGTACTACTAATACTACTAGAAGAGACCCCTGTAATCCTAGATCATTGTTAGTGAAACCCAAATCTAGGTTTAGTAATGTTAATGAGCTCGATGATGCTCTGAGTTTCTTTAGTCAAACGGTCTTTGTCAAACCTCCACCTCTAGTTATTCAAACTCAACCAACTGTTAGTTGCTATTGCCCAGATGAAACAATATCACTATGAACATAGCCTTAACTGTCTACTGCCACTTGAATTGCCTCCTTAAATATGGCTCATGTTGGCTTGTGGAGAACACGCAAACTAGATTTGAAGTCCGCTTTGATGAAATGAATTTTTTCATAGACTGTAATGTCTAAAGCCTTGCTTTGATAATGTTGGTGAAAGAGAATGAAAAACCTTGGTGGTATTTTCCTTAGACTAGGTATCACACAAGAGAATGCGACAGAGAAAATATGCTGTTGGGTGTAAAATCAATGCTTTGAAATGCATAAAACCTCCTGTATTGGTAAAGTATGAATAGCTGTTGTTCATATTCTTGTAAATAATCACAACCATTGAAGGGTTATGCTTTTTCCACTAACAAGACAACCGTTTGGATTGATCACTTCCCAAACCTACCCTATCTCTCTTATGTGTGAAATAATCACCAATAAACCATTTTAAGAGTCCTCTTGTTTTATTATAGTTTAATGGATATCTTGTGAATTCATTCTATGTCCATTTTGGCTTTCCCCTTGTCCTTAATAGTGCATTCATCTTGAACAATAGAACACCTGTATGTTAGTCAATTTTTATTATTGGATGTCCCTTGCACTCATAAACATGTAAGCTGTCCATGCATCTTAATGATTGTTAGTTTCTAAGTTGTATCCTTGGGAGCAGAATATTACAGCTTTGACAGTGCTTTGAATTGACCCAAGTAGATTTTCTACAACCATTATGGTGTTCTGGAGTTGCAAGGCTATAGAAACTGCAGCTTTGAACAACTCCAAGCATGCAAGGAAAAAGATTAGAAAAAAAAAAAAAAAAAGGAAAAAGGAAACAAGTAACATATAAGAATAAGGTCTGTCTATCTGAAAAATTGATTTCTCTCTTTATGTGCAAGTTAAGAAGAGAGAGAGAACCTTCTAAGGTGTTTTTTTTTGGTTTTTTTTTTTTTTTGTTTTTTTTTTGTGAACGGCTGCCTCAGGTAGGAATCTCACAATTGATAATTTGGTTCGTTGTGGTCACATTTTGGTGAACCGGTGTTGTATGTGTTGTGCGGATGTGGAGTTGGTGGATCACTTATTCGTCCATTGCTCAGTGGCTTCACGTTTGTAGGGTCTTATTTGCTCTATTTTTGGGGTGGTTTGGGTGCAGTTGAGGGGGGTCTTGGAGATGCTATGGAGTTGGAGGGCTTGGTTGTTGGTGCCGTTATATTTGATGTGGTTGGTTTGGCTAGAGCAGAATCAGCGTATGTTTCAAGAGGTTCATCATGGTGTGACTTGGTTGGAAAGTCGGCTATTGACAGTTCTGTATAGTTATTTGGAAAATAGAGTAGACCTTGATTTATTTGTTTTCTTAGATTTTTTAGGTGGTGTTATTGGTTAGGTGCTGGTAGTGTTTTCCCCAAATTGGGCCTTTTTTGTATTCTTTTGCATCGCTTTGGTACTTTCTCAATAAAGTTTATTTATCCAAAAAAGAAGAAAAAAAGAGAATAAATTTCAAGAAGACAAAGGTTGCTGTCCTAATACACACAGTGAAAAGCAGCTGATTGCCCAGATATATCTACAAGAAAGCTTAGAATCATTTTCGAGAACAAAGCTGTACAAGCAACTAAAGTCCAATGCAGACGAAGCTCATATCAGTTTTACTTGGGAAGCTTTACTTGTCTTGCTGCGGAATATCATATAGTTGCACACAATTTTTCATGTATATTTGAATTCTGAGTTGGCTCGTTTAGATGGCTGTTTAGGTTTCCAGAGCTTGTTAATACAATGGCTATTTGATGTCTACATTGTAATGTGGTGGTTGAGCGAGCTTATATTTGAAACTGTCTTTTGAGCTAGTCTTTTTTTTTTAATAATTTCAAGAGCATTATATATTATTCATCTTATTCTTCATTGCTCTTAAATGAGGTGTCATACGTGCCATATGAAAGTTATGATCAAAATTGGTGTTAGTTCTGCGATCAAAATTCATGTTGGTTAGAAACTGTTGTGGCATTAGACAATGGGCCATTGTGGTGGTGTCGAGCTACGAAATTGTCAAATTAAAGTTGGTTAGAATTTCTCCTTCTCATATTTTGTTATGTAATTCTTGGTTACATCTCAAAATAATGTTAGTTGCAACAATAATTTATTTTTTTATTTATTCAAATTCAGTGGCTAATAATTAGAGAATTGACCCACTTTTTAAACTATTTGGGAAACTAACTTTTTGAAATTGTATTTCAAAAATGCGATTTTGAAAAAAAAAAAAAAACTCAAAGTGGTGGGGTATATGGTGTGCACTTTTTTTTTTTTCTTTTTTTTTTTTTTAAATGTGTATAGAAAAATTTATTATACATAGTTGTAAAAAAAATGTATATAATATGTACTTTCACTTTCAACAATTGAAACTAAAAAATAAAAATAAACATGCCATTAATTAGGAAAATGCTAGATATTTCAAATAATTTACCAAATATTTTATCAAATCTCTCACCTGTGTGGTCCCACACCCATGTAAAAGATTTGACAAAATATTTGGTAGATTATTTGGGATCTCTAGCCTTACTCCATTAATTATAGTCATTTGGATCATAAATAATTTTTTTATGCTATAATCGAATGTTATGTTTAGTCGTTACTGAAACCATCATAGTTGTAACTTAACCAAAACATTGTAATTGATCATTGTACACATTAATTTAATAATTTGTTATTTTCACCCTCATAACCATTATAAAAAAAGTATTTGTACATAATTCATAATTAATACCGATATAATGCGTGTGGTTAATTTCTATTTTTAAGTTTTAGAAACCCTTCTTTACTTAAAAGGGAAAATTATAAATATACCATTTGAGATATGCTTAAAATACGAATTGTACCTTATAATTTGAAAAATTATAAATAATCTCTTGTCAGAATTTTATATTTAATAGAATTAATTGAAAAAATAAAATTGCTAATTGTTTTCTTATATAATGATAAAATTACTTGAATTATTAATTAAAATAAATTTTTGTCATCATTAAAAACTATTAATTAACTTAATAATTTATTAATAAAAATGATCATTTGCTATGAAATTAGAAATTTCAAAGGGTGGGATGTAATTTCTAGGATCACAAGGACAAATTATAATTTAAGTAAATCTCAGGAAGTGTATTTATAATTTACTCTTTAAATTTTAAAGAGTAACAACAAACCAAAAAAATAAAAATAAATAACAAGTTTTATATAGTGGTTAAACTAGTAGATGACCCGTGCAATACACGGGAATTTATTTTTAAAATAAAAAATTAATTTTGATACTTTATGTGTATAAAGTTTTATCAATTGAAAGCCAAATACAAATAGATTTGCTAATGGCTAATGAAAATTTTTATCACTATATTTGTGATCCTATGTAAAATGCTCATAAAAATAATTTTTTTCAATTTGTTTTTTTAAAAAAAAGATATATTCTCAACCTGAAATCAAACCATCATTTGTGTTCATCAAATTTACCAAAAATCATATATTCTACTTGTATCCAAAAAAAAAAAAAAAAAAAATTCTTAAAGAAAATAAAAATAATGGAAAATTCTGTAATATACAAATTATGAATCGGTTATAATTCATAGTGTATTATTTTGGTTATTAATCGAAAAGATCTTTGCTAATTTTTTATATTTTTGGTTATGTCTAAAGCGATGCATCAGGTCTTTGATTATACTTCAATTGCTATTTGATTATGATCTATTATAATACTTTTATATGACAACATTTAAGTATTTTATTACACAAAAAAAAAAGCTTAAGGTAGGTTGACTCAAAGGTCAGATTTATGTTTATATATGTAACATTGTAAGAGTTATTTACATTAATGCATAAAAATTACAAATTCAAATTATAAACAGTGTTCTCAAAAGGAATCAGACACGAAATCTCTATAACCTCAATAATTTCAGTTTTCAAAAGAGTTCTGATTAATTGTGTGACACATCATAATAATTGCAAATTTTTTATTCTAGCCAAATTATTTTTGCATATCTTTTCTGGCAAAGCTCATGAAGGTGCATTATCAGTAATATTATAAATTTCAAAAAAATTATTTAAAAATTATTCAAGAAACATCAATAGGTGTCTTAAATATACACAATCATTTTCGATGAATCATTATTCTTTAAAATAATACTCCACACTATTTATCATTTGGCATTTGTCAATTTATCTTCTAAAAACTTAATAAAAAAAATATTGAGTTCTATTATTTTAATCAATCAATATCAAATTGGACGCTACACGTGTATGTAAATCATTTCTAGAAATATGATTCTAATATAAAATCACAAGGAAGTTAACTTTAATTAATGTAATAATATTTTATATTATGATATGTGTTACAAAAGAATAATATTAATTTTAATTTAGAATAAAATTTTAATTTAAATTATTTATTTTAAATATCTTAGCCTTATGGTTTTATAAAAGTGTTACTTGAATACTTATATATAATAAATTTAATTAAATTATTTATTGATTTTGATAATTTTAGTTCTATTGTGTTATAAAAATATAATTATCATATAATGATTTTATATGATATAGTAAAGTAAACACTCATTTTAATATTAAAAATAATGGTTAAATTAGAAAGAGAATCAGTAATATAAAACTAAAAGTGATTCTAATTATTTAATTTTAATTTTAATTTTATATTTATTTGGATAAAAAAAATATACAAAAATAGAACTATATAAAATTTATTTAAAAGATTAAATATAAATATGTTGTGATTGGATTAAGAAGAAAATACATAAATTAATATGTAGAGTATTGATTTTTTTTTTCTTTAATATTCTTTTTGAGTTATTCATACATATTGTATATAAGTATATAAAATTTAAATTAAATATAAATGTTCTGTAATAAATAATTCCACGTTAAATAAAAAATTAATATTAAGACATCAATAAGATAGACAAAAA
Source organism: Camellia oleifera (assembly GCA_022316695.1). NCBI lineage: Eukaryota > Viridiplantae > Streptophyta > Magnoliopsida > Ericales > Theaceae > Camellia > Camellia oleifera. The sequence goes on from CM039317.1 coordinate 117,699,654, forward strand.
ATAAAAAATATTCAAAAAATTAATTTGATCCGTGCGATGCACATAATTAAGTACATTTTGTCTTATTTATTTACTAGTGTATGTTCATGCCTGAAGGCACGATATAAATAAAATAAGTGAAAAAAAGGAGAAAATTAAAAAAATAGGAAGGAAAATAAAAGAAAAAAGAGAAAAAAATAAATAAAAAAGGAAAGAGGCGGGAAGGTGGCAGGAAAAGAAGGGGGGTGAGTGGGTAGGAGAGACAAAATGCATGAGTGAATAAAAAGAGAGGAAAATAAGGTCAGTGGGTGGGAATTAAAGAAGTCTTGACCCTAGGATGAATTTGAAAATTAATCTTAGCCATTGATACAAAATGTTTCTCTTAGACATTTTAACACATTTTCAACTACAATCCTGCTTTATTATATAGATTTATTTGTATATGGAGATAATAAAAAAAAAATTCAAATATTATAATAATTAAATTATAATTATGTATGTGCAAAATAAGTATTTCTCAAATATAGTCCATATAAAATTGGTTATTATAATTAAAACTAAGTTTGTGTAGAACTTTATATGTAAATGGAAAAAACATACTGATGTGACGTTTTTAGAAGGAAAAAAAAAAGTCTTTAGAATGTAAAAAGTATGTAGTAATTCCGGTTTCGATCCTTCTTTCTTGTTTTGCCACTTCAACTAGATAGGTCGGGGATCGATTTTGACCCGGTCAACTTCGGGGGTCGAGCTGTCCGGTCAGCTCACCGAAAAGCAAAAATGCAAAATGCATTCAAAATTACTTACGGGAAAGTGTATTTGACGCTCTTTCCACGCGCGAGCGGACCTTATTTTTCAGTCCATAAAATTAGGGTTTCATATCATTTCTTGCAGCCCCCTCTCTCTCTAAAACTCTCTAAAATCTTGATCTAGAGCTTCTCTCTCTAGAAGTCACCTTCTCTCTTTGATTTTTTTTCCAAATCCTTTGGGACTTAAGCCTAAGTTCTTCACCAAAGTTGGTCATCACCTCGAGGGCTTCATTTTGTGCGGTGAAGATCGAGTTTCGACACCGTTGATTTTGGGGGTTTCATCTCATTTCTTCTCCAAAATTTAAGGTAGGGATTTTCTTTGAGTTATATATATATTTTTGCAAGATCTAGATATTCTTTTTCTTTGAAATCACTTTTGATAGCTTCTGAAAATTTATTTTGATTTAAGAAGTTGAGCGATTTTGAAAGTGGATTTGTCTCTTGTCCTTTTAAAATAATCTCTTGGGTTTTGATCTTTGTTGATTGAAGAAGATATGATTTTCGAGAGTTTTCTTTCAAAAGATTTGAGCTGTGTAGTTTGGTGAGAAAACCTAGGAATTAGGGATTTTAAAAGAGATTGAAAATCCATGGGTAATATTGTTATATTTAATTTTGTGTACCAAAATAAATAATGTTTAGAAAATTTCTTATTTATATTTGTATAAATGATTACTTTTGTGGATTATGAGAATTGTTGTTTATTTTAGAAATGGTTATTCAGAATGTTGATATAGTCTTGAAATGATTAAACTGTTGAGAATACTTGAAAAGAGGAAATTGTGTTTATTCCTTGGATGATGAATTGGAATAAAAGTAATTATGTTCATCTTGTGAAATTGGCATATCATTTCATTTCATTACATTAGACCTTGAAGGTTGATTTGAAAACTTGCATTGAGAAAAGAATGTTGAGAAATAAGTTTTCATGAAATGGTTTTGGGGTAAATATGTTGGTAAGTCTTGATAGGTGGTGTAGAATAAGTTGGCCTGCGGGTCCGGGGTGAAAGACCGAAAAATCCGCGCGGATAGGTGATTGTTGATTTTTTTCCAGTTGCGATTGGTAAAAATGACAATTTGGTAGTACTTGTATAGTCTACTTGCAGACACCGGCCTAGGGATTACCAGAGACGTATTTACCGCCCTTGAAATAAATTGTTAAGTTTTGAACAATTGAAATTGCATGATATCATTGAGCATGATGGTTTTCAAAAGATGATAATGTAATTTATTTCCAAAAAGGGCATAGCATGGCATGTGCATTTCATCTCTTGAGACTTGTATAAAATGTATATACTTTGTTAAGAATTTTCTACTGGGCTTTATGCTCACCCTATGGGATTTTTGTGCAGGAAAAGATGTGGTGATTCCACCCAACTAGGGGCGTGGAAGTATGTGTGTTGGGAGTACAATGCTCTCATTTTGCGTGACTTTGTTTTGTAAGCCAAGGGCTGTATTTGTGTTGAGTTGAAACTCTATTTTGTGTAACCAAGAATGTTCTTGGATAAATTTGTAAGCCTGTAGGGCACTTATTATATGTTTGGCTTCTATTTCATATTTGTTGTAAAATGCATGTTTGGGATTAGAACTTGAACATTGAGACGGGAATGACCTGTATTTGGCATTTGGGATTTAAAGGAAATGAGTGTATGGATTAGTTAGCTATATATATATGTGTGTGTTTGTGTCTATCAGGTGGGTTTTGTTGCATAAATAGATATATCATGTCCATTTTTTTTGGGGTGTTACAAAGTAAGCCTTTCGAAATATGCCACATAAAAAAAGAGAAAAAACACTACTTTTATACAAGGTTGTTAAAATCAAGATCCCATGTAGGATCATTGGGAGAGACTTGTGAATTGAATCATAGAATCGGATTGAGAATCGTAATATTTTACTTTTAATGTAAAATAAACGAAAAATTATCCATAATGATAATGTATCTTAAATAATTTTAAAATCATTAAAGAAATATAATGCATCTTTTATGTCAACATAAATTAGAGGAGATGTTTGGAGAAAGAGTTTATAGTCAAATTTCTTATAAAAATATACACATTTACATATGCATATATATATATATAAGAAATAAATAATAATTTTTTTTAGTATGTTCGGGATCATAATAGAATCGATATCGTAATGCGATTCTATATGATTTTATAACTAGGATAGTAGTCACTTTAAGATCTATTGAATTTAAATCCTACTGCGATTCGGATTATTTACCTCAACCAGAATCCTAGGATCTTATGATCTTACGATCTGGATCAAGATTCTGATGACCATACATATATATATGTTATTGTTTGGTTTAATTTTTAGAATATGCTTTCTTGAAATATTTTTATAAAATTTTAAAATTTAAAAACATTCATAAATTTCATATGATATTATATTTTTTGACGGTAGAAACAATTTTTAAAATTTTTAAAAAATTAATATTTATTTTTATCAAATTAATTTATAATTTAAAAAAAATCTCAAAAAACTAAAAATCAAACCAAAACTAAAACGAAAAGGGGCAAGTAGTTTGTTGCTACTCTCTCTCTCTCTCTCTCTCTCTCTCTCTATGTCAAGAAGAAGAAGAATTTATGTTTATTCCATTACTAACCTATCACCCGTGCTATTCACGGGATTGAATTTTAAAAAACTATTTATGATTATGTCAAACATATTTTTAAATTGTTGTCACATATATTATGTATTTAAAAAATGCTATAAAATAAAAATGTTATACTTACATATTATATATATATATATATATTTTTACTTTTTAGAAGATATAGACATTCTTTAGACCAATTTATATTTAAAATAAAGGTCACGCATAGTGCACAATCTAGTTGACGTTGCATTGTTAACACATATATGACACATGCATAGGCACGGTCTTGGTATGACACAATATAATCTTTAATCATTCTAATTCTATTATCTTGTAAAATTTTGGAATTATAATATTGTATTTGAAAAGGTAGGAATAAGTTATTTATAATAAATTGTATAGTTTCCTATCTTTAATCTCATATTCTTCAAATATGATGGTTGACATAGCAAGAAAAACTCTGCCTGTTTATCTTGAACAATGAGATTTGTTGAATCAGTATTGTCTTTAACCACATTATTAACATTTTATCTAATAAAAAAAAAAACACTTGTTAAAAGAAAATATTTTATTTAATAAAAAATTAAAACACTTGTTAAATTTGAATTATTATTGTATATAACAATTATTTACTTAAAGGAAATTACCTCGTTATAATATCAATATCATCATGTATGCAGTGACGACAAACAATATGAGCATAATGATATTCAACTTTTTGATAGTAACTTTTGCACAAATCAATCTAAAGGTTGTCAACATCAATTTGTTTAATGTACCCAAGTATTTGAAAATATGAAACATACAAAATATTTGAAAAAACATAAATTAATCTCTCTATGAAACCTACACTTTTTGTTTATGATCATTGCAAATGCTAATTTTATGGAAAATCAGACAGGCGAATGTGTGGTAGATGGTGATAAAATGATATGTGGAATGAAGACTCCTTTCCCAATATTCGAACCCCTCGTGTCACGCCCTCAAAATTAACCCATTAAACATAAAACAAGGCATGCATTATTAAAAGAAAAACATTATATTATTTAAATCATCAGAGTATTATGAAATAAAACATCAAAATAAATGCCCTACGGCTTACATCTTGCCAAGCCAACACTTGGACACAATTCCATGAGTTCTAACTCAAAACAAATAAAGCCCTAGGCTTGAATGTTTACATAGTTCAAATAAAACATATAAAGCAAGTCTTCAAATCCAAATTCTCACAAGCTAAGTCTTGGGAGGTAGTGAACCACCTGAACCTGAAAATAAAGTTCCCATATAGGGTGAGCCACAGCCCAGTAGAGAAATACTAAACCAAGCATAAGAATCAACTAAAGCAGTAGTACCCGATACATGGTTAACACAAGATAATCAATTTACAATTTATTGACACGAACGCCTACGTTGTCTATGACACATGGTCTATGACACCTTTTACTTTCCATTTACACAGACATGGCTCAGAACCTGGCCAAACAACTCAACAAGGATAACAAATCCGGTTAAACCTTTCTTATAACATAATAAACACACATGCTGGTGTTATATCAATCTCAATCAACTTCACTTCCATACTTCCCAACTGATACACATGGTGGTGATGTATCATATCAACAACAAATAGAAACATTTCTATTATCAATAAGCACACACATAAGTCATGCTACTGGAGTCCATCCCCTATCTCCTCCAAACAAATCCGGTTTAGAGGTCCATCCCCTATCTTCCCCTAAACCGTGGAGTTCATCCCCTATCTCCTCCAAAACCAAATGCATATACAACATAATCAATACATGCCATATACAACACATAAGTAATACACGAATGTTCTGTATTAACTCAACAGTCAAACAATTGACTCAATTTCAGTTATACCTAAACCGCATGCAAGGTCTACAACAATCAATAGCTATCCTCCACCGATAGCCCAAAACAATTATTTCTAAGCAAGAAATAACTATAACAATAAATGTAATTTCGATATTCTCAAAGGTAAGTATTTAAACTACCAAATACATCATTAAACCATTAACTTTCCCAGTCTCATGAATTTAACCCACTATCACAATCTTCCCTTAAATTAATTATATAAATTAATCTATGACAAAACCCTAAGGTTTCTCCCAAAATTACCAAACTACTCCCACATACCAAAATACCACTACTTAGGATTAAAATGTATAAATGGAGTAGGAAATCCCTACCTCGAAGAAATAGCTCAAAAAGGAGAAGATGAAGATGATGCCCAAAACTTCAAAATGCTCCAAACCAACAATTGCTCAGATTAAATGAAAGCCCTCACTCTCCTCTACCTTTTTAATGAAGGAACTAGATTAGATATGCACTCTAAATAGATGAAACTTAGGAGAGAAGATGAGTTGGGAGAGAGAGAACTCGGAACTTAGGGTTTAGAATCAAAAGAGGATGAAAAACTGCCTAAAAATCCCGCTGCTGCGTATTTAAACATAATAGGCTCGCTCGAGCGAAGACCTGGTCGCTCGAGCGACCAGACACAGAAAAACCTCGCTCGAGCAAAAATAAGCTCGCTCGAGCCAGAAAACACTGCTATCAGGTCTAAGTACTGGACGCACAGCTCGCTCGAGCGAAGGAACCCTGGCTCGAGCGAAGAAACAACAACAAGGACCTCGCTCGAGCGAAGAAGAGCTCGCTCGAGCGAACAAGCCAAAAACTGGACATCAACATTTGGTTTCTAAACCCAACCAACCTGCAATCAACCTGCCCAACAAATCCTATAACTCAAAACTGAAGAATTAAAGGACGACAACAACAATATGACAACGGAATCCACGGAACATAAGTCCGGATACAATAATCAAATGGGAAAAGACCGAGGTCGCTATAACTCGCGCCTCAATCACTTTATCTTCTATTTTCTCAACAATAAGACGGGTTCCATTACATAGACCTTGAGATGGATTGAGCTTTCTCAGTAGTATTATAGGCACTCTCTTTTTGAATTCAAGGCAATGATTTGGAATTCCCGAAAAATTTAATGAGTGCAACAACGCATTTGTCAATTTTCTCACCCTCAGCTGGACATATCGTATCTGTACTTAGGTATTTTCGAGATTCTCTAGGCAACATTGATAATATTATGACATTTAATTCATCAACATCATCATTTTTTGGTGCTAAGATGCCACGTTCTTTTCAAGTAAGGTTATGTTTGGCATAAACTTTTTGGGCTAAAATAGTCACAAAAAAACAAAATAGACTAAAAAGTCAATAAGACAAAATGTCACATCTAAACCATAATTATTTCATTTTTTCTCTCACAAAAGTAAAAAAACCAAGAAGCCAACTCACATCCCAAAAGAAGGCTAAGAACTACCATTGTATCTAGTACTTAATTCTAGATAGATTGCATGGATCAAATCATGTAAAGCATGTGATCCATTTATAATCAAGAACTGTTCTGGAATTTCAATCCAATTAGTCTCTCTGCCTTTGGTGAAAGAAATTTCAGGTATTTTTCCATCACCAATCATCAATATCCAGTTAGCAAAATCCCTTAGTTATTGACGCATTTGAATAGAAGTATCATGGGTCATAATATACATATTGGTCCTCAAATATAACACACGACAATGATTCCAAATAGTTGATTCTTTCAACGACGCTGCAATTGTGGCTTCCCGTCTACCTTTTGGTACTATAGGTAAAATTTGTCTGAAGTCACCACCAAGTATGAATAGTTTTCTACCAAATACACAATCTCTTGAACAAAATTTTGTACCCTTTAGTATATCTTTGAAAGTACGATCAACTACCTCAAATCCATAACGATGGTGCATTGGAAATTCTGTACCCTTTAATTACAATTTTTTTCAATTGATATTTAAAAAACACAATCATTTTTTTTTTCAAAAAACACAGTAAGTTAAAAAACCCAATCAGTTTAAAAATACAATTATCGTATTGAAAAATAAATGAAAAAATTACTTACAGACTTTGAAGACTATGTTGGAATAAAGATTGTAACTGTGAAGGTGTCAACCTTCCATCCTGTAAAAAAAGTTATTGTAATAAATCTGGAATGAATATTTAATAAATTATATAGTAGAAAATAAAAATAGAAAAATAAAAACACACAAATATTTTTTTGTTGGTACCCATTTATTTTTGAACAGAAAAATAATAACACACAAATAATCCCATGTATAATGTACGAGCACAAAATAATCTTCTCGTATAATCCTGTTGATCAAGTTTGTCCTCCTCCAAATGTCATCGCTTTACTACCTGAAAACACAAACGTGAGCTAGTCGATGAGGGTGTGCCGGAAACTTCTCCGATGCCTAAGTCTGCAAAATAGACAATAGACACAAAAGTTTTGTGTATTTGAGAGTAAGAATTGTGATATCTATACATAAGTCCTGTCATAAGCTTTTATAGATTCCACCTAGCACAATCCTAGTAAGACTTCAACTCTTTTTAGTAGAGTCCTCCTAGGAATCACACTCCCAAGGATAATGTTGATCCTAATAACACCTTACTCACCGCCAACCAAGTGAGATGGTGGCAACTCTTACCTTGGTTAGTAGCACACTCAACCGAGCTTACACAGCTTGGTGTTGCTTTAGGTAACACTGGTAGCCCCTATTGCAGGACAACGCCCCGTCGAGCTATACTTCGCTCAGCTTGTTTCCTTGCTAATACCTCAGCCTGCTATTGGGCCTAACTTTAGATAGCCAGGTCAAACCCCTGACGACGTCTCTGTCCAACTTGGTACCCAGATGACCCAAGACCGAGCTATCTAAAGCTTTCACCCCGACCCATAGCTCGGCCCAATGCTTAAGATAAATGGATTTAGCTCGGCTCAATTTATTCACATAAATTACCCTCTCACATAATATGGGTGATATGGTAGTTGATATTTATATTGTGAAAGAGAAGGTTAAATAATCTATTACTTGATTGATTAAGTTTTTAAAAAACACAATGATTGTCACAATTCAAACTAAATTTTTTTCTCATCATGTGATTGAAGTGTACAAAAACTCAATCACAAATTAAGTCAATTGATAGTTAAAAAATATAATATTTTTTGTTCAAAAAACATAATGAGTTATAGACCCAATTACAGTTTTTTTTTTTTTTTTGCAAGACAACATACAATCTTATCATAAAAAAACATGGAGATTGTCACAACCCATACAAATTTTTTTTTTCTCATCATGTGATTGAAATGGAGTGTAAAAAATGCAATCATTTAAAAAATAAAATCACCGTGTAATCAAAACGGAGTGTAAAAAAACACAATCATATTTTTGCTCATAAAAAAAAAAAAGAAAAGCAATGAAGTCAATTGGTAATTAAAAAACACAATTATTATTTTTTATTTTTGTAAAAAACATAGTGAGTTAAAAATCCAATCACAAATTAAGTTAATCGATAGTTAAAAAGCACAATAATTTTTTTTTTCAAAAAATACAGTGAGTTAAAAAAACCCAATTACAAATTTTTTTTTGCTAGACAAAATACAATCCAATCATTATCAACAGTGGGTGCTTTATGTGAACCTAATGAATACAATCCATTTTTTTTTTCAAAAAACACAAATTAAATAGAGTGTAAAAAAACACAATCATTTAAAAAAATAAAATCACTGTGTGATCAAAACGGAGTTTAAAAAAACAGAATCACATTTTTACTCATAATAATAATAAAAAAAGAGCAATGAAATCGATTGATAATTAAAAAATATAATTTTTTTTTTCAAAAAACATAGTGAGTTAAAAATCTAATTACAAATTAAGTTAATTGATAGTTAAAATGCACAATCATTTTTTTTCAAAAAATACAGTGAGTTAAAAAATCCAATTATAAATTTTTTTTGCTAGACAAAATACAATTTAATCATCATCATGAATACAATCCATTTTTTTTTCCCAAAAAACACAGATTAAAAATACAATCACCGTATTAAAAAATAAATTAAGTTTAATCACAATCACAAAATACAATCATTATCATCAATAGTGGGCACTTTATATGAACCTAATGAATACAATCATTCTCAATTAATTCAAAAATACAATCACCGTATTAAAAAATAAATAAAAAATTACTTATAGACTTTGAAGATTGTGTTGAAATAAATATTGTAACTATGAAGGTGTTAACATTTGTTCCCAGATTCTGTCCAACTCTCTCTCTCAAACTTTCTCTTTATATAAAGAAGGGACAATAGGTATGAAGTGAAGAAGGCTGCGAAAGTAAAAGATTGACAGTAGGGTTTAGGTTTTCAAGTGAAGAAGGCTGGCATAGGGTTTAGGTTAGTAGGTTGGCAGTAGGATAATATGATGAGTCAAATGAAATGATGGGCTGACAATAAGGTAATATGATGAGTCAAATTAAATGATGGATGAAAGGCTTTTTTAGTTTCTTTAAATTAACAAATTAAAATTGAGATATTAAATGTCCGCATTACTTGTTAGTTAAAAACCTCTACCCTTGTGTAGATATAGATTTGGACGAAGAATAGCTTGTATAGATATAGATTGGACCAAGAATAGCTTACTACAATAATTGGCTACTGAAGGGTACTTCACATCTCCATCTCTATTTGTTTTGTTTTGTTCTCTCTCTAACACCACCAAAAACCATAGTTCTCCTCCTCAAGGATGCGAACCTAAAGCCTTACCCAAACAACCATGCAATTTGGGTCCCAATCATCTTCATTCTGCCTTAATTATCAATTCAACAAAGTTATAGGGTCTATTTTGAAAATGGGTCATTACGCCAACTGCTCTCTCTGTTATTCAGAACAAGTTGCGACAGTTCCAAGGCATTCTGGTCAATTTCTACACCTTCAACATTGCTATTAGCTGTTACTGCCGCTTAATCGAGTTGACTTTGGGTTGTCTCTTTTGGGTACCCACTTTAAATGCAGTTATACACCTGATGTAACTACCTTCACAACTCTAATTAACGGACTTATTTTGCAAGATAAAACTCCTCAAGCTATCGAGTTATTTAAGAAATTAATGAGAACTAGAGAAATTGAACCCCACGTATAGCCTTTTATGCTCATAAAATGTCTGCTATTTAGTTAAACTCTTTTAAATATATGTATAGATGTTGCATCTTGCCTGGATTGGTATGTACTGCACTAATGACAAATGCAGTACACTGACTGGTACCATATTGAGAGGGTAATTTATAAGTAAATTGGGCCAAGCTGGGTAATGGGCCGTTCTGTGAGCCGCAGTAAGAAAGGGCTGAGTAAAAGGGCCGAGTAAAAGGGTCTTGTAGTTAGCTCGGTCTAAAAAGAGCCTTCAAGTTAGCACGGTCACCGCTAGTGGCGTAGCCAGGAATTTGATGGAGAGGGGGCACAAATTAATGATAACATCAGTGTGTTTGGTTTGAATTTTTTGAATTAAGTTTTTTAAAAATTGAGTTTTTTGGTTTTCATGTTTTTTTGTTTTTAGTGAATATTTTTTAAATTTAAAAAATATTTTTTTTACTTTTTTAGATGAATTTTACTTAGATGTATTTAAAAAATTTGTGAAAAAATATTTTAAAAAATTAATAAATACATAAAAATACAAATAATGTACAGAATTTTCATATATATATATTTTTGTATTTTTGGTATTTAGTGAATTTTTAAAAGGTTTTTTTCATAAATTTTTTACTTTTTAGGTATATTTATGTTAGATATGTCTAAAAATTAAAAAAATTCAGTAAAAATAAATAAAAAAACCCGAAAAAAAAAAAGTAGAATTTTCTGAAAAGTATTTTTGGAAAACTCTGACCAAGCAAATTTTTTTATTTTTATTTTTATAATAAACAACAATGAGATATTACTAAACTTAAATATTAAGAGTCCATTTGGATAAATGTGAATTTTAAATTATAGGATTTGAGATTAAATTTTATATAAATATTGGGGAGTAACTATTTATAGGTAGATTGAAAAATTAAAAAAGAAGATAAGTTGAGATAGAAATAATATATTTTAGTAGAAAAATTCTATAAAACACACCATAAAAAAAAAGTGTCTATCATATGTCGTAATTATAATTTTCGTGGGCTTTAGTTATGACACATTATAGTGTTAAATATAATTTAGTTATAACTTCTTGTTGTTCTTATTTTGGCTATTACTATATATCAAGTAATAGTTTGTTATGACTAATTTTGATATTAGTTATGATCTATTGTAATTTTTTACTTTTTTTTTATAATTGAAGATGTGTTACTTGATTATAATTTATATAGTGGTCATTTTAGTTATGAATGAGAAAAAACATATGGAGGACAAACTCTACATGTCAAATGTACGTAACAATCCAATAAATTTTATATATCTTCATTAAGGTTAATTATATTTGCATGTCAATAATTATAGACATCACCATTATATTGAAACTTTTATAAATAATAATATAACTTATCATAGTCTCTTTACTTTCAATCAAAATAACCATTATTGTTCACATAATTTTAAAAATATCATTGACATTTCACTTTAAATAATATTTTTATTTAAAATATTTTCTTTACGTTAAAAAAAAAAAAAAATTCCAAAATGCCAGGGGGGCACGTGACCCCCCTGGGCCTTGACTGCCTCCGCCCCTGGTCACCGCGGTCAGAGTGGTAACAATTAGCTCGGTCATACCATTTTGAGCCGAGATGTTTTGAGCTTTCCTCAGGACCTTGCTCTAGATTAGCTCGGCCCAAGCTTGCTATGGTTAACTCTGTCTCAACAGGTGAAACCGAGGTACAAGCTATGAAGGGAAGAACCGAGCTGGTTAGAGCTCGGTCATATTTTCCAGTTTAGCATGGCCATGTTAGCTCGGTCGTTTTGTCATACTACCGAGGTAAAACCATCTCACTTGGTTTAAGCAGTGAGGGGGGTGTTAAAAGATAAGCATTATCTTTCAGGAATGTGATTCCTAGGAGGACTCTACATGGAGGAATAAGAGTCCTACTAGGATTGTGCCATGCGGAACCTATAAAAGTTCATAACATAACCTATGGAAGAGGTAACACAACCTTGATTCTTGAATACACAGCTTTTGTCAATTTGTCTATTTTGCTGACTTAAGCATTGGAGAGGTATCCGGCACACCCCCGCCGGCTAGCTCACGTTTGTGTTTTCAGGGAGTAAAGCGACGATGTTTGGAGGAGCGCAGACTTGATCAACAGGATTATACGAGAACATTATTTCTTACTCGTACACATATTAATGACATTGGTTATGTTTTATTATGCCTCTTCTGTTACACTAGGATGAAATTATTGGTAAAAATTTATTGGTTTGAGACTGATCTATATTAGCAAGAAGATTGATCATGGAATTGTTCCTTGTGTAATTCCTACAGTGCTACATTCGTTGCTCTTTGCATTAAATAGAAGAATGAGCCATTGTTTTGCTTCAGTAAATGACTCAAAGATACATAAAGCCTGCCTTCTACTAGGTTTTGAATTCTTTTTGCACTGTGCAAATCAGAAAAAACCAACTTGAGAAGCATTTGACCTAAATTACTTTAGGTCCATAACATGGATACATTTTTGCTAGTCGCCATTTTCAAAGTTATATCTTTCATTCTTTTCATACATCACTCTTTTTTAATGGAATGCGGATTAAGATGGATTAAGATAACTTAGTGAACTCTTTTTGCAAGTGTATTTTTAAAATGCTTTGTAGCTTGCTTGGTTAATTAGCCCATATTTTGATGTTACCAATAAAGGACTCTTTGGAAGGAAAGATTGGTTTGCAACTAAGGGGTTCTTGTAATGTTATATGGGACTGTGATGAGATTCGGTTATATATAGCTTGAATTTATTAAGTTAAGTACAGATTCGATATTTTACCTCTCGTTTCTCACAAAAGCTGTAAAGGAGCTATACAATTTTGATTATAAGCTTTAATTCATTAAAATGAAGCAAATGCAATATATGGGAAGAAGATAAAGTACAGGCTGACCCTGTTGATCAACCAAAGACAAGCTCTAAAAATCACTTCTTCCAGTTAATTCTTCAAGAGATAATTGTAATGTCCTCAAAATATCCTACATTTTATGTTGCACTAGAGGAAGAGGATAGGTTCACGTATTTGTTTTTCTTTCCGTGGTCCTGTAGCATGACAAATAATATTTACTACTTGTAGAAGAACAAAACAAATATATATATATATATATAATGTAATGACCCGGAACTGTATGATTTGATTTTCGGTAATTAATTATGTGGTAATAAAATTTATTGAAGAATATCTGGTTGATTTAGAAAATATCTGTTGATGCTACAACTTCGGGACTGAAATGGATGACTGTAATGGGTTCAGAAAATGAAATTGAACACGCCTATGTGATACCGGGAATTTTTAGAGGCTTTTGAGAAAATAAATTGAAGACTAAATTTCGTCTGATTCGCTAGGTCCCGTTTGGCTCAAGTGTTATGGCACAATTCTATTTATAAGAACAAGGGCCTTGTTTGGCTCAAGTGTTGTGGGCAATATGGGTTATTTGATGTATATATATATTAATAGATAAGGATGCTTTGCTTTTTGACTCATTTGACTCAAACTAAAAAGAGAAAAATCTGAGAGAGAGAGAGAGAGTTCGGGGAAAGAGAAGAAAAAGGGAGAACAAGAGAAAGGAAAAGGGGGAAAATCAAGCTTCTTAAGTGATTAAGGTAAGGATTCTCGTTAAATTCTTGAAGTAGATTATTGATTCTTGCATGTTGAACTTAAGATCATGGTTTAGGATGGTTTGGTTCATGTTTATTTGGCTTAAAGGAGGTTCTTCCTCAAAACCTCCATGGAAGTTGAAAATGAAGCTTTTATATACATGTCCATGGGTTTGATCTTGTAAAAGATGCATGTGGGTTTTGAATTGAAGTTTTTGATGTTGATTTAAGATGAATTCAAGTATTTTGGGTTATGGAATTCATGTAATGGAAATTGATTTTGTAAAGTAGAGAATGGAAGCTTGAAGAAGAACCAGAGTTTTGGATTTTTGCATGGTTCGCTCGAGCGGAGGGAATCCCGCTCGAGCGTAGATATCGACCTCCCAGTAGTTTTGGATATTTTACAGTCCGCTCGAGCGGACAAAGTGGCGCTCGAGCGGGAAGGCTTCTTTCAGGAACTTTTTGGAGAAGTTGTATACTTGATTTTATCATGTTAATTGCATCATTTAGCATCTTATGAGCATGAAATGAACATGAAATGAAGTAAAGAATGAATGTTATGGCATGAATTAAAGTGAAGGAAAGAAAGAGAGGCAAGAATGATTTAATGTATGATAGTAATGAATGTTAAGAAATGTTTTATAATGCTAATTGCAGGACAAACCTCGAAGACCGTGCAACCGGTTTTGGAAACCCGCTGTGAGTAACATTTCTGTAAAGTTATGTTATTATGAACTATGTTTAAAAGTGATATGTTATGATATGATATGTTCTGAAAGGTGATTTTAAACTGTGAATGAATGACCTAATTTGCAAATCTAGTATGGCATCCATAGATAGTTAGGTCATGGGTGCGACATGAACATACAGGCCCATGATGTGATCAGTCATGGGTTAGGGCATGAAGATGAAGGCCCATGGCCAGTTACGAGATCTCGTGAGACCGTTAGACTGTTGAATTGATAGACTGGAATGAAAGGTTCTGTGGATTATGCCATTAATGACTGTTGACTATTTATAACTGTATATATGAAATGTTGGAATTCGTTCACTAACCCTTTACTTTAATGTTACTCGCTGAGCTTTAGCTCATTGTTTGTAGTTATGTACTTATAGGTGAGCATTCAGGAAGCCAAGCCTAGGCAGAGTCTCGAGCCGAGCCGCCGTTTTGAAGCCTAACCAGGAGTTTTGAGTGCCTCCGAGCTGGGGCCAGGCCTGGAAGGCCGTGAGAGAGTTTTGTCTTTTGTTATTTGTAGCAGTTACTTATGTAATGTTCCTGATCATGTTATGTGAAATAGTGTGTAATTATCATTTTTGGCATGTATATAAAACTTGTTCATATAAATGCACAGCTCTTGGACTCTTTATATTTTGTATGTGCTTCCGCGAGCCCCGTTTTATTTATGTTTTGTCCAGTAAGGCCTGTGGTAATCTAGGATTACTGGCCGGTCTCGTTGCCAAACTTTTCGGGGCAAGTTTGGGGCGTGACATATAAAGTAATGACATTTTGATTGTAGACATACTAGAGGCATGTCTAATAATAAAACTACCCTTTTTTTTTTCTTTTTTTTTTTTCCTGTAGAGATTGTAACCAAGTTCTAGTCTGTAATATTTGCCTAAACTGATGTTGATTCCTGATGAATTTGTTGTTGAAGTGAGACCTTGTCATGTTAAGTCAACTCTGCAACCAAGTGTGCACTCCAAAAAACTAACTTTAATATGTTTTAGTTGGAATGATGCACAAAACTACTTGTCAACGGGAAAACTAACTTTGATATGTTTTACCGATACATACAATACTAATACAAAAAAGGTAAACTAATTGGTGGTGTATGATATTAACCACATTGGTTGGGTTTTATTATACCTTTTCTCTTATAGTAGGATGAACTTAATAAATTGGTAAAAATTAAATGGTTAGAGAATGATCATCATGTTTACATGAAAAACCAAAGCTAAAATATTGACCACCAGAATGCTCATGGAATTATTCCTTGTGTAAATCCTCGAGTGCTGTAATATTAGTTGCTCTTTGCAAGAAATAGAAGACAGAGCCATTGCCTTGTTTCACTAAATGACACGAAGAGGCATAAGGCCTAGCTTTTGCCTCCTTTAACACGTGGCCATTTGAAAGGGTTATATGCATTTCTTCTCAATTCTCATGATCACTGTTTTAGGAATAAGATATTTTAGGATTTTTTTGGACATCGTCAGATCCTATGAATCTAAAGGGGAGAGGCTTAAGCCCTTATATACACATGGGCTTATGCTTCTCTTTCATTTATTCGGGGACTTGTTGGTAACACTCTTAGCAAAATGTTACTTACATGTTCTGGATTCTTATGGGCTCATTTCTACCTCTCTTTGCAGAATTGTAATTCACATCTTGCAGATTCTAGTAGATTCTTGTGCAAGGAACTGAAGTTCTGTATTAGTAGGCATTTCCTTGGGAATTTGGACAAATGACCACCAGAAACGTCTGTAGACATTGCTTTATTAGTTTAGTGTGCATCAATTAGTTCTCCAGACCAGATTCATTGGCCCTTAAATGTCTCTGGAATATTAGCATGATGTGTTGGAGGAGACACAATTGCTGTACTAGTAAGTTGGATTGATTACAATAGTGGTTGGTCATGAATACTTGCACAAAGCTTGATAGGTTTTACATGAAGTAGCATATACCTCTATACTAGCACTAGATCCATAGATGAGGTTGTCATCGTTAGTCCCAGATGGAAGAAAAAAAATGTTCATAAATAGATGAAGCAATTTAATAGTTGCCTAGAGTGGGTGAGACAATTATTGCCTTGTTAGGATGCCTGTTGTTTGCTTACATAATTGCCATTTAAAATTTTGGATTCTCCTCCTTTAAAGGTTCAGTTCACTGCAAGTTCTAGAAACTCATTCACATTACTCGGCGCTAGCATTACTCAATGGCAAGAGCAAAAATCTGATGAATTTACGATTGTTCCTTTTCTTCTAAACAATTCATAAACTGTAGTATTTCCATATCATTCCGTTGATATTTATTGACATTCTATGTATATTTTCTTGTACTGATGACAATGATGATTATTAGTTCATGTGGTGTTGCTACTGTAATTGGAGGGCATGCATTGGTGGTTTATCAACTGCAGAAATATTGCATTATACTAGGAAGAAAACTTGCACATTTAGCTGCAAATTCACCATCAGGGTTTAGTATTACATTAGGATGAACACACTGAAGGCACATTTGGCTTTTGAAAAAATTGGTCAAATTGAAATGGATAGAGAAGGATAATAGTTTCAAATGATATTATAGTTTTTGAAGGTAGAAATAATTTTTTTAAAATCAAACCAAAACCAAAAGAAGCAAGTATTCAGTTGCTACATAGTATCTACTCTCACTCTCTCTCCTCGCGGACATAGAGCTGAGCTTGAAGAAGATGTCAAGAAGAAGAAGAATTTATGTTTCTTCCATTATTGGACCAAGAATAGCTTACAATAATTGGCTATTAAAAGGTACTTCGAAATCGAAACCTCCATCTCTACTTGTTAATCATCCCTCTTCTTTCTTATTTGTTCTGTTTCCTTCTCTCTCTAACACCACCAAAAACCCTACTTCTCCTCCTCAAGGAGTTTAACCCAAACCTAACGCCTTACCCAACAACCATGCAATTTGGGTCCCAATCATCTTCATTTTACTTTAATTTCGTTCAATTGCATGTTCAGAATGCGACCTTTGCCCCCCATTTCTCAATTCAACAAAGCTTTAGGGTCTATTTTGAACATGGGTCATTACGCCACTGCTCTTTCTCTTATTCAGAACAAGTTGCAACAGTTCCAAGGCATTCAGGTCAATTTCTACACCTTCAACATGAATCGAGTCGATTTTGGGTTGTCTCTTTTGGGTAGCCTCTTCAAAAGCGTTTATACACCTGATGTAAGTACGTTCACAACTAAGGGGTACAACTAAGGGGTTCTAGTAGTGCTATATGCTACTGTGATAAGATTTGGTTATATATAACTTGCATTTATTAAGCTAACTACAGATTTGGTAGTTCTCATATGACCCTTGGGATGATTTTAGAAGTTTTCTGATATGTATCCTCTTGATATTGGGGCTGTTGAGTATAAAAGATATTGATATGGAACTGTGACGTAGCTAGAGTGGAAGTGAATTGTCAAGGCACAAGTACTAACAAAGTGGCTAGTGGCTTTTCAACTGTAGGAGCAAGGTTTTGAAAACCAGATCGGACCGGTCGGTTTGATCGGTTGAACTATTGACCGGTCGGGATTCCAGTCCGAACATACCCTCTGAACCGGTCAAAACTAAAAACCGGCGCATTTAGTGAGAACCGGAACCGGTTTGCCGAGTTGTCCGGCTTGAATTTTTTTTTTTTAGTTTTTCTTTCTTTGTTTTTTTATTTTCTTTCTTTCTTTCTTATTTTTTATATATATATATATAATATATAAGAATATAAGAAAATTTTAATTTGAAACTCTTTTTCAAGGGTTTCCTCTTATGAGGAATCCCATTAAGAGTTTGATGAAATTATTGTGAAAGTCTTCACTTATTTATAAGAAAAAAATTCTTTCAAAAAGACTCAAGAAATCCATATGGGATTCAATCAAACATATTGGAGGGAATATTGAAATTTTGATATCCCTCCAAAATTTTTGCTCTCCTTTCAATCAAATTATTTGAATTAAAATCATATGGAAGGAATATTAAATATTTGATTTCATCTTTCAAAATTGAAATTAATAATATTTTAAAATATATTATTATATTTTTCAGTAAAAAAATATTAGGACAAATATTTAAGATAATTTAATATTTTTAATTTATAATTTTATTACTTATATTTTTATTTAAATATAATTTTAATATATTTATTACATCACGGTTGTTGGGTATACCTCCTCATTGAAGTGTGGGACCCAATTGGTTTTGGAAAAAAAATTTAATTTGGTTTAGTATTAATTATAATATATTTTTATATATTATATTTAATTTGTGGAGACCCAATCCAATTTGGAAACAACTAAGGTTTGATAATAAACCCTACATTCATAATATTTAAGAGTTTGTTTTTGCTCATCCCGAGGTGAAGAGAACGGCTGCTGCACATACTCCACTTTGGTGAAATCAATTATTTGGGTGTGTGAACAGTGGAATTAATTTGGGTGGTTCTTTGTTTCGTTTTCGGTGTTGATTTGGTTCATTATTTTGGATCTTCTACAACTCTGGTTCTGAAGATTTTTGTTCATCTATTTGGTGAGGTTTTTCCTCTTGTTTATTTGTGATTATTTGGAATTCACCTAAGGGTGATTTTGTGAAACCATTAGTGTCTCGTTTGTAATCGTTTGGAACTTATTTGGTTGATAGTAGAATCGGATTTCGATCCCGTGGACATATCTCACATTGAGGAAACCACGTAAAAATTCTTGTGTTGCTTCTAATTTAATTTTTCCACATTAGTTTTATTCCCATTGATTGATTTACTTGTGGGGAATCACATATTTTCCCTAACAACTGATATCAGAGCTTACGGTTTATTTGGGTTTATTTATTTGTGTAAATCAATGGAGGGGAATGTGGGTCGCATGTCTAGTTTCAATGGAAGTAATTGGGTAACTTGGAAATCTAAAATGGAGGACCTATTATTTTGTAAAGATTTGTATGGACCCATTGAGGGTGATAGCGACAAATCAAAAGATAGTTCTTTTTCAAAGAAAGACATTGAGTGTTATTATTGCCATGAGAAAGGGCACATGAAGCGAGAATGCCGAAAGCTCAAGAACAAGGAGAAAATGTGTGACAAAAGTGTGGATAAGAAGCAAGAAGACACAACGGCAGTTACTACCGATGATCTCATTGGTCGTTTGTGAAGATGATTGTATCAATTTTGTGGGCCAAGAGAGCAATTGGGTGATTGATTATGGTGCTTCTTTTCATGTGACTTCTCGAGTTGATTTCTTCACTACTTACACCGAAGGAGATTATGGTTCTGTTCGAATGGGTAATGAAGGTTTGTCTAAGATTATTGGTATGGGTGATATTTGCTTGGTAACAAATTTGGGCTGCAAGTTGTTGCTTAAAAATGTGAGGCATGTTCTCGACATTCGCCTCAATTTGATCTCTACCGGGAAGCTGGATAATGAAGGCTTTAACAACAAATTTGGTGATGGAATATGGAAGCTCACAAATGGTTCTTTGGTGGTGGCTAAATGCAAGAAAACTCATACACTTTATTCGATGTAAGGAAAATTTTTTAAAGGTGTTGTCAATGCACTTGAAGATGATACTTCTACCGAATTGTGGTACAAGCGGCTTGGCCACATGAGTGAAAAGGGGCTGCAAGTATTGTTCAAGAAAGAGCTTTTACCCGGTTTGAAAGGTACACATCTTAAAACTTGTGTTCATTGTTTGGCGGGTAAACAACATAGAGTTTCTTTTCATAAAAATGTTGCCTCTAGAAAAGAAAATATTTTGGAGTTGATTCATGCAGATGTTTGTGGTCCTTTGAAAGTTAGAACACATAGTGGTGCACTTTATTTTGTTACTTTCATTGATGATTATTCAAGAAAAATTTGGGTTTTTTACTAAAAACTAAAAATCAAGTTCTAGAAGTATTTAAGCATTTTCAGACTATGGTTGAAAGAGAAACAGGGCAGAAATTAAAGTGCATCCGATCAGACAATGGTGATGAATACATTGGGCCATTTGATGAGTATTGTCGCAGCCAAGGTATTCGGCACCAAAAGACAGTTAAGAAGACTCCTAAACAAAATGGCGTTGCCGAGAGGATGAACCGCACCATTGTGGAAAGAACAAGGTGTTTGCTTTCACAAGCTAAATTGTCAAGATCCTTTTGGGGTGAGGCATTGAAGACAGCGGTTGACGTGATCAATTTGTCTCCTTTCTATCCTTTGAATGGTGATGTTCCAAAAAGAGTTGGGACTGGCAAAGATGTGTCTTATGAGCACTTGAAAGTGTTTGGCTGCCGAGCTTTTGTTCACATTTCAAAGGATGAGAGGTCCAAGCTTGATAGTAAGTCAAGACAATGTATTTTTCTTGGCTATAGGCGTGATGAATTTGGGTATAGATTGTGGGATCCAGTCGAAAAGAAAATCATTCGAAGCCGTGATGTTGTGTTTCTTGAAGACCAAACAATTGAAGACTTTGGCAAAGGTGATCAACCGAAGCCAAAAACTAGTGATCTCATTAACATAGATCCATCTCCTTCATCTTCAGTTGATGATGAAAATGGGGGAGATGTGCAGCCACCTATTGAAGATGTGGAGGATGATGCTAATCCTAATGTGGTTGAGCCAGAAATTGAGGAAGAGCATCCAACTCAAGAACCACTACCACAACTTGAGTTGAGAAAATCTACAAGGGACACACAACCTTCAAGAAAGTATCCTCCTAATGAATTTGTGTTGATTTTCGATCAAGGGGAGCCTGAGAGCTACCAAGAAGCAATTGAGCATGCAAAGAAAGGTGATTGGAAAAAGGCCATGGACGAGGAGATGAATTCCTTGCTTGAAAACCAAACTTATGATTTAGTGAAGTTGCCTAAAGAGAGGAAAATTCTAAAAAATAAGTGGGTTTTCAAATTGAAGAATGATGGCAAGACTCTGAGGTACAAAACACGTCTTGTTGTGAAAGGCTTTGGGCAAAAGAAAGGTATTGACTTTGACGAGATTTTCTCACCGGTTGTAAAGATGTCTTCTATTCGGGTTGTACTTGGCATGGCTGCAAGTATGAACCTTAAAATTGAGCAACTTAATGTGAAGACCGCATTTCTTCATGGTGATCTTGAAGAAGAAATTTACATGGAGCAACCGGAAGATTTTGTGGAAAAAAGGAAAGAGAAATTTGTTTGCAAATTGAAGAAAAGTTTGTATGGTCTCAAGCAAGTCCTGCGGCAATGGTACAAAAAATTTGACTCTTTCATGATAAATAATGGTTTTTCTAAAACCACTTCGGACCATTGTGTCTTTGTGAAAAATTTCCCGAATGGCAAATTTATTATTATTTTGCTTTTTGTTGATGACATGTTAATTGTGGGTCAAGATTCTACCATGATAAACAAGTTGAAATTGGAGGTGAGCAAGTCTTTTGTTATGAAAGATTTGGGACCGGCAAAACAAATACTTGGTATGAAAATTGTTCATGATCGCAAAGAGGGGCTGATTTGGTTGTCTCAAGAAAGCTACATTGAGAAAGTTCTTAAAAGGTTCAACATGAATAAAGCAAAGCCGGTTGGTTATCCACTTGCGGGTCACTTCAAGCTTAGTTCGAATTAATGTCCTACAAGTGAGAAAGACAAGGAAGAGATGCTGAAAGTTCCTTATGCTTCAGCAGTTGGTTCTTTGATGTACGCCAAGGTTTGTACAAGGCCGGATATTGCTCACGCCGTTGGTGTGGTGAGTCGTTTTCTCTCTAATCCGGGTAAAGAACATTGGGCAGCAGTAAAATGGATTCTAAGGTATCTTCGAGGGACTTCGAAGGTGTGTTTGTGTTTTGGGGATGGGAAGCCGATACTTGATGGGTTCACGGATTCTGACATGGCCGATGATATTGATTCTAGGAAATTTACTTTGGGGTATTTGATGACTTTTGCAGGGGGAGCTGTGGCATGACAATCTAAATTATAAAAATGTGTTGCTCTCTCAACTACCTAAGCCGAATTTATTGCCATTACAGAAGCTTGCAAAGAAGAGTTATGGTTGAAGAAATTTTTGCAAGAGTTGGGTTTAAAGCAAGAAAAGTATGTGCTTTATTGTGATAGTCAAAGTGCTATTCACTTGAGTAAAAATTGTACTTTTCATTCGAAATCAAAACACATTGATGTGAGATACTATTGGATTTGTGATGTGTTAGATTCGAAATTGTTACAACTCGAAAAGGTTCACACAGATGATAATATTTCAGATATGTTGACAAAGACTTTGTCGAGGGACAAATATTTAAAGTGTCGAACTTTGGCGGGTATGGTTGATTTCTCCACCTAAATTGGTAGGGGGAGAATTGTTGGGTATACCTCCTTATTGGAGTGTGGGACCCAATTGGTTTTTAAAAAAGAATTTAATTTGGTTTAGTATTAATTATAATATATTTTTATATATTATATTTAATTTGTGGAGACCCAATCCAATTTGGAAACAACTAAGGTTTGATAATAAACCCTACATTTACAATATTTTAGGGTTTGTTTTGCTCATCCCGAGGTGAAGAGAACGGCTGCTACACATACTCCACTTTGGTGAAATCAATTATTTGGGGTGTGAACAGTGGAATTAATTTGGGTGGTTCTTTGCTTCATTTTCAGTGTTGATTTGGTTCGTTATTTTGGATCTTCTACAACTCTGGTTCTGAAGATTTTTGTTCATTTATTTGGTGAGGTCTTTCCTCTTGTTTATTTGTGATTATTTGGAATTCACCTAAGGGTGGTTTTGTGAGACCATTAGTGTCTCGTTTATAATCGTTTGGAACTTATTTGGTTGATAGTGGAATCGGATTTCGATCCCGTGGACGTACCTCACATTGAGGGAACCACGTAAAAATTCTTGTGTTGCTTCTGATTTAATTTTTCCGAATTAGTTTTTATTCCCATTGATTGATTTACTTGTGGGGAATCACATATTTTCCCTAACAACGGTTCAATTCCGATTCAACCCGATGATTGAACCGGTGACCCGTCCATCCGATCCCTTTTCCGGTTCGCTCACCGGTCCGGTTTTTAAAACATTGTGTAGGAGGCCAACCTGTGGGCTAGTTGTGGCACTATGGTGGATTATAAATGATATGCACCTTATGATCTCTGTAATCCTAGTTCTTTTTGGCATTCCCCTTTTGCATTGCTTTCAATTTGAACTATGTTACTAGTTGTAGGTGTAGAACACCAGATCTCATTTCCAGTATGTTCTAGAGATGGAAAATAAATAAATAAATAAATAACCCTTTAGATATCGTTTGAATGTCTAGTCAAAGAAAAATGTGATCTTTATTAGCTTTGCGCTAGGCTCCTGTATGTTTATTTATGATTGCAAATATCAGTCTTCTTTTTCATTCTTCTCTAGGAGATTGGCATGTTTTCAATGCAAATGCTCACTTGATGCTGCTTGAAATATTGATGTAGCTACCGCTTGGAAATATATATATATATATATATTTTTTGTGCAGGTAAGGACAGGTGAAGTTGATGTTTTTGGGTTGATGTTGATAAAAGCTTTATGGCAACGTCTTTCAACTGCTCCAGTTTGTAAAGAAATAGGAGAATAAGGTTGGATACAAACTTAATTGACCATCAATCAGAGGGTGTGTGGAAGTATCCTATCCTTTTGAACGCATATCATATAGAGCGAGCTTTGAAGGGCTTGTGCAATACACTTGGCAACAAACTCAGCATGAAGTTGAATTATCACAGTGAATTATCAAGACTCAATTATTATTGAAGTGGTTATGCAACTGCAAGAGCCCAACCTGACGACAATTTCTCAAATTGTGGGTTGTAATAGCAAAACACAAGGCTGTAGAGGCTATTTGTCGCAAAGTGCAGGTCTGTCAATCTTTCTGGATAGGTTTGTCAACTGACTGACGCCCTTGGGATGGAATGCCTTTGGCTGGTTAACTTGATGACCAACCACTGCCCTAGCTAAGTCCACCCTATGAGGCCAAGAGTAGGGGGCATTGAGGTCTGTTACTTGGTAGCTGGTGCAAGAATTTGCCCTTTTGCTATCTCCAGTGGGTACGTGTTTAGCACTCTTTTTTAGCACATCAACTTTTTTTTTTTTCTATTTTGTTTTTTTATTTTTAGTTTTTGAGAATTTCCACTGAAGTTTTATAATAAGCTAGATGTTGCTTAATAATTCATAGCTTCTGTTATGATGTTGCTGACTACTTATTATCAATTAAAAACACATTTCCCTCTTGTTTGTGATGAAAGATGTGAAGGAGCTATACAATCATGATTGTGAATATTCATTAAATTTGATGGATGTTGAGCTGATTTCTGCACCTTCAGTTTCAGTCTTTTGTTGATGGATGTTGAGCTGATACCCAGCTGTTCAACTGAGTACTTGAGAATAATTCTACTTGTAAATATTTCAATGCTGTGTGCTAGTGATAACAGTTGTCTAGATCTCTTAATTACAAGGGACACATGGTTCTTAACATTGACTTTTGTGGTTCATGTATGTGGAAACTATAGAAAGATACTGATCTCTTGTCATGCAGGAACAGAAAAGGAGAGCAAGCTTTCAGAATGTAGGTATTGATGTCTTGGAACAGCTACACCAGTCGTATATCCAAATAGTGTAACCCATCAACTAAGTTGTTGCATGGTTGATTTCAATGAAGTGGGAAACCATCTGTCTGCTAAGAAGCTGATTGGTGCCTGTGAGTTTTTATACATCTGCATCCTTGTAATTTACACCAATTCTTCTTACTGGATGTGCAAAATTTTATCCATTTATCTTCTTATCTAACCAATAATAAAACTCAATATATATATATATTTCATCTATTTGTTTAAAATTCTAAATCCATTTTTTTTAGACTATATTAAGAGGTCTTCTTTTTTTTATAATTTATAGTGCATTCATTTGGAACAATAGAACTTCTGTACACTAGTTGATTGATAGTATCTGGTTGCCCCTTGTGCTCATAAACATTTATACTGTCGATACATCTTGGTGATTGGTAGTTTCTAAGTTCTAGCTTTGAAAATCTTCTCAAGATCTGATCAGAATATTAGAGCTTGGACAACACTTTGAATTGCCCCAAGTAGATTATCTATAGCCATTTATGGTGATGTTGTTTGGACTTGCAAGGCTATACAACTGCATATTTGCATATGAATACATGCTCTGAATTTCTGTTTACGATTCCCAGAATACAAGGAAAAAAAGGAAAAAGGAAAAAGAAAAAAGAAAAAGAAAAAGAGCAACAAGTAAAACAATAAGAATAAAATCCATGTATCTAGAAAATTGAACTCTCTCTCTCTCTCACAGGGAAGAAATTTCAAGAAAAGCAAAGGTGGTTGTCTTTATTTGAAGGATTCTCCCATCTCAACAAATCATTGGTTTTTTTAAAGAGATCGTCAATTATGTTTTATATTGTTTAGCCCTTAACCTCCGATACACATGGTGAGAAAGCAAATTTCTAAGGCATATCTACCTATAAAGCTAGAAGCATTTTCAGGAACAAAGTTGGACAAGAATTGATGCTTAATGCAGATGAAGTTCAGGAGTTGCTTTAATTGGAAAGATCAGTTCAACTTGCAGTTGAGAAACAGTACTTAACAGAGTTCCACACCGGGGAAGCTCGTCTTGTCTTGCTGCCCACCCTCAATACGCGACCTCCACCCTGTCCTATGTGATGCTTCCTCAACACCACAAACAGAATATCATAAAGTTGCACATAATTTTTCAAGTAAATTTTAAATCCAACATGGCTCGTTGACGTGGCTGTTTAGGTTTTCAGTGCTTGTTAATAAAGTGACTAGTTGTTGTCTAAACTATAATGTGATTGAACTTATATTTGAAACTTTATATTCGAGTCTATACTTGAAACTGTCTGTTGGGCCAGTCTTTTTCCAATTAATTTTCAGTCCACTATACGTTGTTCATCAGTTCTTCATTGCGCTTAAACAAGGTCTTGTTGTGATCAAAACTGGTGTTGGTTATAAATTATTGCGGTGTTAGTTTTTGGTTATGGGCCACTGGTGATGGAGCTAGCAAATCGTCAAATCAAAATTGGCTAGAACTTGTGTAGTATTTGGTATATGTTAAAGTGGTATTAGTTATGATTCAGTTGTGGGAGCTTTAGATATAGTGAAACTTGGACAAATCTAAAATAATATTGGTCGTGACCCAATATGATTATAATCAATAATTCATATTAAATTTTTTTTTAAAATTTAAATGGCTGAATGTAGATACATTTTTTTTATCAGCAAAAAAGGAACTTTTATTGATGAAGTCAAACACAAATACATTAACAAAAGAAAGAAGGAAACTGCTACAATGCATGACAACAGCATGCCTAAGAAGCACCCCTAAAGCACCACAAGTGCACCAGCAATAAAAAGAAAACAGAGGAATAGCAAGGCACCATCTTGATAACAAAAATCAATCTCTGACAGATGAGCCAAATCACCCATCAAACAAGCCCTCAAGCAAACCCATAAGCAATCCCAATCGCGATTGTCACATGCTACCCCTTATGGAATCAAGTATATAGACAATATCATCAATTGAAAATACCACCCCTTTAGCATTATACTCCACAAAAAAGGCCAATCTTACTTATTATTAGGTTACACAACACAACCCAATTAAACTTGGCCCGTTAAACTTATATTCATTTCTAGCTTTCCAAATCAACCACAACACTGCAAAAAGGAGAGCCTCCCAAGTCCTTTTCTCTAGCTTTTTAAATTTGAAGTCAGCCCACCATTGAAGTAGATCACAAATAGAGGCTGGGCCAACCCACTGCACACCCCATCAATATAATAGACTGGACCAAATTTTCCAAACAGATGAACAATGAAGAAGAAGATGATCCATAGACTCATCACAAGAATAACAAAATTGGCAAACCATACTTGCGTTAGGGCCAATCACACCAATATTTTGAAGGAACATAGCTGATTTGACTCTACCCTTCCAAGTAAGCCATCCAAAAAATTGGACCTTAAGCGGAGAGACATTATTCCATAGCAGTTTTGACACATTAGTTTTTACCCCCAAACGAGATTCACACCATTTATACGCATAATTAACAGAAAACTGACTTGAGGGATTAATCATCCAAGTGTGATGATCATGATAATAGAATCTAACTGCTGGTGCATCCTGCAAATAATTGCCAAGACTTCTAACTTCATCAACTTCCTATGAAAATAAATTTCTTTTGAAGTTGAAGTTCCATTTCCCATCAAAATTTCTATTCTCATAAAAATCTAGCACTGAACCTTTCTTTTTGAGCAGACAAATAGAACAACCTAGGGAATTCCTCCTTCAAACTAATGTTGCCATGCCACTTATCAATCCAGAAGCACACTCTTCTCCCATTTCCAAGCTGAATTTGAGCATTGGAAATAAAGAAATTAAATAGACTTGGATTAATAGGGGCTTCTTGAATGATGTCCAACCATAATCTTGAGGTTCTCATCTCATTGTTGAAATTAGGCAATCATTTCCCCCCTTGCAATGGTACTTACTGCACAAGATCAATCTCCTAAAGGCCTTTTTCGTCCATCCCTAATTGCCACCACCATTTTGCTAATGCACATGAATTAATATCTGTCAACCTTCTCACTCTCAGACCACCCAATTTGATGCCTTTAGACATTTCATCCCACCTAACCATGTGGATTTTTTTTCTTTAAATCAAAATCCCTCCATATAAAGGAAGCTTGAATTCTATTAAGCACTCCCATTGGCATTTTAAAAATGGACAAAAAGTACACAGGTAAGCTTGACAACACAGATTTAATGAGAGTAAGTCTTCCACCAAATGATAG
Organism: Camellia oleifera; assembly: GCA_022316695.1. Taxonomy (NCBI): domain Eukaryota; kingdom Viridiplantae; phylum Streptophyta; class Magnoliopsida; order Ericales; family Theaceae; genus Camellia; species Camellia oleifera. The sequence continues at coordinate 117,728,237 of CM039317.1, forward strand.
CAACTTCATTTTCCAATTTGCAAGCCTTCCTTTAAATTTCTTCACAACCAAACTCTACGCAAAAATCAATCTAGGGCTGGGACTTAATGGTGACCCAAGGAATTTCAATGGAAACTTTTGACTAACAGTTCAATGCAGTAGCAAATTCATCAACAATGCCATCCTCCTCTCCCACGCCAGTCACCATACTTTTAACATAATTAATCTTGAATCTTGAAATGATCTCGAAAACACCTAAGAAATCTTTTGATACAAAGAATTTCTTCCCAATTAGCTTAACAAAATATAATGGTGTCATCGGCAAATTGAAAGTGAGACATCCTCATTTCTTTTTTACCGACAATTGTTCCCTTTAACAGCCCTAATTCCCTTGCTCGCATGATGAGAATATTTAAACCCTTAACAATTATGTTGAAAAGAAAGGGAGATAATGGATCACCTTGCCTCAATCTCTTCTCTGAATTAAATTATGACTTTGGGCTCCGACTTACTAAAAAAGAAATCCTTACAGTAGACACACAAGTCCAAACCCGAATTTCCTCATTAGATACCATCAAGAATGTTACGCCTGCCCAAAAATGTTGATTATGCTTCGCTTATAACAGATGGAAGAATCTTGAGGATAAGACCTAAGCTGCAATTTTGTAGATAGACCTAATCAGACCAATTGGTTTATACCAAGATAGTCATTTTTAGGAATAAGAGCAATAAATGAAAAATTTAAACCTCCAACTAATTTGGCATTGTTGTAAAACTCCTTAAAATTTGCAAAATCTCATCTTTCGTGAATTACAACGCTTCTTTTTTGCTTTTTTTTTTTTTTTTTTTGGGGAGGGGGGGTTTGAAAATGTGCATACATTATTGTCTCTCTCTCTCTCTCTCTCTCTCTCTCTCACACACACACACACAAAAATAAATAAATAATAATTTGCATAAAATATGTACTTGCTTTTAGCTATAGAGTCTAAATAAATAAATTGTTTTCATTATTCATAGCCACATTGGGTTATAAATAATAGGGTAAATTACACTTTAACCCCCTGTGATTTGCCCCAAAAACACGGAGCCTTCCTATAGTTTCATTTGTAACACTTAAACCCCTAAACTTAATACCAAATTGTAATTTTTAACAGATCCGTTTATTTAACCAGAGCGTGAGATTCACAAGCATAAAAGTGTAAGCAGCACCCTCTCTTGCCAAAAACATTACACTTTTGGACCAAAACACCCTTTCTCTCTCCCCTCATTATATAACTATGCAACAAACACATTGAGGCCTCTGAAATTGCCCAAATTATCTCAGGATTTCTTCCTCACCGCACAGCAAAACTAGCCTGCAATTCCACACCACCATCCACGCTCCATCTCTTTCTCATTTCCCTTTCCTTATCACTCGCTTCATCCAACAAACCAAGGCGATACCCACTGCACTGCAACACCATTCCCATTCAGCAGCACTACAACTAATATATATACACACATCTTCAAAAGCAAATCTCCAAATAAATTTGTCAAATAGATCGGACCCAGTTAGAATTAAAGGAAATTATTTTTTTGAACTATTCAATAAAAGTTGGAAATTATAATGCAAAGAATAGTTGGAACTTGAAATAGTTTTTACCTCACAACTTCATATTTTTTTGGTTTGAGGTGTTATATGTAGGTGGCTGCTTCAACTAGGACAGCCACGGCTACTTCCATAAAAAGGAAAAAAAAAAAAAAAAAAAGTGAGGAAGAGGGGAAAAAAAAAACCCAGTCGTGAGTGCTGAAAAAAAAAATTGATGAGATTCATACCAACAAAACCCACTTTATCTTCTCCAAACCGCATGCACAAACAAACTTGAAAATATCAAATTTTCAAATTCAAACACACCACTTCAAGCCCTTATATCTTTTTCATTATAATTTCGGTTTGCCTCATTTTTGCATCTTTGAATTCACCTCACGGCCTAGTTTTCGTATCACTTCTCACACACCTCATTCCACTTCTTTTTGCATGCTTTCGGAGCTCTGAAAATTGACCAAAAATAAGTTTTTTCTCCCCGTTTCCGACATTTCTTCGGCCCATCTTTCGAACTCCATAATTTTCTCAATTCTTAACTATTTTGCCCCGTTCTTTCACTAATCTCTTCACCTTGCTTTATACTTCATCCTACGTTACCTCGTTTTCTCACTTCTTCTTGAAATAGGTTGTTTCGGTATGCCGAATGTTGTTCAAAAACCAACTTCACACATTTCAAAGAAACATCTCCAAATCTATTTCTTTCCTTTTCATCATCCTCTCTCTTCTGCTACTTCATCTATAGTACTTTGTGAAGGGTGGTTCTTGGTTTTGACGGAGCTGGGCAATGGTGGTCGTGACGGTCCAGCGGTGACGACAGATCTCACGGTGATGGTGGTCGTGGAGCTTGATGGTAGTGTGATAAAACTTGGTTGTGAAAATGGGTGAAGAGGTGGGCTTGGTATTAAAAGGTGGTGGTGACATGGAGCTCACGGTGAGAGAGAAGATTGAGAGAGAAAGAGAAGATGGAAATAGAGATACGAAATAATACAAATAAAATGACTGAGTGGAAAATATCCAAGGGCATTTATGACTTTTTATTACTTCTGTTACGTCCGTCCAAAATTACAGTTTAGTATTAAGTTTAGGGTTTAAGTGTTACAAATGAAACTACAAGGAGGCTCCGTGTTTTTGGGGCAAACCACAGTGGGTTAAAGTGTAATTAAATAATATTATTTTGCAACTATTTGATTTTCCTAAAAATACTGCTCCATAAAAAGAAAATTAGGAATATTACAAAATTATTAAAAGAGAGTTTTACTTTTCATACTTTGAAAAATTCTACCATGTCTATTTAGTTATGTTAATAGGGTTTTCATAACATTATTACGATTATATAGTAATTTTTCACTAAAAGTAAAAGTTTCAAAACATTTCCAAAACTCTCTCTAAAAAAAAAAAATAAAAATAAAAAACCAAGAAAATTGGTGATAAATTCAATCTAAGGAGGGTATAAGGTATTAGGTGGATATTTTTTGTTGGTGAGAGGTTTATTCTGGTGAAATAATTTGGTGAGAAGTCCTTTTGTTGATTTTGGAGGACATTTTATTTTCAATTTTACTTCTTAATTTATATGTTGATTTTTTTTACTATTTGTTCAAATTTATATCTATCTGTTCAAATTATTTTCTATTTGTTCAAATTTATATTTATCTGTTCAAATTTTTTGGCTATCTATTCAATTTTTTTGACTATTTGTTTAAATATTTTTTTATCTGTTTAATTTTTTTTACACTATGTGTTTAATTTTTATCCGTTATTGATTCAAATATCTGTCCAAATTTTATTATCTATTCAATTTTTCCCCTAAATTCTATATGTTAAAATCCTATCTGTTTAATTTTATTTTTATTTTTTCTCTCTGTTGAAATATAGAACCAAACTAACCCATATCTGTTGCAATATCAAGCCAAACCAAACCCTAACTGTTATAATTTTTTTTTATGTTTGCTCTCTATCATCTTTATCTGTTCAATACAAAACAAAAACAAAAATTTATCTATTTGATCATCGTTATCAACAACAACAACAAGATACATTTTCTTTTCTCTTTTTATCTAACAATCAATTCACTATTCGTTCTAGGCTTCGAGGGAGAGGCATTGAGGATGATCATGAGCATTGAGATTTGGATTGATGTTGGAAGATCAACAGATAGAAATCCTTGGGAAGCAGATCTTCAAATCAAAGATGATCTTGGCTCTCTGTCGTCGATCTTGGCTCTTTGTCGCCAATCTTGGTTGGGGAAGGGGCTATAATAAATGTTATCATCAATGAAAAAGATAATAAACAAAAAACAACACGAGACCAAAGTATTATATAACATAAGATCGAAAATTTTCTTTCAATAAATTCCTACATTTTTCGAGCGTTAAATAAGGAAATCAAATAGAGACATGTCTGCAAACCATTGGGAGGTAGTCGTGCTTCATAGAGAGGTCCATGGCTCACTTGAGACGTTGGTTCCTTACGTCCATGATCTTTTGAGGAAAGTGATTCAAAGCTTTCTTCACGTCTAGATCGTAATAGGGATTGTATAGATTTACAGCATTTGAGGCGGAAAAGCTCAGATCTGCAGATTCAGCGATCTATAGTGTTGAGGTATTAAATAGCGACGCAAGATCAATGGCGACTCCGACGACTACAAGAAAGAGAAAGGGTTTGGAGAAAGAAAGGGTTTGAAGAGAGAAAGGGTCTGGTTTTGAGAGAGAGAGAGAGAGAGAGAGCAGAAGAGAGAGAGAGAGAGGTCGATGGTGAGATCGAGGTCAGCGATAGGGACCAAAGTGGTGGTGTCAGTGACGATGGAGGTAGAGAGAAGAGAGAGAGAGAGAGAGAGAGAGAGAGAGAGAGAGAGGTAGTTTGGGCTACGGTTTAGACTGTTTGGTTGTTGCTGACGACGTAGAAGAGGCCATGGAAAGAGATGGTAGATGCGACGATGGTAGCGGTGAAGTAGCGGAGGGTGAAGGGAAGTAGTGGTGAGAGATGGAGAGGGAGATGAGTTACAGAGAGGGAGAAGGAGAGGAAAAGGGAGAGGAAGATGGAGAGAGAGATGTTAGAGAGAGAATGGTTTGGTTCAGAAAATTATATATATAAATAAATAGTTTGGTCATTTTAAAGGAGTTTGCCCTTATGGATAAAGTATTTCAATGCCTAAACCTTTGGGCAAAAAAAATTTAAAATTGGATTTATCGCCTAAGTGCCCAATAAAACAAAAGAAAACAATCATTAAATGTATCAATTGTTTTTAATTATTAAAAAAAGGTTAAATTACACTCACTTCCCTTAAGGTTTCGACAATTACACCGACCTTTCCATTCTTTTTTTGAAATTACACTGACTTCCTTAAGTTTTACTTTTGATTTGCACTTTTTGTCCCTCTTCGTTAGTTGACCATTAGTTTGACTAAAAGTTCTATTTTTTTTTTTGGTGGGAAAAGTTAGTAATTAGTTGTTAAATCTGCACATAGGGGATTTTAATTTGATTTGCATAAAATTTGAAGTGATTATCTGTAAATTAAGAATAAAAAGAATTAATTAATCATTTTTTAGGTAAACAAGTTAGGATGAATTATTGAAACCAAATGAGAAATATAAGAATTTGTATGTGTTTAATGCAATAAATTACATATAGTCAAACTATGTGAGTATTTAGAAATATTATTTAATACTACTCTAATAAATATATGTAGTATCCCAATTTGATTTTTATTAATTCTGAGACTCATCAATTTGTTCTTTGTTTTTAGGATAACTGAACTGATGTCAAGTATAGATTAAAAACTATGTAATTAATTTTTAATTTGTTTCATCATCATTTTTGTCATAACAATAGGTTATTTTAGAATACACACCATTTTATGTATACCATATATAAGTTATAACATTTGTGGTCTTAAATATCAAAAATGTCAACTAAACCACAAATGTTATAGCTAAATTTTTTTAGTTACAATTAAAAAAATTAGAGCCATAACTAAATACCACATAAGCTGTAAAAATAATCACATACTTAATGGTTTACAACAAAAATATCTTTAATATTAAAAATACTAAACTAACCATTCTATTAATCGCGTTAGTCACAAGAAGATTAGAACAATTTTTTTTTTAAAAAATCAATGTAATTATCAAAAATCTTCGGACAGTGAATGTAATTTATCCTAAAAAAATAAGCACTATTACCAAAATCACTATAATTAAACACACAATTTTAAGATATGAGGTTATCTCTAACCCATCATCAAATGTTTTATCAAATATAAATTTGATGAAAAATTTGTTAAAATGGTACTCCAACCATTTCATCAAATTGATATCAAATGAAATGAGAATTAAAATTTTCATTAAATTAAGAGGACTTTAGTCCTTTCATCAGATTTTGTAGGTGGATGTTAGGCTAGACGTCCTCCTAGGCATCATTCGGACAATTGGGTTTTTTTTATCTGAACATCAAATTTTACTCATGGCTAGAAGTCCGCTTGAACGTCTTACCAGACAATCAACCTTATAACAAGATTTGATGAAAATTTTAAATTTACTATTAACGTACATCATATTAAATTAAGGTTGCGTTTGGTTTAGTTTTGGAATTGTGATTTTCTTTTTGGAATTGTGATTTGAATGTAGAATTGTGAGTTAAGTTTTGAATAGAAAAAAAATTGTTTGGTTATGAGTTTTGAAAGGAATTTTTGAAATTTAAATTTTGAAAAGAGCGGATTGGGTCTACCCGATTATCCACCAGGACAACCTCCCGGTCGTCCTCCCGGACATCCGGCCGATTGACTGGAACAACGCAAATTTTTTTTTTTTTTTTTGTGGCAATTGCTGGTATTTGAAATATGTATATATATATATATATATTTTTAGATATTTTTTTAAGGGTAAATTACACTAACAGTCCCTATCGTTTGGGGTTCGTGTCACTTTGGTTTATGACTTTTTAATTGTGACACATTTGACCCTGAATTTTGAATCTTGTTCCAAATAAGGACGACTGAAGATGCCGTTGTTCAATTTCAAGGGCAAAGTTATCAATTTGATAAAATATAAATTAATTTGACAAAAATAAATGTCAAAAAAATATTTTAAAATTTTTAAAAATTGTTTCTACCCACCAAAGATAAAATTATGTAAATTGATAAATCTCTTACGCATTTATTTATTTTATCAAATTAATTTTTATTATGTGTTTGAATGATGATCATGTAATAGGTAGTTACTAGGCTTTTAGGGCATGTTTGATTACAGGATTAGAGCATGAGATTGGAATTACTAATCCGTGGCCCCAATAATCATGTGTTTGTTTTGAAATTTTATTTCAGGATTATTAATCAAATGAATAATTAATCCAACAAATTTGTAGAATTATTAGTAATCCTACGTTCATATATTTTCTTATTCAATGCCAATAAAAAAAATGGATAAGGGGGATAATTTATCTTTTTAATCTAATTGGATAGTAAATACCACACTAATTTGATGGAATTTTTTGATTTAATTGATTAGCTTAATAATGATATTAAATTTGTTGTCATATTTAACTTTTGAAAAAATAAAAACTAATTTAATGAAAATAAAAATAACCATCCATTACATGATCATCATCCAAACACATAATAAAAATTAATTTGGTAAAATAAATAAAAGATTTATTAATTTTACATAATTTTATCTTTGGTGGGTAGAAATAATTTTTAAAAATTCAAAAATATTTTTTTGACATTTATTTTTGTCAAATTAGTTTATATTTTATTAAATTGACGGCTTTACGTTTGAAATTAAGCAATGGTATCTTCAATTGTATTTATTTGGAATAAGATTTAAAATTCAGGGTCAAATGTATTACAATTGAAAAGTCAAGGACTAAAATGATACACGCCCCAAAATATGAGGACTGTTAGTGTAATTTGCCCTTTTTTAATATATGAATTATTTTTGTAATATTTTTTTATAAAAATAATTTAACAATCTCATTCTTAACCATTTTCAACACTACATCATCAAAAGAGTTTTGAATTAAATTTTGAATTGTGTGTTTGATTATAAGTTTTAAAATTAATTTTGAATAATTTTAAGTTGTGTGTTTGGTTATTAATTTTGAAAAGTAGTTTGAAAATTTTGCTTTTGAAATCATGATTCGCATGACAAACCAAACACAATCTAAATTTTTTATTAAATTTTTATTCAAATTTAATTAAAAAAAAATCAATAAAAAAATTGATGGAAGGATTGGAGAGGTTTAAGATGACAAAATAATCTATACTATATATTAAGCAAAATGGTGTTTTAACTCCCAAGGCCTGTGGAAGCTCCAATATGCCAATCCTAATTTCCTAATTTTTTATTTTTTATTTTAAAAAAAATTGACTTGGTGATTAGTTCAAAAATTATAATAATTACAATGACACCATGATTACATGGGTCTCTTGGGGAACCACAGCCCCTCTCTCTCTCTCTCATTTCATTTATTGTTTTATTTCCCCACCATCTATCTCCTTCATTTATCAATAGTGTAATTATAATCTTTGAACCAATCACCAAGCAATCCCAATATTATATTGAAAGAATTTAATAAGTGCTATTTGTTTTTTCAAAAAAAAAAAAACAAAAAAATTAAGAGAGAAAAAAATTATATTGAAAGAATTTAATAAGTGTTTTTTTTTTTCAAAAAACAAAACAAAAAAATTAAAACAGAAAAAAATTAAGAGCCATTGACACCATGATTACATTAAAAAAAAAAACAAAAAAATTAAGAGAGAAAAAAATTATATTGAAAGAATTTAATAAGTGTTTTTTTTTTTCAAAAACAAAAAAATTAAGAGAGAAAAAAATTATATTGAAAGAATTTAATAAGTGTTTTTTTTTTTTCAAAAAACAAAACAAAAAAATTAAGAGCATTGACACCATGATTGCATGGGTCTCTTGGGTGGTGGCGTATAAATTAAGAGCCATATTTATCAATAGTGTAAGAGCAATATTTATAATCTTTGAACCAATCACCAAGCAACCCCAATATTATATTGGAACTCCACAAAAATTTATGGGTTAGAAATAGATATAAATTTTTTTGCATCCCCAAGAGACCCATGTAACTATCGTGTAAATGACTCTTAATTTTTTTTCCTCTTAATTTTTTTTGTTTTGTTTTTTGAAAAAAAATAAAATAAACACTTATTAAATTCTTTCAAATCTTTATAACTTCTCCAATACACATATTTTTCTTAACTTTTAACATACCTATTGTAAACAGTGATTTCCTTTTTGCATTCTCCTTCTTGAGTTCTCACTTTCATACTTTCAACTTCAGTGACTACGTATGCAAACAGTAAGTGTTATTTTTGTTTTTTCCTTCTTAACTTTTTCTTTTGTTTACTGTTTTAATATTAACAGTGATTTTCCTTTTTGCTTTCTCTTTCTTTAGTTCTCACTTCTACACTTTCAACTTCAGTGACTACGTATGCAAACAGTAAGTGTTATTTTTGTTTTCTCCTTAACTTTTAATGTTATTTAATCTTTTTATAAACCCTCACAAAAAGAAAAATGTAATTATAATTTCTCCTTCTTAACTTTTTCTTTGGTTTACTGTTTTAATATTGTTCAATGGTTTTTTTGATTTTATTTTTGAATCTTTTTATTTATTATATTAATTTTATTTTTAATTTTTTAATATGATTAAAGTTGGATAAATATAAACTCTCACACAAAGAAATATGTTATTATAATTAGTTGAATATAAACTCTCACAAAAAGAAATATGTTATTATAATTAGTTAAATGATTCTTCTTTTTAATGTGATTGTAGTTAGTTTAGTAGTTAAAAAAATGTGATTAACTAATTTTTAATGTTATTTAATCTTTTTATTTAATTTTTTAATATGATTAAAGTTAGATAAGTAATGTTTTAATATCATTAAAGTTAGATAAATATAAACTCTCACAAAAAGAAAAAAATATGATTATAATTAGTTGAATGATTCTTTTTTTTTAATGTGATTGAAGTTAGTTTAATAGTTTAAAAAATGTGATTAACTAATTTTTAATTGTATTTAATACTTTTATTTACTGTTTTAATTTTATTTTTTATTTTTTAATATGATAAACTCTCACAAAAAGAAAAATATGATTATAATTAGTTGAATGATTCTTTGTTTTAATGTGATTGTAGTTAGTTTAATAGTAAAAAAAATGTGATTAACTAATTTTTAATGTTATTTAATTTTTTATTTACTATTTTAATTTTTCAATTTTTTAATATGATTAAAGTTAGATAAATATAAACTCTCACAAAAATAAAAATGTGATTGTAATTAGTTGAATGATTCTTTTTTTAATGTGATTGTAGTTAGTTTAATAGTTAAAAAAATGTGATTAACTGATTTTTAATGTTATTTAATCTTTTTATTTACTATTTTAATTTTATTTTTAATTTTTTCATTTTTTAATATGATTAAATTTAGATAAATATAAACTCTGACAAAAAGAAAAATGTGATTGTAATTAGTTGAATGATTCTTTTTTTAATGTGATTGTAGTTAGTTTAATAGTTAAAAAAAATGTGATTAACTAATTTTTAATGTTATTTAATCTTTTTGTTTACTATTTTAATTTTATTTTTAATTTTTTAATATGATTAAAGTTAGATAAATATAAACCCTCATAAAAAGAAAAATGTGATTATAATTTCTCCTTCTTAACTTTTTCTTTTGTTTACTGTTTTAATATTGAAATTAATCAAAAATTAGTTCAATGATTTTTGTTTAATGTAAAATCTTTTTATTTACTATTTTAATTTTATTTTTGATTTTTTAATATGATTAAAGTTAGTTAAATATCGACCCTCACAAAAAGAAAAAAATGTGATTATAATTAGTTGAATGATTCTTTTTTTTAATGTGATTGTAGTTAGTTTAATAGTTAAAAAAATGTGATTAACTAATTTTTAATGTTATTTAATCTTTTTATTTACTATTTTAATTTTATTTTTAATTTTTTAATATGATTAAAGTTAGATAAATATAAACCCTCACAAAAAGGAAAATGTGATTATAATTAGTTGAATGAGTCTTTTTTTTAATATGGTTGTAGTTAGTTTAATAGTTAAAAAAAATGTGATTAACTAATTTTTAATGTTATTTAATCTTTTTATTTTCTATTTTAATTTTATTTTTAATTTTTTAATATGATTAAAGTTAGATAAATATTAACCCTCACAAAAAGAAAAATGTTGCATTATAGACAATCTCTATTTTAATTTTGTTTGCGTTGTGACAATCTCTGTGTTGAATTTATTTTAACTGATTGTGTTTTTTTACACTATATTTCGATCACATGATGAGGAAAGAAATTTGTTTGCGTTGTGACAATCTCTATGTTTTTACAGGATGGAACGTGATTTAGTTACTGCTAAAATCAATCGACTATGTCGAAAAAGAAAATTACTCATTTCACGCCAGACTGATCATGATGATCCCATATTCAAGGATAAATTGAAACAACTTTAAAAAGAAGCACGTCGATTAAGAGTATGTGTTCTACGTGACAAACAATTGTATTATAGAACGAATGTTCGAAATGCCACAAGTAAGCTCTAAAGTATTATCATTTTCATATATATTAATTGAAACATTAGTTTTTATACTCAATATATATATATATATATATATTTTGCTGCAATTTAAAATACAGGAGTTCTTATGCCTTCTACATCAGAGGGTGTTCACTTCCACCAAAATGTTTCAAGAGTCACCACATTGACAAACAATAATAATGTTCTAAATGGTAAGAACCTCGAGTAATAATATTTTCTAATTATGATTCGTTTATATTATAACTTGCAAATACTAATATTTGCTATTTTCATAATGAATGCTAATAGTTGTATTGTTTATATTTTTCATGAAAATTATATGATGCAATAGTCATGCCTCCCATATCTGAGGAAGAAGGTATGAAATTTTATTTATATTAATTTTACAATTATGATTTATTTTACAATATTCTTATAACTTCAAAAAAGTAATGATTTTATACTAATTGTTTTATTAATGTAAATCCAAATAAAGGAATTGTTATGTTCCCAATATCTGAGGGTGTTCAGATACATGAGGATGTTTCAGAAGTCACAAGGGTGCTGAATAATAATATTGTCCTGCAACAAGGTAAACACTAACATATATATAGATTTTGTAATCACTATTTCTAAAATTATAATTCATGATACTTATATTGTTTATTTTTTCATCCAATTAGATGATGGGATAGTCATGTCTCAAAATTTAGAGGGCATTCAGTTGCATAGAGATTTATTACAGGAAACTATAATAGCGAACAACAATATTGTCACAGAAGAAGAAGGTAATAATTATTATTTGTATTAATTTTATAATTATGATTTATTTGACAACATTATCATAACTTCAAATAATAAAAGATTTGACACTAAATATTTTATTCAAGCAAATTCAAATAAAGGAATTGTTGTGTTCCCGATATCTGAGGAAGTTCGCATACATGAAGATGTTTCGGAAGTTACAAGGGTGGTGAATAATAATATTGTCCTACCAGAAGGTAAACCCTAATATATATATATATATATGTTTATAGATATTAATATTTTTAATTATAATTTTTAAAATTATAATTGCCAATAATTGATATTCACGAACCTTTAAATTAAATATTAATTTTTAAGTCAATCATTTCTCAATTAAATTTTAGATGATGAAATTGTCATGCCCCTCATAGCTGAGGACATTCAGTTGCATGGAGATGTCTCAGAAGTCACTTTGACAACAAATGTTAATATTCTTCCACAACAAGGTAAGAATAAACTATTATGTTATTCATGACTCATAATTTATACTTATCTCATTACTATTCTCATTGTGTTATTTCACATAAGTTTATTTTGAGATATTTAATTATTTTTCAATGATTTTTTACGATGAAATAGTCATAAATCCCATAACCGAGAGCATTAAATTGCATACAAATAATAACATTGTTCCACGACAAGGTAAGAATTATTTTGTAATAATTTTGTTTAAAAAATTAATGACAACTCCTACAATTTAAATATACATTGTCTCAAAAGTATGTATATATATTTATGTTAGGTATGCCTTTCATACCTTATCATAAAATTTCATAACTTAAACCCAAAATGTCATAATTTTTTCACTACAAAAATCATAACTTTATTGCACTAAAAAATGTCATAACAAAATCTCAAAAGTGTCATAACAAAATCTCGAAGTATCATAACAAAAATCACAAAATGTCATATTATTCCTAATTTTAGGTGCACATCATAAATTCGCTATTTATAACTTTATTACAAAATGTCATAACACATATTACAAACAATCATAACGTTCATTAGTAAAAAATCATAACTTTTTTACAATGTGCATCATTTAAAAGGGTGCACATTGTAAATTTTTCCTACGTATAATACTAATTATTTACGATGTGCATCATACAGATATAATAATTATTTACAATGCGAATTTTTCCTACATATAATACTAATTATTTACGAGTGTGATATGTTATGATTGTATAATATTAATCAATTATATATGACAATATAATTCTCACAATTATATATATATATTGACATGTTTATCTAGGCTTGCTATGAATCCTATATCACAAAAGTTGGTATCTTGGAATCGAAAAAATGGATTCTCAATTTCACAGTTATTGATAATATCAAATGCCAAAAGAATTCGAATACATGATTTTGCACCCATGCCAAAGGTAATAATTGTTATCATCCCAATTAATGAAAATTAAACGATATGTATATAATTTGTTTATAGAGAGATTAATTTATGTTTTTTCAAATATTTTGTAAGTCTCATATTTTTGAATACTTGGGTACATCAAACAAATTGATGTTGACAACCTTTGGATTGATTTGTGCAAAAGTTGCTATCAAAAAGTTGAATATCATTATGGTCACATTGTTTTTCGTCACTGCCTACATGATGATATTGATATTATAACAAGGTAATTTTCTTTAGGTAAATAATTACTATGTACAATAATAATTCAAAATTAATAAGTGTTTTAATTTTTTATTAGGTACAATATTTCCTTTTAACAAGCGTCCTTTTTTTTTTTGGTTGATAAGATACAATGTTAACCTTGTGGTCAAAGACAGTACTGGTTCAATAAATCTTACTGTTCAAGATAAACGGGCAGAGTTTATTTTGCGATGTCAACCATCATATTTGAAGAATATGAGATCAAAGGTAGGAAATTATAAAATTTATTATAAATAACTTATTCTTACTCTTTCAAACACAAACTTATAATTCCAAAATTTTATAGGATAATGGCGTTAGAATGATTAAAGATTATATTGTGTCATGCCAAGACCGTGCATATGCATTTATCATACATGTACCAACAATGCCACGTCAACTAGATTGTGCACCGTGCGTCACCTTTGTTTTAAATATAGATTGGTCTGAAGAATGTCTATATCTTTCAGAAAGTAAAAAAAAAAAATGTAAGTATAACTTTTTTACTTTATAACATTTTATAAATACATAATATATGTATTGTTCATTAATTATGATACTAACTATCATGTTGACAATGCAGGAATGCTGATGGAAGGCCCACAACAATTTAGATTTTAGTTATTTTTTTGTTTTACTTATTCAGTGAATTTCGAACAAATGTAATGAATTCTTATTTTTATTACTTTAATTATGCAATGTCAATATTTTCTTTTAAAATTACATATATTTTATGCTAACAATTTAAAAATATGTTTAACATAACTATGAATGTTTTTTTTTTTTTATTTAAATTTAATCCCGTGCATAGCACAGGTGATATGCTAGTTACTACTAATCGTAAAGCTATTTTAAAATCGATCATCAATGGATACCCAATCTACTTCCAGAGAAGTCTTCTTCAGTGAATCCCAAATCGAGTCTGTACTTCAATTTCTCTCTCTCTCTCCGCTCACACACACAGCTTGCTGATCATAATTGTCAAAAAGGTACAATATTTCCCTCTCTAATTAATCATCCCTCTTCATTCTTATTTCTTCTATTTTGTTCTCTCTCTACCACCCGAAGCCCTAGTTCTCCTCCTGTTCGATGCAGTGATCTCCAAGACGCTGTAAATTCGTTCAATCGCATGATCCAAATGCGACCTTTCCCTCCCATTTCTCGTTTCAACAAAGCTTTAGGTCCTCTTTTGAAAATGGGTCATTACGACATCGCTCTTCCTCTTATTGGGAAATTGCATTTTCTAGGCATTCAGGACAATTTCTACACCTTCAACATTGCTATTAACTGTTACTGCCGCGTTGAGTCGATTTTGGGTTGTCTCTTTTGGGTACCCTCTTCAAACGCGGTTATACACCCAATGTAGCTACCTTCACAACTCTGATTAATGGACTTATTTTGCAAGATAAAACTCCTCAAGTTGTGGAGTTATTTAAGAAATTAATGAGAACTAGAGAAATTGAACCTGACGTGGTTATGTATGGAACCATTGTCAATGGGCTCTGCAGAACGGTGAACACTATCAGGGCTGTTAGTTTGCTTAGGATAATGGAAGAGGGAAGTCCTAAACCTAACGCCGTAGTGTATAACACGGTCATTGACAGTCTTTGCAAGGATAGAATGGTGGATGATGCTATGAAACTCTTTTCTAAGATGAATGAACAAGGCATTCGTCAAGATGTTGTCACTTATACCTCTTTGATTCATGGCCTATGTAATTTTGGTCGGTGGAAGGAGGCTACTGGAATGTTTAGAGAAATGTTAGATAGTGGTGTTGCTCCGAATGTTCATACATATAGTGTGTTGCTAGATGCATGTACCAAAGAAGGGAAGATGAAAGAGGCAGAGGGGGTACTTGAAGTCATGATACAAAGAGGTGTGGATCCTAATGTAGTCACATACAATACTCTAATGGATGGATATTGTCTGCAAGGCCACATGGATGAAGCAATCAGAGTGAGGGGCCTTCACCCTGATGTTTTTAGCTATACCATTCTAATCAATGGATATTGCAAGAAAATGAAAATAGATGAGGCCATGCATCTCTTTCGAGCATTGCCTCAAAGGGGGTTGAAACCCAACAATGGAACTTTCAACGCTATGTTATGGGGTTGGTTTCAAATAGGTAGATGTGGAGCTGCTCAAAAACTTTTCAATGATATGTAAGCTGCAGGCATAAATCTAGATTCTCAAACTTATGGTATCTTATTGGATGGGTTGTGCAAAAATGGGGCATATTTCTGAAGCATTGTCATTATTTCACATGATGGAAAGCAACGATTTACATCTTGATATTGTTAAGTATAGTATCCTCATTGATGCATTCTGCAAGGATAAAAAGCTTGACACTGCAAGGGCCATTTTCTGTAACCTTTCTTCCAAAGGTTTACAACCAAATGTTAAGACATACATTATGATGATCCGAGGTCTTTGTGAAGAAGGCCTATTGCATGAAGCTAAAGAGTTGTTTGTTAAAATGGAACAGAGTGGTTGTTTGCCAAATGATGTCACTTACAACACTATTATCCGAGGATTTATTGGACAACACAAGTGCTATGAGGCATTAACACTCGTTGAGGAAATGGTTCAAAGGGGTTTTTCAGTAGATGCATCCAATTCTTCCGTGATCGTAGATATACTCTCGACTAAAGGACAAGATCCTTCTCTCCAAGAAGTGATAAAGAAGTTCATGCCAGAAGATAGTCATGGAATGCATGATATTGAGTAAATTTCTTAAGCTATGAATGTAAAGCTTCACACATATTAAATTATATATTATTAAGTGAAGCTCTGTTTTTTTCTTGTTTTTCTTTTTATGGATTGACATGGGCTTATGCATCTCCATCAACTATTTTGGACTTGTTGCTACTTGACTTTGCAACATGTTTTCATAATTTTTATTTATGTATATCTTGTGTATAATGCCTCCTAATTCTCTCTCTCTCTCTCTCTCTCTCTCTCTCTCTCTCTCTCTCTCTTTCTTTGTGTGACAAAATTTTTGATTCCCTTCCTTTGAAAGTCCATATCGACACAGTACCAAGCAACCCCATTCACAAGAAGCGGTGCTAACATAATTCAATGGCAAGAGCAAATACTTGTTGAATTGATAATTGTTCCTTTTATTCTAAGCTATTCAAAAATTATATATTTTTTTATATTACTCTTTTGTTATTTATTAGTACGCTATATATTCTTGTGTTGACTAAAATGACTATCAGAAATACATTCATGGTTTGCTCCAGTTGAAGATCGTGTACTGGTAGTTGACTTGATCAATTTTTGAAATATTTCTTATGCTAGAAAGAAAACATGCACCATTTGGTATAGCTATGATTTCACTGTTGGGATTAAGTATGGCTCTCCTCTTACACCAGGATGAACATGTGGAACGATTTGACTTTTGAAAACATTGGTTAAAATTAAATGGATAGAGAATGATCATGTAGACTTTGATTCATTTGAAGTAGTTTATATCTTTTTGCTCTTAAGTCTAGCACAATTATCTATATAATAAAGTACCTAGCTTTTTGAAAATGTACTACAATTTTGTCCTAGATGTCACTTTGAATGGTTAGGATTAACACAATCTAATGGTCTAAAAATGTCCAAAAAACAATTTGCCTTTTAATGGTTGAGATTGTTTATTTGGCATACATCCTACGGTGGAGGATACATTTTCTCCTTTTGTTTCTTCTTCCAGCCCATCCCTTTCTGTTCAGCTCTCTCTCTCTCATTTGAATTTCAAATTTCAAACACACCTTGTCTCAGTCTCACTCTCTACTTCTCTCACACTTCCTCTTTCATTCTCTTTTATGGTTCAATAATCAGAAGGTTTTGGATTAGACCCAGTTGGTTCATCGCTCTCAAACCCTCCAATCTCTTACCCATTTCACTCTCTCCGATTGCTGTCAACAACTAACCACATGTCAACAACCACTCGAATCCATTGATTCAAACCCACAAATTTTCAATCTGCCATTGCTAGTCAACCTCCACCAATCTCATCACACCTAAAACCCACCATTTTTCTTACCAAAGCACCACCTTGCTCCGTCACCACAGGCCAAAACACACCACCATAGATTTCTTACAATTTTGTAGAATCCCTTGGTTCTTCGGTTCGTATAATGGTGAAGTTGGGTCAAGACAGAGGTCGCAAATGGAAGTCGAAGTTTGAATTCAGGGTCATAGTTATGGATTTATTCTAAATTCGTTTCTCATATTTAATTTTTTTCTTGCTGCAAGTCAATAATTTTCGGGTTTTTGATATCATTGTTTGTACTTTGCAGGTATAAAAGCCCATCATTGTTTGATTCTTTTAGCTTAGGTCATAGAGGAGCAACATCCATAGAGTAAGCACACCTGTTTTTCATACTATTTATTGATTCTTTTGCTCATTCTCCCTGTTTTTGCTTCCATTCACCTGGCTATGTTTATTGGGTCCATGAGAATATCTTTGGCACATTTTTTTTAGATAGTGGATAATGACATATGTAGGGTTATTATTTTGGTTACTAATTCTTTGTTATTTGGTTATTGTTCAGTTAAGGGATTTTACTCTTTCCTCTCTCTCTCTCTCTCTCTCTCTCTCTCTCTCTCTCTCTCTCTCTCAAGGTTATTGTTCAAGGTACTTTAGGTCTACAACTAGATGGTGTTGATGGTACTTGAAGTTTTTTTCTAGAGCTATTGTGTCCGTTGATGGCATTGATTGCTTTTTAGGTATTATAAGTGCTTTCAGTTTTAATTACATTTTTTTTGAGTTTTGGGTTAATTCTATTAGATTGAGAATTTTGTATACTATCAAATTGCAAAGTATCTCTCTCCATGTTTGACCAACATAAATCCTATTTCAGTGTGTTTTTTGGGGTTTGTCATGAATGATGCTATCAGATTGCAAGTTTTCGATCTGCAAATTTCTTCTTGCTTTATCTATTAGATTGCTATCGATTGTACATCAATGTTTTTGCTAATTACCAATGGCTTGTACTAATGGCAAATTTTTTTGGGTTGAAGTCGGATAAATACTTTGTGATTAAGCTTTTTCCTTTTTATGATTTTGCATGTACGCTTATGCATGCAATTTTTCTTTTGCCTACGTGTATATGTGCCATAAAGGTTTAAGGTTTGTAATTTTTTAATAGTTCTTTAAAGAAAACCGATTATTTGTAATTTTTTGTATACTATTTCTAACAATTGAAGTGAGTTAATATGCCTTCATTGTTGTGAATAGAGATTCCATAATTTTTGATAAATTGCAGTGAAAATGATGCTTCAGTTTGATGCTTTTCTATAGGATCCATTACCATTCAATAGCTAGGATTTAACTCAAGGGGTTCAATCATGATGGAAAAAGGTCGTAATGATCAACAACGCTCAATTGAATAGGTCATAATTAATGAAAACAGTAAGTAACTTCCTAAGTCCATCTCCAACGCTTAATCAAATTTATCATCAGATTTGAATTTGGTGAAAAAATATCACTTTTATGGCTCTAATGGTTTCACCAAACGGATATCAAATTGAGAATATACCAAAAGTTTCACCAAAATGAGAAGCAAAGCAGATTTCACCAAAACACTGTGCGCTTACGTTGGAAGTGGGTCCCACCGGACGACCGGCCGGACGTCCTCCCGGATGACCACCTTAAGCAAAATTTTGTGAAAATTTTACACTAGGAGGTCGACCCCCCGGTCGACCACCTCTTTGTTTTCTCAGTTTTTCATTTTTGCATTGGCCGGTCGACCGATAGTTTGATGAAAAGCTAAATTTCTCTATTGAAGCAGGTGATATCAAATAGAGGAAATCGTTTTTTTTTTAACGCAGATTTGATGAAAAATCTGATGAACCATGGGAGATGCTCTAAAGTACTCTCAAATAAAAATCGTTTCTATAGTATTTCATTAGTTTCAAATTAGGGGGATGCTATGTGAAAAGGTGCATATGGTATGTCTTTCTTAACATTACTACAAAATTTTGTAACATAAATCATAAAATGACACAACTTTTCTCACCACAAAATTATAACTTTCATTTTAGAGTGCACACCATAAATTCACTATGCGTAACTTTTACCACAAATTAACATAGCATAACTTAAAAAAAAAAAAATCCTAACTTTCTTACGATATGCCTTTTTTAGTAGTACACTTTATAGGATTTCCCTTCAGGTTATTATTATTAATTTTTTTGAAAATGATTGTTTAAAAGATTGGTGGTTGATTACGATGAAAAAGTGCTTCCAAAGGAAGAGAGTGGTAAGACTTCGAAAGGGTTTTTTTCATTGGTTGCTTTGTCTGTTTGATGATTAATTTGTTTTAGGTAGAACATTGCAAGGTATCTTGCCTTTCCATCTTGTTGGAGTGGCAAGCGTGTTGGTTGATTTGCTATGAAGACTTTCCTTTTATATTTTTTAGTGAATCTGGTTGTATTGATTATATTTTTCATAATTTTTTTTAGTTTGAAATTTGAAAAAAAAGAAAAAAAATTGGATTTTAGATTTTTGTTTTTATCTTTATATTTCGAGTTGTGATTCGCTTATTTTGAAGATGCTTCAATCCGCAAAGTATGAACATCTACATTGATGATGATGATGATGAATTGTGAGTCTGTTAAGGTCATCTATATTAGAATGATTAGCTCTGTGTGTCCATGAAAGCACCATGTTTTTTATTCATGTTGCAGTGATTTAGTACCAAAACTAGCCTCGATTGTAGTCTCTTTTTTTTTTTTTTTTTTTTAATTTGGATTTTGTTAAGTGAAAGCTCTTAAGGATCTGATTCTGACTTATTATTGATCTTGTTTTAATTTGCACTCTCATTCTGATAATGGGGCAGGGATTTTGTTAAAGGAGCCAGGTGCTAATTTTTGAGATTAGTCAGATCCTTGATGGAGTTTTAAAGACTGTATAATCTTGGACCAGGAAGAATTTCTTGTTGAATCCCAATTTTTTTGAAGTATTTGCAGTTGCAGGAGCTTGGTCTTTGTTGTTTGTTTTTCATACAAGGCAAGAGTCAAAGTTTAATTCATCATCATTACATCCCAAAAGGTTCTTCTATTCTCTTCTCCTTGAACAACTTAGTTTTGTTTCATCCTCATTGATGTATTGGTATTACTAGTTGTACTACTAATACTACTAGAAGAGAGAGACACTTACTAATCTTAGATCATTGTTAGTGAAACCTAAATCTAGGTTTAGTAATGTTAAGGACCTCGATGATGCTCTGAGTTTCTTTAGTCAAACGGTCTGTGTCAAACCTCCACCTCTTGTTATTCAAACTTAATCAACTATTAGTTGCTATTGCCCGGATGAAACACTATCACTATGAACATAGCCTTAACTATCTACTGCCACTTGAATTGCCTCCTTAAATATGTTTATGTACTTGGTGATTTTTATATTTGATTGGCTAACATCGGCTTGTGGAGAACACACAAATTAGATTTGAAGTCTGCTTTGATGAAATGAATTTTTCATAGACTGTAATGTCTAAAGCCTTGCTTTGATAATGTTGATGAAAGAGAATGAAAACCATTGGTGGTATTGTCCTTAGACTAGGTATCACACAAGAGAATGCGAGAGAAGAAAGATGCGGTTGGGTGTAGAATCAATGCTTTGAAATGCACAAAACCTCCTGCATTGGTATAGTATGAATAGGTGTTGTTCATATCCTTTTGTAAATAATCACAACCATTCAAAATAGGTGCAACCCATTGAAGGGTTATGCTTTTTCCACTGACAAGACAGCCGTTTGGATTGATCACTTCCCAAACATACCCTATCTCTCTTATGTGAAATAATTTCCAATAAACCATTTTAGGAGTCCTGTTTTATTATAGTTTAATGGATGTCTTGTAAATTCATTTTATGTCCATTTTGCCTTTCCCTTTGTCCTTAACAGTACATTCATCTGGAACAATAAAACACCTGTATGCTAGTCAATTTCTATTATTTGGATGCCCCTTGTGCTCATACACATGTAAGTTGTCCATACATCTGAATGATTGTTAGTTTCTAAGTTCTATCCCTTCATGACCAAATCAGAATATTAGAGCTTTGACAGTGCTTTGAATTGACGCAAGTTGATTTTCTACAACCATTATGGTGTTCTGGAGTTGCAACGCTATAGAAACTAGCAGCTTTGAACAACTCCAAACATACAAGGAAAATTATTAGAATTAAAAAAAAAAGGAAAAAGGAAACAAACAATGTGACAAGAATAAAGTTAGTATATCTGGAAAATTGATTTTGTTCTCTTTATGTGCAGGTTAAGAAGAGAGAGAATATAATTTAAGAAAAGCAAAGGTTGCTGTCCTGATACACACAGTGAAAAGAAACTAATTGCCCTAACGTATCTACAACAAAGCTTAGAAGCATTTTCGGGAACAAAGCTGTACAAGCAACTAAAGTCCAATGCTGACGAAGCTTGGATCAGTTTTACTTCCAGCAACTGAGAAACAACATTTAACGACATAATTCCATACCTGGAAGTTTTACTTGTCTTGCTGTGGAATACCATAAAGTTGCACACAAATTTTCATGTAAAGCTGAATTCCGAGTTGGCTCGTTTATATGGCTGTTTAGGTTTCCAGAGCTTGTTAATACAATGTCTATTTGATGTCTACCCTGTAATGTGGTGGTTGAGCAAGCCTATATTTGAAACCATCTTTTGAGAGTGTTTTTTTTTTGTTAATTTCAGGAGCACTATATATTATTCATCTTGTTCTTCATTGCTCTTAAACGAGATGTCATATGTATCATATGCAAGTTACAAGCAAAATTGGTTTTAGTTCCTGTGATCAAAATTCATGTTAGTTAGGAACTGTTGTTTTTTTTTTTTTTTTTTTTTTTTTTTTTTTTTTTTTTTTTTTTTTTTGATCGGCAAAGAAAAATTTCATTAAACAGCATGAAATTAAAAGTACAGGAAGATGAGAAGCATCGAGAGAGATTCGGTAGTATAAAAATACCCCTACTACTGCTACTCGCAACCATACAACCAACCCCTAAGCCTCTCGATTTTTTTTTTTTTTTTTAAGAAAAAAGTTAAGAAGAACTTAACTAAAAAATAAAATACAAGAGTCCCCCAAACCAAACTAGTCAAACTAAACCAAAAAACAAACCCAAACAAACAGCAACCCAATATAATATACAATACACCACTCCCAAAGCTGCTGCCCTTCACCACCCTACTCCTAATCTGCAACACAGCCACGCCTAGCACCTAAACTGCTCCAGCACCCACCTGCTGCACTCCACCGCCACCTGCTGCACTCCACGCCCACCTGCACTCCACCGCCATGGCTGGACATCACCTCTGCTGCCTCATTACCGAAGTTCCCCCACAACACTCCTTGCAAGCTCCGCCTCAGGACCCCTACTCTGTTACAACACCCAAAAAACCCACACCGGCCACGAACTCGCCAACGAACTCACCTACAGAACTCCACCCGAGCTGCTGCCAAACTCCACGCCCACCTGCATTCTACCACAAACTCGTTGCAAGCTCCCCCTCAGAACATCACCTCTGCTGCCTCATTGCCGAAGCTCCCCCACAACACTCCTTGCAAGCTCCCCCTCAGACCCCAAAGCCACCACACCCACTAACACACCTACAGAAATCCACCCGAGCTGTTGCCAAACTCCAACACCAAACAGGACGACTGCCAAACTCCCCACACCCACCGAACAACCGACCATCACTGGGACCCCTCCATACAACCGGTAGAAATACACCCCTCAAACTCTCACACGAGGTTGAGCGCTCGAATGAGAACCGGAGCGAGCTGAAACGCCTACGAACCGGAAAGCACCCCTCAAGCTCCAACTCGCCAAAAGCGCACGAATGCACAACCTGGACTCCCCTGATGCAACAGCTAAACCGGCAAGGTTGAAGGACAAAGAAGGCAGCCAAAAACAAAACCAAAACAGCCCCTAAAGACACCAAAAAACACTCCTAGATGAGGACATGGGAGACTCAAGTTTATTGGAATAGAAAGCTAACAAGAAAACGAGTTAGGCCAGCCGACCGCCATAGCCAAAGGCGGCGGCCGGCCGGCCCAAAAGAGATGCCGGGGAAGGAGGTTTTTAGAGAGAGAAGTTAGAGAGGGTCTTAGGAGATTCAATTTGTACATTTGGTTTTGTTGTGGCATTAGACAATGGATAATTGTGGTGGTGTCGAGCTATCAAATTGTCAAATTAAAGTTGTTTAGAACTCATGTTTTGTTATGTTCTCGTTGTGGTAAATAAAGTTACAATCACCATGGTTCATGATTACTTCTCAAAATAATATTAGTTGAAATTCATTGACTATGATCAAAATTCATCGTTTTTATTTATTCAATTTCAATGGCTAGAAGTAGAGGGACATATGGTGTGCACTTTTTTTTTTTTATGAAAATATGTATAGAAAAATTTATTGTACACTGTTGTAAAAACAATGTATATCATATATACTTCTACTTTCACCAACTGAACTAAAAATAAACATGCCATTAATTACAATCATTTGGGTCATGAACAAATTTTTTAAGTTGTAAGCGATATGCTATTTTTAGTCGTTACTAAAACCATCATAGTTGTAACTTAACCAAAACTAACCATTATAAAAATAAAAATAAAACATAATTCATAATTAATACAGATATAATGTGTGTGGTTAACTTCCATTTTTAAGTTTTAGAAACACCTCTTTACTTAAAAAGATAAATTACAAATATACCCTTTAAGGTATGCTTAAAATACAAATTGTCCCCTGTAATTTAAAAAATTATAAATATTCTTTTGTCATAATTTTTTTTAACAAAATTAACTAAAAAAAATAAAATTAAAAATTGTTTTCCTATATATTGATAAAATTATGTGAATTATTAATTGAAATAAATTTCTGACATCATTAAAAAGTGTTAGTTTACTTGATGATTTATTAATAAAAGGATAATTTGTTATGAAATTAGAAATTTCCAAGAGACATGATGTAATTTCCAAAATTATAGTGGGTAAATCATAATTTAAACAAATCTCAAAGTGTATGTCTATAATTTACTCTTTAAATTTTAAAGGGTAAGGACAAACCAAAAAAATAAAAATAAATAACAAGTTTTATATAGTGGTTAAATATTGTTTGGTTTAATTTTTAGAATATGTTTTATTGAAATACTTTTATTAAAATTTAAAAACATTCATAAATTTCATTTGAATGTACAAATAATTTTTAAAATTTAAAAAATATATATTTATGTTTCTCAAATTAATTTATAATTTTAAAAAAAATTTCTCAAAAAACCAATTCCAAATCAAACCAAAAAAATCTCTCTTAAATCCTAAAACTCTTTTTCTTTTCTCTCTAGATTTTCTTCAAAGGAGAGAGGAAGACGGTGGTGGTTCCCCCACTTCTCCAATCTTTATCTCCTCTCCTTCTTTTCGATCCTCTTCCAAATTTGATATTTGCTTCATCAATTCGACCATCACTACCTTCCTTTTCTCCACACTTTAAGATCTGGTTTCAGATCTTCTCACAATCCAAAAACCAACGCTTAATAACATGTTTGTTTCACGCTAGTTGACCATCTCAACCTCAATGTTCTATCTTAACTAGCGGTGGTGGAGTTTTCAAATTCCAAGTTGAAAGATGATTGCATAGTGAACACTTTCTAAGCAATTATGTACTCAAATCATGTTCATTTTTCATGCTGATTGCATACGCAACAGATGATTGCATACTTATCAGATATTGCATGCTGAACACTTTCTAAGCAATTATGTACTCAAATCATGTTCATTTTTCACATAGACACCCATTGGCAGAATCGAATGCTCATAGGCAACTTTTCATGGTTCATATGTTCATGTATGTGCATTATAACAAAACGAACTTGTTGTACACATTAGTGTAACAATTCATCTCTCATATAATCACATGTTCTCAACATTTGATTAAACTTGCATTATGTTTTCTACAGAAGATTCATAGGTATGCATATACTAAAGCGCATACATATTCAAATAATTTGCAATGCAAGCAATTCACAAACTTATAACACATAGCTATTCATATTAAAACAATTAAGCACATACTCAATGCTTTCAAGTTCATACTTATCACATGAATGCATCCTAGATCTTTTCTAGACGCTTACTGCTCTTTTGGACAAGTGTGTGAGTTATTAACTTATGCTCTGATACCACTCTATCACGACCCGAACCCGCCCCTATGGGTTAAGGCCATAACCGGCCAGTAATCACGAGATTACCTATGGCCTCAAACCAAATAAGACAAAACTCATCAGAGTAAAGGGGCCAAACGGAAGCAATTTAAAACTTTGTTCATAGAGCCGTGCTTATATGCACATCACAACATTCCATACAGACATATGTTAATAACTCACAACATAAGGTATAGTAACATAAGGTTCTATACAGACAGGATCATCCAAATCTAAGTCAGCCAAAAACTCAACTATATACAGACGTACAAACAGTCCTTGCCAACAAGACAAAATATAAATACATAACAAATTGGCAAGGATGGGTCTCGTGCGTGAGACACAAGGCTGACTCTTCAAAACTCATGTTGTTCCTGGTAGGCTTCACTGGGGCTGGGTTTGGACTTCTCTTGGCTCACCTACAAACATACGAATGAGCATGAGCGATAGCCCAGTGAATAATATCAAATACAGAGGTTGCATAGCAATATGTAGAACAACATGCTCCAAACGGCCTTGGGCCCATTTCATACTTCTATTTAACAGATATATAACTATACGAGATTCGAATCAAGTGACTGTAGTTCCAAACATTCTGGCCTTTGGCCCATTCAGATTTTCATTCATGACAAAACGGCCTTTGGCCCATTCACTTATGTCAAAATGGCCTTCGGCCCATTTATTCTTGTCAAAATGGCCTTCGGCCCGTTCATTTATGTCAAAACGGCCTTCGGCCCACTCATTCATGTCAAAACGACCTTTGGTCCATTCATATATGTCAAAAGACCTTCGGTCCGTTCAGTTCTATCAAAACGACCTTCAGTCCATTCAGTTCTATCAATACGACCTTCGGTCCATTCATTTCTATCAAAACGACCTTTGGTCCATTTAGTTCTATCAAAACGACCTTTGTCCACAATCCCAATTAGCAACTCATAAAGCTTATAAGGGAATAAACAATTGGACATTGATAAGCTTTCAAATATCGATATTACTCACAGTGATCGGCTTGTGGATTTGCCCTGGAGCTTGATCCTACACATTTCATGAACACAAAAGGGGTCACTAACAGTTCAATCCGTTCTTTGATTCACATATTCCTCTTTAGGCTTTATTCTTATCTCATTAGCTCATTTACAATGCTTAACATATGCCTAAGAGTGCTTACAAGTGAAAGAGAACGGAAAGCGAAACACAGAGCGAGCATACAAAATTTCAGAGAACATGGTCCTCGCTCAAGCGTCAACTTCCCCGCTCGAGCGGACCCTTAAGGCCTGCAAAAGTACTGGTTGCATGAAAAATACGCTCAAGCGTGGAATAGAGCGCTCGAGCGGAAGGCCTATCTACAAAAACTCCCCGCTCGAGCGTGAGATAGCCCGCCCGAGCGGACATCCAACTCTGCAAAAAGTGCTGGGAGCACGATTTTCCCGCTCGAGTGGCTCTTCCCCCGCTCGAGCGGACATCAAAAATCTGGGTTTTCCAAATTGAGTTCTTGAGCTCCAATTCGAATTTCAACCAACAAAACATGCATGTTATGACTCAAATCTCAAATATAGTTATGCTAACATGCCATAAACACCAAAACACATTACAATGGAGCCTAATTCACAATTAATTCACATGCATGCCCCAATCTCCCATCAACTCATTCTAATACAAACAAAATCATACATTCAAAGCTCATATCTTAATTATTCAAACATGCATGCTAATCTTGATTTCATTTCCATCCCAAACAATGCAAATGGTGTTCATTCTCATGGAGAACAACAAAAGCATGCTTGCATGTAAGATTTAACACCTTTATTTGCATGTTCAACTCAATACATGCTAGATTATGCATTTCCACAACAATTATATACATGCATGCCTTCATTGACCTTCAATTGAACACAAGCAACTCAATTCCCTTACATTCAAACTAATTCATGCTCTTGACCATCTATTAAACTTGAATTCACAAGATGATGACTATAAATGCATGAATCACTCACCAAGGAGCTTTAATCTTCCCAATTTAGCAATATTGGAGCTTAATCTCCAAAAGGTCCAAGTCTTGAACCACAAATGCACAATTCTCTCCTCTCTCTCTAACAGCTGGCTGTCTCTCCCTTTCTCAAGTTTTGATCAGCCAAAATGAGGTTATAGGAGAGAATGGGATGTGTAGTGCTCAAATACAACAAACCCCACTAGCCACAGTTAAAAATATTAACAATTTGAGCACAATGCCATTAAACAAATCAATTTAATCTGACCCGAATCAATTTTCAATTGAGTTTCACCGTAGGCTCTAAAAATTACGCTAATCACAATGGCGTAATCAATTTCGAGTTCCGTAGCCGATAAGGCCCTCAATTTAATTTCCAAAGCAGATTATTCAAATAGGTATTCCTACATTGAACAGATAGAATTCTAAAATCATATATTTTCACATGATGGCACAGAAAATTACATTAACACATAATCAAATTCATATTAAGGACCAATTAGCTAATTACGGAACAGGGATATCATAAAGAACTTTTAGACAAGGGCTTTATTCGCCCTAGTACATCTCCTTGGGGAGCGTTGGCTCTCTTTGTGAAGAAGAATGATGAGTTATTGCGGTTGTGTATTGATTACTGCAAGTTGAATAATGTCACGCCCTCAAAATTAAGCCCATTAAATATAAAACATGACATGCCTTATTAACAGAAAACATTATATTATTTCAATCATCAGAGTATTACGAAATAAAACATCAAAATAAATGCCCTACGGGCTTACATCTTGCCAAGCCAACACTTGGACACAATTCCATGAGTTCTAACTCAAAACAAATAAAGCCCTAGGCTTGAATGTTTACATAATTCAAATAAACAACTAAACCAAATACAACAAGTCTTCAAGTCCAAATCCTCACAAGCTAAGTCTTTGGAGGTAGTGAACCACCTGAACCTGAAAATGAAGTTCCCATATAGGGTGAGCCACAGCCCAGTAGAGAAATACTAAACCAAGCATAAGAATTAACTAAAGCAGTAGCATCTGATACATGGTTAACACAAAATAATCTATTTACAATTTCATGACACAAATGTCTACATTGCCTATGACACTTTGTCTATGGCATAATTCACCTTCCAATTATGGCTCAGAACCTGGCCCAAATAACTCAACGGGGATTTCATCTCTTATTAACAATCTTTCCAATTCAACAGGGATAACAGATCAAGTTAAACCTCTCATATAACATAACAAATACACAAGTTGGTATTGTATCAATCACAATCAAATTCACTTCCATACTTCCCAACTGATACACATTTTGGTGATGTATCATATCAACTAGATAAGCATATGAGCTGTATCTCTGCTATAGGCGCGCATATAAGCAGCAACCCTGGGTTCATCCCCTATCTTCCCATAATCATTAACCGGTTTAGAGGTACATCCCCCATCTTCCCCTAAACCGTGGAGTACATCCCCTATCTCCTCCCATACACAAGTAATGCACATAAACATAAAGTCATATACACAATAAATCAATACATAAATTCAATGTAATATTCCAACCTTTATACTCAACAACTTAACCAAATGATTAGTTTCAATTTGCCTAATCCACATGCAATGTCTACAACAATCATGGCTATCCTCCACCGATAGCCCAAAACAATTATTTCTAAACAAGAAATTACTATAGCAACACATGTAATTTCAACATCCTCAAGGTAAGTATTTAAACTAACCAAATACAACATTAAATCACTAAATTCCCCAATCTCATGAATCTACCCAATATCACAATCTTCCCTTAAATTGGTTATATAAATTAATCTATGACAAACCCTAGGGTTTCTCCCAAATTAACCAAACTACCCCCACATACCAAAATACCAATACTTAGGATTAAAACGTATAAATGGAGTAGGAAATCCCTACCTCGAAGATATAGCTCGAAAAGAAGAAGATGAAGATGATGCCCAAAACCTCAAAGTGCTCCAAATCCAAGATTGTTCCGATTAAATGAAAGCCCTCACTCTCCTCTATCTTATTTGTAAAGGAACTAGGGTAGAAACACACCCTAACTAGATCAAACCTAGGGGAAAAGGTGTTTAGAGAAGAAGAAAAGTCAGACTTTAGGGTTTGGGATCAAAAAGAATGAAAAACTGCCCTAAAAAATCCCGCTGCTGCCTTTAAATACTGGACAGGCTCGCTCGAGCGAAGACCTGGTCGCTCGAGCGACCAGACACAAGAAACAGACCTCGCTCGAGCGAAGAGAAGCTCGCTCGAGCCAAAGACAAACCAGCTCGCTCGAGCGAAGGGAAGCTCGCTCGAGCCAACAAACACTGCGTTCAGGTCTAGCACTGGACGCAACCCTCACTCGAGCCAAGAAAGGCTCGCTCGAGCGACGAACCAAAAAGAAGGATCTCGCTCGAGCGAAGAGAAGCTCGCTCGAGCGACCAAGCCAAAAACTGAACATCAAGTATTGGTTTCTAAACCCAACCAACCTGCAATCAACCTGCCCAAAGCATCCTATAACCAAAGAACAAGGAATCAAAGGACAACAACGACAACAATATGACAACGGAATCCACGGAACATAAGTCCGGATACAATAATCAAATGGGAAAAGACCGGGGTCGCTATAAATAAAGTTACAGTTAAGAACAAGTATCTTCTACGCAGAATAGATGATTTGTTTGACCAACTTAGAGGGTCTCGTTGCTTCTCAAAAATAGATTTGAGGTTGGGGTACTATCAGTTGAGAGTTCGGGAGGAGGACATTCAGAAGACGGCCTTTCGTACTCGTTATGGCCACTATGAATTCCTTGTAATGCCTTTTGGGTTAACCAATGCACCGGTTTCCTTTATGGATTTGATGAACAAAATTTTTCGGGAATACTTGGACCATTGTGGTCGTTTTTGTGGACGACATCTTGATTTATTCAACCTCAAAAGAGGAACACGAGACTCACTTGCGGATAGCGTTGGGTTTACTTAGTGAGCACTAATTGTATGCCAAATTTGAAAAATACGAGTTTTGGTTAACAGAGGTGAAGTTTTTGGGGCATGTAGTGTCTAGAGAGGGAGTGACTGTGGACTCCTCAAAGATAGATGTCGTACAGGATTGGGAACAACCAAGAATGTTTTTGAAATCCGGAGTTTCTTGGGATTAGCAGGGTATTATCGACGTTTTGTAAGGGACTTCTCTAGACTAGCTGCACCTTTGACTAGGTTGACTAGAAAGGGTATCAAATTTGTGTGGAGTGAGGCTTGTGAAAAGTCATTTCAAGAGCTTAAGACTAGATTGACTACCGCACTGGTTTTGATAATTTTGGAAAGGGGTTTGAATTACACTGTCTATTGTGATGCCTTCGGGGATGGACTTGGTTGTGTCTTGATGTAAGACGGAAAAGTTGTGGGCTGCGGTTCACGACAATTGAAAACTCATGAGAAAAATTACCCACCTATGATCTAGAATTAGTAGCGGTGATTTTTGCTTTGAAAATTTGGAGGCATTACTTGTACGGTGAGAAGTTTGAAGTCTTCTTCGATCATAAGAGTCTAAAGTATTTGTTTTCTCAAAAAGACTTGAATTTACGACAACGGAAGTGGATGTAATTTATGGAGGATTATGACTTTGAGTTACACTATCATCCAGGAAAGGCCAATGTGGTGGCCGATGCTTTGAGTCGAAAATCTATGACTAGTTTGGCAAGTGTGGCCATTCGGGAATGGGATATGCTAGATGTTATTGGCAAGTTTGATTTGCACTTGGGTGAGTCTGGAGAGAGTGCTACCTTGTTTACTTTGAATACTCAACCTAGCTTGGTTAGTAAGGTCATAGAGACACAATGAGGAGACCGTTATGTGGAATCAATCCGTGTTAAGATTTCCAATGGAAAGGAAGAGAAAGGTTTGAATGTTCACTCGGATCTGAGTGTACTTTACCTAGACCGTTTGTTTGTACCAGAATCTTGTAGAGAGGAAGTACTTTGGAAGTTTCATTACTCACGCCTTGCGGTACACCCGGGAGGCACTAAAATGTATCATGATCTTAGTCGTCAGTTTTGGTGGAAGGGTATGAAACGGGATATCAGTTTATTTGTATCGAAGTGCCTTACTTGTCAACCAGTGAAGGCCGAACACCAAAGACCAGAGGGTTTGTTACAACCCTTACCGATAGCCGAGCGGAAATGGGAGTATGTTACCATGGATTTTGTAGTTGGGCTTCCTAGAACACAATGAGGCAATGACGCTGTTTGGGTGATTGTTGATAGGTTGACTAAGTCTACCAATTTCATTTTGATGTGCACCAGCGACTCAGTTGAACACTTGGTAGAGTTGTACATTAGAGAGATAGTTTGACTTCATGGAATCCCTGTGACTATTATGTCAGATAGGGATCCTCGTTTTACTGCCCGGTTATGGCAAAGCCTTTAAGAGCGTTGGGAACTAAGTTGACTCTTAGCACCGCTTATCATCCTCAAACCGATGGACAGTCGGAATGTACTATTCAGATTTTGGAGGACATGCTTAGAGCTTGTGTCCTTGATTTTAAGGGGCCTTGGAAAAGGCACTGACCACTGATTGAGTTTGCTTACAACAATAGTTACCAAGTTAGTATTGGGATGGCACCATTTGAGGCTTTGTATGGCCGACCTTGTAGATCACCGGTTTGTTGGGCCGAAGTGGGTGATGTATCGTTACTAGGTCCGAAAATTGTTACAGAGACAACCAAGAAAGTTGTTCTCATTCGGAATAGGTTAGCTACGGCCCAAAACCGACAAAAGAGTTATGCCGATAAGAGGAGACGACCTTTATCTTTTGAAGTTGGTGACCATGTGTTTCTAAAAATCTCACCAAGGTGGGGTTTGATGAGATTTGGTAAAAACGGTAAATTATCTCCAAGGTTCATTGGGCCTTTTGAGATCTTAGAGCGAATTGGGAAAATGGCATATCGGTTAGCTTTACCGCTATAACTTTCGAGAGTTCACAACGTATTTCATGTAGCTATGCTTAGGAAGTATGAACCCGACCCTTCTCATGTGCTTGATTGGGCTGACTTGGAGGTAGATGAGGATGCCTCTTACGAAGAACGACCAGTTCAAATATTAGATACCCGGGAGCAAGTGATACGGGGCAAAACTATACCGTTGGTAAAGGTGTTGTAGAGACACCATGGGATTGAAGAGGCGACGTGGGAACGAGAGACGGAAGTCTGCTCCAAATATCTGGATTTATTCGAAAATGCTTAAGTTGCTTTTCTTTGTAATATTCCCTAGTGTTGAGGGAAATGTATTTAAAATTGTTAACCACATGTTGATAGGTGCGTTGTTGTTTTAAGGATAAGGTTGTTTAGAGTTGCCATTACTTTTTGGAAAATTTCATGTTTATGCGTATTTGGGATGTTCTTGTTAATGAGATAACTATGGTAGAAATGGTGGAATTTGGTTGAGAGTTAGTATTGTGGTTTGAAAATGAAATAGCGTGGTTTTGATCGTTAAAAACCCTTTGTTTGGGTAGTTTGATTTGAAATTTTGGGGACGAAATTCTTTAAGGGGGGAAGGTTGTAGCAATCCCAGTTTTGCTATTTCGCTGAGTATGTCAGGGATCGAGCTGCCCGGTCAGCTCGCGGGGGTCTAGAGGGCAGCGCCCCTTGGCAGGTCCTAGGGCAGCGCCCTGGCGGGGTTGAGGGGCAGCGCCCCTGAAGCAAAAATGCAAAATACATTAGAAGTTGCTTGTCCACTCGAGCGGCCGTTTATACGCTCGAGTAGAGAATGTTTGGTTTTAGAAGTTTGACCTGTCTGCAAAAGTACTGGGAAATTGTATTTGATGCTCGAGCGGGGCTTTCCACGCTCGAGCGGACCATGTTATATCAGTTTGTGAATTTGATATTTCAGATCACTTTTGTATATCTCCCTCTCTCTAAAAACCCTTTCCTCTCCGTTCTCTTTACATTTCCCTACGCCAAATTGGATCAAAACTTTGATTTCTCAAGATTCATTAGAGTTCTGCCATAAGTTCTTCATCAAAGTTGGTAAACTTCTCGAGGGCTTCGTTGTGTGCGGTGAAAATCGAGTTTCAACACCGTTGATTTTGGGGGTTTTATCTCATTTCTTCTTCAAAAGTTGAGGTAGGGATCTATATGATTTTCAAAATCATCTTTCGATAGCTTTGAATATTGATTGTTGATTCAAGAAGTTGAGCGATTTTGAAAGTGGGTTTGTCACTTGTTCTTTTAAAATGATCTTATGGGTTTTGATCTTCGTTGATTGAAGAAAATATGATTTTGGAAAGTTTTCTTTCAAAGGATTTGAATTGTATAGTTTTGGTGAGAAAACCTAGAATTTGGAGATTTTTTTAAAAGAGACTGAAAATCCATGAATAATATTGTTGTATTTATTTTGTGTGTCAAAACAAATGGATGTTTAGAAAATTTCTTATTTATATTTATATAAATGATAAATTTCAGGGAATATGAGAATTTTTGTTCATTTTGGAAATTATTGTTCAAAACGTTGAAATAGTCTTGAAATAACTAATTGTTGAGGATACTTGAGAAGAGGGAATTGTGTTATTCTTTGGATGATGAATTGAAATAAAAGTTTTTATATTCATCTTGTGTTATTGGCATAACAATTCATTTGATTACATTAAATTTTAAAAGTTGATTTGAAAACTTGTATTGAGAAAAGAATGTTGAGAAACAAGTTTTCATGAAATAGTTTTGGGGTAAATACGTTGGTAAGTCTTGATAGGTGGTGTAGATGATATTGAATAAGTTGGCCTGAGAGTCCGAGGTGAATGAACGAAAACCCGCGCGGATAGGTGTCGAGCCTTCCGGTTAATACTGGTAAAAATGACAATTTGGTAGTACTTGTATAGTCTACTTGCAGACACCGACCTAGGGATTAACAGAGTTGTATTTACCGCCCTTAAAATAAATTGTTAAGTTTTGAACAATTGAAATTGCATGACATCATTGAGCATGATGGTTTTCAAAAGATGAAAATGTGATTTATCTTCAAAAAGGGACATAGCATGGCATGTGCATTTCATCTCTTGATACTTGTATAAAATGTATATAATTTGTTAAGGACTTCCTACTGGGCTTTATGTTCATCCTACGAGATTTTTGTGCAGGAAAAGATGTGGTGATGTCGTTTAACTAAAGGCAATAAAATGTGTGTTGAGAGTACGAGACTCTCATTTTGCTGTGACTCTGTATGTAAGCCAATGATTGTATGTGTGTGGGTTTGAATAACCATTTTGTGTAACTAGGCTCAAGCCTTGGAAACTTATAAACCCTTAGGGGTATTTATTTGTTTATTTACTTGTTGTTGAATTAATGTATTGTTGCATGAAAAACTATTCTATCATGTAATGTAAGTTTGGAGATTTACATTCGGTTTTTCTTGAAAGAGCCATGATTGTTGTATTATCATTTGCGTTAGAAATTTGGAACGTTACAATGAACACCCCTACTCACCCGATCAAAGATCGGCCTCTATTAAACCATGATATGAATTTTATTTACTTTATACGTTCATATTTTGATTATTTAATAAATTCTAAAAATTATTATTTAATAAATTCTAAAAATTATTATGTGAAACATACAAGTGTAGACTAGTTTACTCAAATTGGAACAATTCAATTTCATGTTTGTTTGTCGAAAAGAGTTTGAATTTGACACTTGACAAAGTGGGCTTAAAGTTTGTGAATTTGCCACTACAAAGTGGGCTGAAAATGTACATTCGTTGAATCATTCCAATTCAAGCAACAAGCCTTCATCCACAAGCATTCAAACAGTTTATCATTTAAGCAATTAGTCTCATGGTAGGATGCTAAACATAATAAGAAAATTATGTACAAGCGGGATGCTAAAGTATAAAAACTCACATATATACCGACGTCCTACGAACAGCTACAAAACAAAGTTAGTAAAAATGCATGATCCTATATACAAAATCCTAATGCAATTCACTCATGAGATGTAACTAAAGATTCGGCTTCTAAGATATGACATGTGAATCATCTCAAGAACATGAGGTAGCACATAGAATCATATAAGAATTGATTAAATCCACAAATGTAAACTTAGCCAAATCTTAATGCATGAAACATGGATGCGAAGTATAGATATGCATGACATGTCAAATATATACATATGTATAGTTAGGGAAAGCAATTAAAGAATGGAATAGAAAGAAGCGGGATGAGGGATTATTACAACACTTTAAATATTACAAATCCAAATGAGAGAGAGAGAGAGAGAGAGAGAGAGAGAGGAAATAATAAAATAAAATAAAATCTCACAAAACACTCAAAATAAAAAATAAATGCCCACAATTAATAACTCAACTCAGTAGTCCGCTGACACATTCCACACCTTTTTTCCAATGAAAATTGAGCCCAATGAAAAAAACTTTTGACATAAACCCACGACAGTCTGCCAAACTAGTGGGCCCACCTTGTGAGAACCATAACAAAATTTGAATACCCATGGACCAAAAAAAAAAACCATTGGGAATAAAACCCATGGATTAAGCCCAAAACCCACATTGAACCAACAAATGGAGCCTACTAAAAAGGCCCAGATCCATTACAATTCACATGGACCAAACTGTAATCCACATGTATACATCCAGCACACCTATCAGCTCCAAACCTGAATAACCACAGCCGAAGATAACCCACAAGGACGGACATAGGATTTTAATATTGGGGGGCAAGTGTATATGCAATCAAAATATTTGTAATGAGCATGTGATCTACAATATCAATTTCTACCCGGATATCACAAAAATATATAATTATATGTTTCCATTCATCATATATAATTACAAAATATTATCAAAATACAATTGGATATGTTCTAATAAATCCATATTAATTTTGAAAAAGCAACAATTTACTTTACATATCTACTTAGGTATCTAAAGTTGTGCTCGACGTTCTTTCATAATATAAAAAGCATCTATGATGGAATCTACATCAAAATCTCGAGCAATGTCTTTGTCAACATATGTTAACAAGTAGCTTGAAAGAAACTCATCCTCCATCCTGTTATGCAATCTAGTCTTTACAATTTTCATGGCTAAAAATGCACATTCTGTTGTTGCCGTAGAAACTGAAGAAAATACACCCTTGACCATGAATATTTTGTACGTTTTGCGAGTTCTTTTCCATCTTTCATATCATTTATAGAGAGAGAGAGAGAGAGAGAGAGAGAGAGAGAGAGAGAGATAGAGAGAGAGAGAGAGAGTAAAGTGGAGAAGAGGGCTTAAACAATTAGGTTAATAAGAAATTGGGGACAATTTCAAGCGTGGGGCAGATTACACGTGAGTAGTATTTTTATTTTTTTTATTTAGTTATAACCAAACAATTAAAAAATTTGGGCCCTAATCAGACAAAAAAGACTTTAACATATTAACAAATAAATTCTCAATTATTTTAACATCACTAAATTTAAAATAAAAAGTAATTATACTTAAAAAAAAATTATTATTATTATTATTTTTAGTATTTATCAAAAAATAATTAAATATTTAAATTTTAAAGTAGAAAATTTAGGGGGTGACGGTTCTTAAATTTTTTGCAAAAATTTTGGGGTGGTGAACTTATATAATTTAAAAATATTTGTAATTTTAATACTATATCTAGGGGGTTGTTTCAAAACTTTGGGGGGGGGGGCGGTCGCCCCTGCCAGCCGCCTTTTCGGTCCATTCTTGCCACCAGCGACGAGAACAATACGGCTATGTACTCATCGCTAGTGAAGCTTATGGACTCAACCACTCCCATGAATGATGAGAACACCTTCATAGAGCACAAAAACAAAGGACCACGGGGGAAGAGCCCACAGCCATGAATGGCAATACCACCTCCACTAGCACACCCCGCCACCATCGTTCTCTCTCTAGAACTAGAGAAAGATGAACTCGCCGAGCAAAGTAGCAGCACTTCAGCAACTAGAACACGCCGATGATCTCTGAACACCCACCAAACATACAACAGACCACCACGGTGATGGAGGTGCAAAGGAAGAAAGATGAAGATCATTGAAGTATCCTGAGGTAAAAAAGAACATAGAACATAGGACCAACAACCCCATTGTTCGAGAGAAAAGAAGAATGAAGAGACGGAGAATTTGTGTTAAGTTCCCTCTCCATGCAAACCTGTTGAGAGTTGGGCAGCTTCGAATATTTCAGGGGACATCATAGACGAGGCAGCAACACCAGCCACAGACATAGCTACGTAAAGTTGGGCATTGTGGGTTCTAAGCTCCTGTTTCTTCATCTCCTTCTGATCTTTCAGTCTACTGCAATGGCATCTGCAGCAGCTCTGGTAGCTTCACATTGTATTGAGATTGCAGAGGAAATGGTGTTAGGATCAAAGACACCCAGAAAATAATCTCACACACACAAAGCACACAATATTTACGTGGTTCGGCCCAATGCCTACATCCACGAACAAAAATGAGAATTTTCACTAAAATGGAGCAAAATACAAAACAGAGGAGGAGGAGTATCTCACTCTCTCTACTTAACTCAAAGCTCTCATACACTTCTCACAACTCTCTCTTTTCTAATACAAATCACCCTATCCCTCCTGTCTCTATTTATACACAAAGAGAGTGAGGGAGAGGAGACAAACTCACCACCATTTTCTACCTTCTTTAATGGTGAGAGTCAATAATGGCTACAACGGGAAGAGAAGGGAGAAGTGCCCAGCTTAGACCTTCACTTCACCTGTGGTGGAAGTCCTTGCACGCCATCCTTCCTTGACTCTCTTCTTTGCTTGCATGGAGTTAGAACAATAAATGGCCTGCAGCATGAGGACCACCCCTTTCACATGGGGTGACCTCCAACAATCACCCCCTTAGCCCATGTGAGGTGATCCGCAACAAAACCTGCTGCCAAGGTATTCGGCACCCCCGATTGGATGCCCTGCACTTCCTGCTCGGGACATCTTGCATTTCCGTACAACTCCTTGCATGATGAACATGGGAGCAACTAGAAAAATTCAAAGTTTGACACATCAACATCCTCAATTTTCCTTGCTCGGAGCTTATTTCTGAATAACTAGCCTTTGCTTTCTGCACTTCAGACCAACTTCCTAGCGATCTCATACGCCTATTGTCTGTGCTGCAATCCCTGATGTTCGGTTCTGTCTCACTTGTACGTCTGTACTGATGTTTGACAGTCAGCTCTTCTGCCAAGACAGCTTCCACTGTCTGTTCAAGCTACCACTATGCGACTCCGTGCATAGTGCTCGCACCCCCTTATTGGGGTGCCGTGCAAAGCTCACTTTGTGACTCGAGATTGCATCCCTCCATTCCATGCATCTTTTGAGAGGTTGCAAAATGTCTCTAACACGGGAGCAAAAGAAACTCTCTTCTTTACTGGCACAGTCTCTATCGACTTGGTTTCTTTGCTCTGAACTTCCTTCAAGATTGGCTTCACTGGCTCAGATCTGTGCACCTTCGAATTGCTTCCTTGCGTTCCCGTACACCTTTTTTTCCATTCATGATGAAAGCCTTGCTTAGTCATACGCTTTGGTTGAGTATGTTCTCCCTTTGTACCCTTCGACTGGCGTTTGACAACACTCATCTTTGTCAAAACTTCTCCTTCCAGTCTGTACAGTTTGTTGCACAACTTGCCTTGCAACATTTCTCTATCACCTCTGTGTACATGAAGAACCTCGCCACTAGATGAGAAACAATTTCCTTTTAGCACCGTAACTGGCCAAACCCGGCCCTATGGGTTTAGCACCGTAACTGGCCAGTAATCCGAGATTACCGAAGGCCTGCTGAACAGTAATATAGTCAAACAGAGTACAGGGCCTGGCGGAAGCCAATACAGTAAATAACTAGTGTCCATTGAGCTGTGTAAATCTGTATGTCAAAAACATTTTTATGCATTCATACAGTTCAAAACAGTATAATCCATATACAGTCTATACAATCATTTACAAACAGTCAATACGGGGACCTAATCCCTCAATAACGGTACAGTATAACAGTAGACAGTCTATACAGCGACACAAAACAGTAGGGAGACAGGTGGGGGAAACAAAAACACCCCAAGCCATAACATGGCAACTCAGAACCTCGCAGTGAGGCACATAGGCTGGCTTGACAAAACTGGGGACCAATCCCACGCTCCTAGCTCCGGTCTGGCTGCTGAGAACCTACATATATATATAAACAGTGAGCTAAAGCCCAGTGAATAACATAACGTGTAAAGAGGTTATGAATGAATGTCCCTTACAGTAATGAAATCAATTCATTATACAGTATTTCAATCTTTCAGTATTTCAGTCAATCAGTATTTCAATCAATCAGTCATATGTGGTACATCCATTAGCCTATAAACAGTAGGTCCAAAAGGACCGGGCCTAAACAGACCCAACAATAATGATGGCCAATCATTCAGTATACAGTATGGTTCCACAAGGGAACCGACAGAGCTCTGTAACAGTCAATAACAGTGGGTGCTAAGGATGCCACAATACAGTTCGAAATACAGGACATACATTCATTCAATAAACGATATCAGTTCAATAAACAGTTCAGTTCAGTAATCAAAATATAACCATTTTGAACATATCTTTACACAATCTGTTACTCACAGAGATTGGGCTAATAGCAGCTAGAGCGCGTCCCGAGAGCCAACCCTAAACAGTAACAAATTGAACACACTCTAAGTTTAACAGTTGGGGAAGTACAATAATTAACTTCCTAATATGCCTCGGTGTGTTCTACATCTATATCCTCATTAAGATGCCTTAAACTAGGCCTAAGAATGCCTAGAATGGGGTGAGGATGCAAAGATGTGCATAGTAAACAATTTCAGAATTTTCAGTGAAACAGGGTCCCCGCTCGAGCGCACGTTTCCCAGCTCGAGCGGACCTGCAAACAAAGGGACCCGCTTGAGCGTCAACTTCTCCGCTCGAGCGGACTGATGAACAATGCAAAGTACTGGATGCTCGATTTCCCCGCTCGAGCGTGAAACTCTCCGCTCGAGCGGACTGTAAAACGATTCGAAGAAAATGCTGGGAGCATGAATTCCCCGCTCGAGCGGCACTTCCCCCGCTCGAGCGGACCTCAAAAATCTGGAAAACCCAGAACTGTGTTCTGAGTTCGAAACTCAAGTTTGGGATACCAAAATCGATCCTCTTGGGCCCATTTTCTGGAAAACTCTTTTAAACACATAAAATAACAAGTTTTAAAGCTCAATTTAAGAAATCAAGGCCCAAGGGTGTTTCAATTAACTCAATTTCAAACTAATTTTCAAGAACATGCATGAACAACATTCAAACATGGCATGCATGGGTTAAAACCATTTCAAAGCTTCAACTCTTGCTCCCAAGAGCTCAATCTTTTCAAAACAAGATGAAAACATGGATCATAAACATGATTATGAACATGCATGTGGCATTTGACCATGAAACCAACTCCAAACTCACTAAATTCAACATGCATGCAACAACTAGGCTTCAATTCGACATATATGGACAATTTCATAACTTAGCTCTACAATGATGCATGAAACATGCAAGATTTAGCTCAATGATACAATTAGGGAGATGAATGATCTACCTTAGTCTTGTAGTTTAAGCCTAGAAGCTCAATTAGACAATCAACACTTCAATTCTTCAAGATTCAAGCAAAAATCCACAAGATGAACTCAATTTCTCCTATAATTCTCTCCCTCTCTCTCACTTGGTCGGTTAGAAGCAAGGAAGAAGGACTGAGGAATGTTTTAACTCAATGTATACAAGCCTCAACAAGTGTAAAGTAGGGGCCACTAGGGGTGGCAATGTGGTAAATAAGTCAAAGTTGCAATATATCAATATTTAATCTAATTTAATCATACCTAATCAATTTTCAGATAAATATACCATTAAATTCCAAATATTCTACTGATTACAAAACACTAAACGGTTTCTAATTCGGCCGCCGATAAGGCCTTCAATTAACAGTTTAAACACATAAATTCAAACAGCTAATCAAGCAGTCAAACAGATGCAATATGCAATTCAATAGATAACTTATTCAACTTCAGTTTCGATTTCAATCAGTCCATCCAATACTTCAATTAATCCAATTATCAGTCATTAGCGGTCCAGTTTAGCAATAATCAGTATATAATTCAGTGGTTATTCAGTAATTGGTACGAGGGTTGTTACATTGTTGAAAAAGAAAATTCTAATATGCACACTCTTAAAAGGGGTATACCCAAGGTTCTGAAAAGCGGTTGCGGTCGCCGTAACGGTGGCGGTGACGGGGTTGCGGTTGCGGGGTGTAAAGGCCGTAATGTAACGGTTGCGGTAACCGGAACCGTGAATTTTTTTATTTTTCACACAATTTGAAAAAAACTTACCGATACACATTTATTTTTCATGATCATATTTATTGGGTTAAAAATAAATATTGATTAATTTTTGTAAATTTTTAAGTATGATCTAATATATTTCATATTTTTAAATCACTATAAACTGAGTTTTTTACATTTTATTTTAATAATTAATGACTTTATACTATACAAAAAATCAATCACTAACTATTATATATAAGATAAACAATAACAAAAGTAAGAGAATAAATAAGAGCCTAAATATATATATATATATATACATGTTTTAACCAAGCCAAATAGATAATGACCACACTTATTATTATTATTATTTTCAAACAATATATAGATAGACACACAAATAAAATGGTTTAGTGATAGCAGTTGAATAGAATAGCATGGGTCTTACAGTTTCAACAAATCAATAACATGTTCTTCATCTTCCCTCTTCTTTCTTTCTATCTCTTGCTCCTCAATTTTCTCTCTTTATCTTCCTTCTTCTCTCTATCCCTCTTCTTCCATTTTCAGCTTTTTTTTTTGTGTATTTTTTCGAAAGAAACAG
The DNA here is from genome assembly GCA_022316695.1 of Camellia oleifera. Taxonomy (NCBI): domain Eukaryota; kingdom Viridiplantae; phylum Streptophyta; class Magnoliopsida; order Ericales; family Theaceae; genus Camellia; species Camellia oleifera. The sequence continues at coordinate 117,770,932 of CM039317.1, forward strand.
TTTGGAACCGTTACGTAACGGTGCCGTAACAGGTTACGGCTGTTACCGCACCGTTACGACCGCTACGGCCGACACACATGTGAATCTCAATCACACTGCAAAAGCGGCCGTAACGGGTGGCGGTAACCGCCAAAACCGTTACGTAACGGCGTTACGTAACGGTTGCGGCCGCTTTTTAAAACCTTGGGTATACCATATGCATTTCAAATTATGTCATTTTCTTTTTTAGTTATGACAAATCTTTTTCTTTAGTTATGACATTATTTTAGTTTTGTCTCACAAGATCTTTAGTTATGTCTCATGTTGTGTTTAGTTATGACATTTTTTTTTCCAGTTATGACTTAAAAAGTATAAAATTATGTCATTTTCTTTTTTAGTTATAAGGTGCATATGGTACACCTATTTGAAGATTGTGTACCATATTATTTCCCTGCTTAAAAGGATAAATTACAAATACACCTTATGCTTAAAATATGAATTGCCCCTTATAGTATAAAAAATTATAAATACTTAATTGTCAGAATTTTTTTATTTAATAGAATTAATTGAAAAAATAAAATTACTAATTGTTTTCCTATACAATGATAAAATTACCTGAATTATTAATTAAAATAAAATTTTGACATCACTAAAAATTAATAATTAACTTGATTTATCAATAAAAATAGTCATTTGTTATGAAATTAAAAATTTCAAAGGGCGAGATGTAATTTTTAAAATCACAAAGGACAAATTATAATTTAAGCAAACCTCAAGAAGTGTATTTATAATTTACTATTTAAATTTTAAAAGGTAACAACAAACCAAAAAAAATAAAAATAAATAACAAGTTTTATTTGCTTGGTTTAATTTTTAAAATATGTTTTCTTGAAATACTTTTATTAAAATTTTAAATTTAAAAATATTCATAAACTTCAAATGATATTACAAATTTTAAATTTAAAAATATTCATAAACTTCAAATGATATTATATTTTTTGAAGGTAGAAATAGTTTTTTAAATTTTTAAAAAAATAATATTTATTTTTGTTCAAATTAATTAATAATTTTTTTAAAAAAAATCTCAGAAAATCAATTATAAAAACAATGGTGATACATACACTAAAATAATAAGCTGACAGTACAAAGAGAAAAAAAAAAAAAAAAAAAACAAAAGCAAAGGCCAAAACCAAACCAAAACCAAACGAAGCAAGTATTCATTTGCTACACATCAGTATCTACTACTCCCTCTCTCTCTCTCCTCGCACACGCACATAGCTGAGCTTGAAGAAGATGTCAAGCAGAAGAAGAAGAATTTCTATTTCTTCCATTATTGGACCAAGAATAGCTTACTACAATCATTGGCTATTAAAAGGTACTTCCACATCTCCATCTCTATTTGTTCTGTTTCGTTCTCTCTCTAACACCACCAAAAACCCTACTTCTCCTCCTCAAGGACGCGAACCTAAACCTAAAGCCTTACCCAAACAACCATGCAATTTGGGTCCCAGTCATCTTCATTCCGCTTTAATTTCCTTCAATCGCATGCTCCGAATGCGACCTTTGCCCACAATTTCTCAATTCAATAAAGCTTTAGGCTCTATTTTGAAAATGGGTCATTACGCCACTGCTCTTTCTCTTATTCAGAACAAGTTGCAACGGTTCCAAGGCATTCAGGTCAATTTCTACACCTTTAACATTGCTATTAACTGTTACTGCCGCCTTAATCGAGTCGATTTTGGGTTGTCTCTTTTGGGTACCCTCTTCAAACGCGGTTATACAGCTAATGTAACTACCTTCACAACTCTGATTAATGGACTTATTTTGCAAGATAAAACTCCTCAAGCTGTGGAGTTATTTAAGAAATTAATGAGAACTAGAGAAATTGAACCCGACGTGGTTATGTATGGAACCATTGTCAATGCGCTCTGCGGAACAGGGAACACTATCAGGGCTGTTAGTTTACTTAGGATAATGGAAGAGGGAAGTTGTAAACCTAACACCGTAGTGTATACCACGATCATTGACAGTCTTTGCAAGGATAGAATGGTGGATGATGCTCTCAAACTCTTTTCTACAATGGATGAAAAGGGTATTTTCCCAAATGTTGTCACTTATACTTCTTTGATTCATGGCCTATGTAATTTTGGCCAGTGGAAGGAGGCTACTGGAATGTTCAGAGAAATGTTGGATGGTGGTATTGCTCCGGATGTTCGTACGTATAATGTGTTGCTGGATGCATGTACCAAGGAAGGAAAGATGAAAGAGGCAGTGGGGGTACTTGAAGTCATGATACAAAGCAGTGTGGATCCTGATGTAGTTACATACAGTACTCTAATGGATGGATATTGTTTGCAAGGCCAAATGGATGAAGCAATCAGAGTGTTGAATACCATGGTGGAGAGAGGCCTTCATCCTGATGTTTCTAGCTATAACATTCTAATCAATGGATATTGCAAGAAAATGAAAATAGATGAGGCCATGCTTCTCTTTCGAGCATTGCCTCAAAGGGGGTTGAAACCCAACAATGGAACTTTCAACGCTATGTTATGGGGTTTGTTTCAAACAGGTAGATGTGGAGCTGCTCAATAACTTTTCAATGATATGCAAGCTGCAGGCATATATCCAGATTCTCAAACTTATGGTATCTTATTGGATGGGTTGTGCAAAAATGGGCATATTTATGAAGCATTGTCATTATTCCACATGATGGAAAGCAACAGTTTACATCTTGATATTGTTAAGTATAATATCCTCATTGATGCATTCTGCAAGGATAAAAAGCTTGACACTGCAAGGGCCATTTTAAGTAACCTTTCTTTCAAGAGATTACAACCAAATGTTAAGACATACACTATGATGATCTGAGGTCTTTGTGAAGAAGGCCTACTGCATGAAGCTAAAGAGTTGTTTGTTAAAATGGAACAGAGTGGTTGTTTGCCAAATGATGTCACTTACAACACTATTATCCGAGGATTTATTGGACAACACAAGTGCTATGAGGCATTAATGCTCGTTGAGGAAATGGTTCAAAGGGGTTTTTCGGCAGATGCATTCAATTTTCCCTTGATCGTAGATATACTCTCAACTAAAGGACAAGATCCTACTCTCCGAGAAGTGATAAAGAAGTTCATGCCAAAAGATAGTCATGGAATGCATGATATTGAGTAAATTTCTTAAGCTATGAAGGTAACGGTACACACATCTTAAATTATATATTATTAAGTGAAGCTCTTTTTTTTTTTTTTTTTTTTTTTTTTTTTTTTTTTTTTTGTGTTATGGATTTACATGGGCTTATGCATCTCCATCAACTATTTTGGACTTGTTGCTATGTGACTTTGCAACATGTTTTCATAATTTCTATTTTTGTGTATCTTGTGTATAATGCCTCCTAATTCTCTCTCTCTCTCTCTGTGACAAATTTTTTGATTGCCCTCCTTTGAATGTCCATATTGACACAGTACCAAGCAACCCCATTCACAAGAAGCGGTGCTGACATAATTCATTAGCAAGAACAAGTACTTGTTGAATTGACAATTGTTCCTTTTATTCTAAGCTATTCAAAAATTATATTTTTTTATATTATTCTTTTGTTATTTATTAGTACACATATTCTTTTGTTGACTAAAATGCCTATCAGAAGTTCATCCATGGTTTGCTCCAATTTAAGGTCATGTATGGGTAGTTGACTTGATCAACTATTGAAATATTTCTTATGCTTTTAAGAAAACATGCACCATTTGGTTTATCTATGATTTCATTGTTGGGATTAAGTATGGCTCTTCTCTTACACTAGGATGAACATGTGGAAGGATTTGACTTTTGAAAACATTGGTTAAAAATGGATAGAGAATGATCATGTAGACTTGGTTTCATTTGACGTAGTTTATATCTTTTGGCTCTTAAGTCTAACACAATTATCTATATAATAAAGCACCTGGCTTTTTGAAAATGTAATACAATTTTGTCCTAGATGTCACTTTGAATGGTTAGGATTGACACAATCTAATGGTCTAAAAATGTCTAAAAAACAAATTGTCTTTTAATGGTTGAGATTGTTTGTTTGGCATACATCCTGTAGTAAACCAAAAAATAAACAAACAAATAAATAAATGGAATGGTGAGAGGGTTATCTTTATATATATATATAATATGTATCTCGTTGGCTTGCTTTTGGTGAAGGCATTTAATAAACTAAATAAAAGAGTGAAGTGAGTGGTGGAGTGGGGCATCTTTACTTTCCACCCAGCCTGGAGCTACAACTCAACAAATAATGGATTTAGGTGGTGGCAACTGGGACAAAGAAATAAGTGGATGCTTTTAAAAAAAAAAAAAAAAGGGTAACGCACAGTGGAGAAGATGATTAAAGAGTGATAGGTGTGTTGGAGTGGGGTTTTTAAAGTGTAAAGAATATTATGATAGAGAGAGAGAATCGTGTGTATCTCTTCCTTTTTCAAACTCGAACTGCCGAGAGAGAGGGAGAGGTCCTAAGCCCATGCGAGAGAGTTGCAGAGAGAGTGAGCTGTTTGGGTATGTTGTAGAGAGAGAGACCCAGCTAGAGAGAGATGAGAGTGAGAGATAAGAGACCGTGTGGGTGTGTGCCGTCTGTGTGTATGGTGTGTTATGGCAGTGGTGGTGTCGTGTGTGAATGGCAGCGGTGGTGTGTTGGTAGGTCTCTCATGCATGTGAGTGAGAGAGAGGTGTGTCTCCTCTAGAGAGAGAAGAAGGAGAACCAGTGCATGTGTTCTCAAAACCGTGTGTATGCATGTATGAGTGTCTGTTGTGTCGTAGTGTGGGTGTGCATGGCTCCGTGTGTGTGTGTTGTGAGAGAGTGTTATCTGTGTGAGTGTGTTGTGTGGCTTCAGCTCATCTTTTTCTTCTCTTCTCCTCTCCAACCCGAGAGAGAGAGAGAGATGGCAGTGTAAATCTCTTGTGGTGGTGTGGATCATGGTGAGTTGGTGCCATGGTTTTAAAAAGCGGCCGCAACCGTTACGTAACGCCGTTACGTAACGGTTTTGGAGGTTACCGCCACCCGTTACGGCCGCTTTTGCAGTGTGATTGAGATTCACAGGTGTGTCGGCCGTAGCGGCTGCCGTAGCAGTCGTAACAGTGTCGTAACAGCCGTAACGGTCTGTTACACACCGTTACGTAACGGTTCCAAACTGTTTCTTTCAAAAAAACATACAAAAAAAAGCTGAAAATTGGAGAAAAGAGATAGAGAGAAGAGGGAAGATAAAGAGAGAAAATGGAGGAGCAAGAGATAGAGAGAGAGAGAAGAGGGAAGATGAAGAACATGTTATTGATTTGTTGAAACTGTAAGACCTATGCTATTCTATTCAGCTGCTATCACTAAACCATTTTGTTTGTGTGTGTCTATCTATATATTGTTTGGAAATAATAATAATAATAAGTGTGGTCATTATCTATTTGGCTTGATTAAAATATGTATATATATATATATATTTAGGCTCTTATTTATTCTTTTACTTTTGTCATTGTTTATCTTATATATAATAGTTAGCGATTGATTTTTTGTATAATATAAAGTCATCAATTATTAAAATAAAATGTAAAAAACTCAGTTTATAATGTTTAAAAAATATGAAATATATTGGATCATACTTAAAAATTTATAAAAATTGATCAATATTTATTTTTAACCCAATAAATATGATCATGGAAAAAAAATATGCGTATCGGTAAGTTTTTTTCAAATTGTGCGAAAAATAAAAAAATTCACGGTTCCGGTTACCGCAACCGTTACACTACGGCCTTTACACCCCGCAACCGCAACCGCTTTTCAGAACCTTGGTTGGTGCCGTGTGTGGTGTGTGGTGCCAATGGTGGCAAAGGAGCCGTGAGGGAGGGAGGGAGAGAGACCCGTGGGTGGTTGTGGTGCATTGCAGTGGGAGAGAGACCCGTGGGTGGTGAGTCCCGTGTAGATCCTCCATCGGCTGTTTGTGTGTGTATTAACAGAGTGCTGTGTGCAAGGTTCTGAAAAGCGGTTGCGGTCACCGTAACGGTGGCGGTGACGCGGTTGCGGTTGCGGGGTGTAAAGGCCGTAGTGTAACGGTTGCGGTAACCGGAACCGTGAATTTTTTTATTTTTCGCACAATTTGAAAAAAACTTACCGATACGCATATTTTTTTTCCATGATCATATTTATTGGGTTAAAAATAAATATTGATCAATTTTTATAAATTTTTAAGTATGATCCAATATATTTCATATTTTTTAAACATTATAAACTGAGTTTTTTATATTTTATTTTAATAATTGATGACTTTATATTATACAAAAAATCAATCGCTAACTATTATATATAAGATAAACAATGACAAAAGTAAAAGAATAAATAAGAGCCTAAATATATATATATATACATATTTTAATCAAGCCAAATAGATAATGACCACACTTATTATTATTATTATTTCCAAACAATATATAGATAGACACACACAAACAAAATGGTTTAGTGATAGCAGCTGAATAGAATAGCATAGGTCTTACAGTTTCAACAAATCAATAACATGTTCTTCATCTTCCCTCTTCTCTCTCTCTCTATCTCTTGCTCCTCCATTTTCTCTCTTTATCTTCCCTCTTCTCTCTATCCCTTTTCTCCAATTTTCAGCTTTTTTTTTGTATGTTTTTTTGAAAGAAACAGTTTGGAACCGTTACGTAACGGTGTGTAACAGACCGTTACGGCTGTTACGACACTGTTACGACTGCTACGGCAGCCGCTACGGCCGACACACCTGTGAATCTCAATCACACTGCAAAAGCGGCCGTAACGGGTGGCGGTAACCTCCAAAACCGTTACGTAACGGCGTTACGTAACGGTTGCGGCCGCTTTTTAAAACCATGGCTGTGTGTGATGTGTCTGTGTGAGAGTGAAGGTTGGTGTGCCGTGAATGCATGGCTGCTGGGTGCGATCGGGGAGAGAGAGAGAGATGCCGAGGTGGTGTGTTTGTTAAAGTTAGAGACAAAGTACAGAAGGGACAGGTTCTCTGCATCATTGAGGCCATGAAGTTGATGAAGGAAATAGAATTAGAGTTATGAAGCCAACATACTGGTTGGGCATATATAAGAATATTGATAAAATACCATTGGTGGGCTGTCCTGTTTTAGTAATTCATGTGAGTATTCTAAATTTTTCATACGTGTTGTTAAAGATAATGGTATTATCGGATTTAGTAGTGATCAATTCATTTAAAGTGCAGAGGGCGAAAAAGGCGTCGTGTGGCTTTAAGAAAATTTAATTTCTGTTGCCGAAAAATTTGAAAGCTTCAAACTTGAGGTAGGGATAACCTACTCCTCTTTATGAGCTTTGTCTTTAAATTTTAGCATTTTAATATGTTGGGGGTTGTTGGGTAATTTTGAGAAAGTTTAGGGACTTTTGTGCAATTTTACAAAAGTTGGGGTTTTATTTATAATAAACCTATATGCATGTTTAGCATAGAGAAATGTTAGAAATGGGAATGTATGGCATTAAAGGGTGTAGTTGAATTATTTATCGCTCACCTAGTTGAAATGTTGATTTTATATTCATTTTGTGCATTTATTTTCTGTTTAGAAATAACTGCTTTGGGCTATCGGTGGAGGATAGTCTTGATTGTTGTAGACAATGCATGATGATTAGGCAAACTAAAACTAATCACTAGAATGTGTCATTGAGTATGACGTTTGAAAGAATACATTAACTTTATGTATTGACTGATGATGTGTATAATAATTGTTTATATGCATTGTGTTGTGTTGGAGGAGAGAGGGGATGTACTCCACGGTTTAGGAGAAGAGAGGAGATGGACCTCTAAACCGGGTGTTGTGTGGGAGAAGAGAGGGGATGGACTCCGTAGATACAGCTTGTATGCTTATCTTGGGAAGTGTGATATAGTTCTTATACTTATCAGTGGAAGTGTTGATATTGCTCATATGCTTATCTGTTTATGTATTGATATAGCTAGTATGCTTATCTATTGTGAAACATATCAGTTATTTGGTTAGGTTCTGAACCATGGTTATGAATTGAGAATTGAAAAGGAATGGAAAATGAAACTGTAATGTGTTATGAAAGAATGTAAAAGTGTTAACCATCTATCAAACTGTTAATCTTTTAGTCATTGTTCATAGTTGGTTTAGTGTATTTCTACTGGGCTGTTAGCTCACCCTATACGGGGATATCATTTTCAGGTACAGTTAGCATGCCACCTCCAAGGACATAGCTTGGGAGGTTAGAGGCGGACAGACTTTTGTTGTCTTTCCTTGTTTTGATGTATTACATGTAGATTCAAGCCAAGGGCTTAATGTGTAATTGAGTTAGAACTCTCTTTTTGTAACCAAATGATAACTTGGAAAGCTGTAAGCCCTTAGGGCATTTGCTATGTTGTTAACATGTAATACTTTTTGTAATGAATTACTCTGATGAATAGAAGGATGTTGATCTTTTATATATCAATGCATGTCAATATTGTGGGTTTAATATTATTATTTTGAGGGCGTTACACATCCTATGATGGAGGATACATTTTCTCCTTTTGTTTGTTCTTCCAGCCAATCCCTTTCTGTTTAGCTCTCTCTCTCATTTGAATTTCAAATTTCAAACACACCTTCTCTCAGTCTCACTCTTTGTTTCTCTGACACACTTCCTCCTTCATTCTCTTTTATGATTCAATAATCAGAAGGTTTTGGATTAGACCTAGTTGGTTCATCGCTTTCGAACCCTCCAATCTCTTACCTATTTCACTCTTTTTGATTGCTTTTAACAACCAATCACATGTCAACAACCACTTGAATCCACTGATTCGAAGACCAAATTTTCAATCTACCATTGCTACTCAACCACCACCAACTCATCACACCCAAAACCCATCATTTTTCTTGCCGTTGCACCACCTTCCTCCACCACCACAAGCCAAAACACACCACCATAGGTTTCTTTCAATTTTGTAGAATCCTTGGTTCTTTGGCTCATATAATGGTGAAACTGGGTCAAGACAGGTCGCAAATCGAAGTCGAAGTTTTAATTCAAGGTCATAGTTATGGATTTCTTTTGAATTAGTTTATGATATTTAATTTTTTTGTTTGTTGTAGGTCAATGATTTTTGGGTTTTTGATATCATTGTTTGTACTTTGCAAGTATAAAAACCCATCATTGTTTGATTCTTTTAGCTTAGGTCATAGAGAAGCAACATCCATAGAGTAAGCACACCTGTTTTTCATGCTATTTTATTGATTCTTTCCTCATTCTCCCCTATTTTTGCTTCCATTCACCTAGCTATGTTTACTGGGTCCATGAGAATATCTCTGGTAGATTTTTGTTAGATAGTGGAAAATGACATATTTAGGGTTATTATTTTGGTTACTAATTCTTTGTTTTTTGGTTATTATTTAGTTAAGGGATTTTACTCTTTCCTCTCTCTCTCTCTCTCTCTCTCTCTCTTTTCCGTTTTTTTTTTCAAGGTTATTGTTCATGGTACTTGAGGTCTACAACTAGATGGTGTTGATGGTACTTGAAGTTTTTTCTAGAGCTATTGTGTCCATTGATGACATTGATTGCTTTTTAGGTATTATAAGTGCTTTTAGTTTTAATTATATATATATTTTTTGAGTTTTGGGTTAATTCTATTAAATTGAGAATTTTGTGTATGCTATCAGATTGCAAAGTATGTCTCCATGTTTGATCAACATAAATCCTGTTTTAGTGTGTTTTTTGGGGTTTGCCATGATGCTATCAGATTGCAAGTTTTGTGTTTGCAAATTATCTTCTTGCCTTTTTTTATTAGATTGCTAAAGTGGCAATTTTTTTTTTGGGTTGAAGTCTGATAAATACTTTGTGATTAAGATTTTTTCTTTTCATTGTCATGAACGTTGTAGAGATCTCTTTGTTTTTAGTATGATTTTGCCTGTACATTTATGCATTTAATTTTTCTTTTGTCTATATGTATATGTGCCATAAAGGTTTAAGGTTTATAATTTTAGTTCTTTAAAGAAAACCAATTATTTGTAATTTTTTGTGTACTATTTCTAACAATTGAAGTGAGTTAATATGCCTTCATTGTTGTGAATAGGGATTCCTTAATTTTTGGTAAACTGGTGTGGAAACAATGCTTCAATTTGATGCTTTACTAAAGCTTACTATAGGAACCATTGCCATTCAATAGCTAGGATTTAACTCAATGGGTTCAATCATGATGGAAAAAGGTCGTAATGATCAACAACACTCAATGGAATAGGTCATAATTTATGAAAATAGTAAGAAGCTTCCTAAAGTACTCTCAAATTATAATTCTTTCTATAGTATTTCATTAGTTTCAAATTAGGGAGATGCTATGTAAAAAGGTGCATATGGTATGTCTTTCATAACACTACTACAAAATTTTGTAACATGACACTACTTTTCTCACCACAAAAGTATTACTTTCACTTTAGGGTGCACACCATAAATTCACTGTGCGTAACTTTTATCACAAATTAACATAGCATAACTTAAAAAAAAAAATAAATAAATAAATTGTAACTTTCTTACAATGTACCTTCTTTAGTAGTACACTTTATAGAATTTCCCTTAAAGTTACTATTATTAATTTTTTTGAAAATGATTGTTTAAAAGATTGGTGGTTGATTAAGATGAAAAAGTACTTCGAAAGGAAGAGAGTGGTAAGACTTCTGAAGGGTTTTTTTCATTGGTTGCTATTGTTTGTTTGATGATTAATTTGTTTTAGGTAGAACATTGTTAGCTATCTTGCCTTTACATCTTGCTGGAGTGGCAAGTCTGTTAGTTGATTTACTACGAAGGCTTTCCTTGTATATTTTTTTTGTGAATCTGGTTGTATTAATTATATTTTTCATAATTTTTTTAGTTTGAAATTTGAAAAAAAAAAGAAAAAAAAAGGACTTTAGATTCTTATTTTTGTCTTTATATTTCGAGGTGTGATTCGCTTATTTTGAAGATGCTTCAATCCGCAAAATATAAACATCTACGTTGATGATGCTGATGATGATGAATTGTGAGTCTGTTAAGGTCATGTATATTAGGATGATTAGCTCTGTGTGTCAATGAAATCACAGTGATTTAGTACCAAAGCTAGCCTCAATTGTTGTTTTTTTTTAAATTTTTTATTTTATAATTTGGATTCCGTTAATAATTGTTCTTCAAAAACTATTTTGCTTTTGGAATTCCCTTGCTTTTACTTGCATGCCTTATAACCTGTAATTTTTTATCCTATTCCGAGGTTGATTCAAGAATGTTCTTTGTTTTTTATTTGTGTTTTGGATTGTATTGGTTTGGTTCACTTTATTGGTTTGATTCATTTTATCAAGTTCATATCTTGCTATTCAGTGGACAAAAAATAATTACAAATTAGTGATAAACCTTATAAATATATATATATTTTTAATATAAAAAATAATAAATTTTTTCACCTGTGTAATTTTTTTTTTTTTTTAAATTACACTAGAGTGTAATTGCCCCTTTTTTAAAAGAGGTTCAACAACCTTCAAAATGTTTACATCGCAGCTTTTTTTAATCCCAAGATGGTTGCTGAGTAAAATTCTTATCAATTGGTATGGTTTTTGAAGTATTTTTATTTATTTTAATCTTTTAACAATTAAAATATTAGTATTATTTTTAACAATTAAAATATTAGTATGATTCAGGACTGCATATGCGAATTGCTGATCCAAATGCGACACCCCCCCCCCCCAAAAAAAAATAAAATAAAATAAAATTTAACAAAGATTTACACCCTATTTTGAAAATATAGCGACCCCGGTCTTTTTCCCATTTGATTATTGTATCCGGACTTACGTTCCGTGGATTCTGCTGTTATATTTGTTGTTCTTTAATTCCTCATTTGAGTTATAGGATGTGTTGGGCAGGTTTGTTTCGGGTTGGTTGGGTTCGGAAACCAAATCTTGCTGTCTAGTTTTTTGAGTTGGTTGCTCGAGCGAGGGTTTGGTAGCTTGAGCGAGGGTTGAGTTTTGTCTCTAGTGGCTCGAGCCAGGGTTTCTTCGCTCGAGCGAGCGATTGCGTCTAGTATAGACCTGAGAGCAGAGTGTCTTCGCTCGAGCGAGCTTTTCTTCGCTCGAGCGAGCGAGGTGTATGTTTTCGAGTTCTTCGCTCGAGCGAGCTTTCTGTCGCTCGAGCATGCTTCTGGGTTGCAGACCTGAAGCATCGAGTTCTTGGCTCGAGCGAGCTTTTCTTCGCTCGAGCGAGTATTTCTTGTGTCTGGTCGCTTGAGCGACCATGTCTTCGCTCGAGCGAGCCTGTCCAGTTTAAATACGCAGCAACAGTTTTAAAACGTTTTTTTTTTTTTATAACTTTTGATCCAGAAACCCTAGTTACGACCATTCTCTCTCCAAACTCACCTTCTCTCCTAGGTTGATCTAGTTAGGGTGTGTTTTTACCCTAGTTCCTTCACAAATAAGATAGAGGAGAGTGAGGGCTTTCATTTAACCGGAGCAGTTGTTGATTTGGAGCATTTTGGAGTTTCGAGCATCCTCCTTGTCTTCTTCTTTTGGGTTCTTCGCATTAAGGTAGGGATTTCCTACTCCACGTATACGTTTTAATCCTAAGTGTTGGTGTCTTGGTATGTGGGGGGTGGTTTGGTAAATTTTGGGGAGAAACCCTAGGGTTTGTCGTAGATTAATTCATGTAATTAATTGAAAGGGGAATTGTGTATTGGATAAATTTATGAGATTTGGGAAATTTGAGATTAATTGATGTAGTTGGATATTTAATCACTCATCTGTGAAATTGATATTATATATGTTGTGATATTTATTTCTTGCTTAGAAATAATTGTTTTGGGCTATCGGTGGAGGATAGCCAGTGATTGTTGTAGACCTTGCATGTGGCATAGGTATAACTGGAATTTAGTCATTTATGTTGACTGTTGAATTAATACAGAACATTACTTGTATTAATTATGTGTTGTATATAGCAAGTATTATTTATGTTGCATATGCATTTGGTTTTGGAGGAGATAGGGGATGAACTCCACGGTTTAGGGGAAGATAGGGGATGGACCTCTAAACCGAATTTGTTGGGAGGAGATAGGGGATGGACTCCAGTAGCATCACTTATGTGTGTGCTTATTGATAATAGAATTATTTCTATTTGTTGTTGATTTGATACATCACCACCATGTGTATCAGTTGGGAAGTATGGAAGTGAAGTTGATTGTGATTGATGTAACACCAGCTAGTGTGTTTATTATGTTGTAAGAAAGATTTAACCTGATTTGTTACCCTTGTTAAGTTGTTTGGCCAGGTTCTGAGTCATGTCGGTATAAATGGAAAGTGAATTGTGTCGTAGACCATGTGTCATAGGCAATGTAGGCATTCGTGTCTTAAAATTGAGAATTTTTATCTTGTGTTAACCATGTATCGAATACTAATGCTTTAGTTAATTCTTATGCTTGGTTTAGTATTTTCCTACTGGGCTGTGGCTCACCCTATATGGGAACTTCATTTTTTAGGTTCAGGTGGTTCACTCCCTCCAAGGACTTAGCTTGTGGAGAATTGAATTGGAAGACTTGTTTTATTTTTATTTGTTTTATTTGAACAATGTAATCTTTCAAGCCTAGGGCTTTATCTGTTTTTGAGTTAGAACTCAGTGAATTGTGTCCAAGTGTTGGCTTGGCAAGATGTAAGCCTGTAGGGCATTTTCTGATGTTTTATTTCATAATACTCTGATGGATGGACTTATATTATTGTTCTAATATAACGATGCATGTTTATATTATTTATTATGGGTTTAGTTTTGAGGGCGTTACAACTTGGTATCAGAGCGTACCGGGTTTGAATACTTTGGGTACGTGGGAAGTGATTAGTATCACAATGGGTTCGTCTCGTTTGATAGAGACTTAGTGTAATAATTACATGATTATATGATAACATGTTTATGTGGCTATGTGGGTATGGAATGTAGTTTCTGGATATTGATTGGATCCATGAGTTTCTTGTAGTCTTGTTGGAAAGGCACTTGGTCAATGCTGCTTCCAATCGGAACTATAGTAACCCTTTGGGACTATCATTATCCAGGAATGAAATTCGTAGGTGCTTATGTGATTATGTGCTTACGTGGTGTGATTTATTGTTGTCCAATGCATTAGGACGTGAGTGTTTAGCTTCGGCACATTTATTAAGGTGCTAACGTCTTTGTTTCCTTTATTAGGATGTCAGGACGAGAACGAGGTCGCGGTAGGCGCGGTAGGCAGGCTAGGCAGGAAGTGCCTATACCGGAGGAAATTCCGGCAGTTCAGGAGAGTGTTGGCCAGGCCAATGTGGCCGAGCCAGTAGGACAGCAGTTTATGGGCACTTTGGCCCAAGAGATAGCAGGGGCATTTCAGGCGTCAGTGGACATTCTGAGGGCTGCGAATCCAGCCCAGGTAGTTCCAGCTCCGGTAGTTGCGGCAGATGCAGGGCCTTCTTTTCTGAAGAGGGAGTTTTTCCGGTCTCAACCGGACGTGTTTGTAGGTGATCCTAGCGAGCCGCTTAAGGCAGACGAATGGGTCGAACAGACAACGAAAACGTTTGAGATGCTTGGCATCGAGGACGAGGGGTTGAAGGTGACCTTGGCATCTTTCCAGCTGAAAGGGGACGCGGGTCAGTGGTGGAAGTTCACCAAGGGTCATATTGGAGGTACCTGGAAGGCTTTTGTTGATGCTTTTCAGGAGAAGTACCTGTCTCCAGCTGTTCAGGAGAAGTTGAGAGAGCAGTTCCGCCAGCTTAAGCAGAACAGTTCATCAGTGGCCGAGTTTGAGGCTGCATTCACTAGTTTGTCCAGGTTTGCACCTGAGTTAGTGGCGACTGAGGAACACCGTTGCATTGAGTTTGAGAAGAAGTTGAGGCGTGGCCTCATGCTGAGAATTGTAGGGTCTATGATTCGGGATTTTGGGCGATTGGTTGATGCAGCAGCCCACACTGAGATTATGATGCAGGAAGAGGAGGAAGGGCAGAAAGGCTCCAAGAGGAGTCAGGATGGCCAGAGTGATGGCAGGAGGCAGAGAGGTTTCACTCCTCAGCAGCCTCAGAGTAGTTTTTCTAGATCCACTTTTCCAGTGCCGAGTGCTAGTTCTGGGAAAGGCAGTTAGGGAGACATTACCTGTTTCAAGTGTGGTCAGCTGGGCCACAAGTCTCCAGTTTGTCCTCAGAGGGGAGGAGTTCAGAGGGCAGCATCTTCTTCGGCTCGATCTCAG
This sequence comes from Camellia oleifera, assembly GCA_022316695.1. NCBI lineage: Eukaryota > Viridiplantae > Streptophyta > Magnoliopsida > Ericales > Theaceae > Camellia > Camellia oleifera. The sequence continues at coordinate 117,786,114 of CM039317.1, forward strand.
AGCCAGAGTCAGAGTAGAGGTCAGCCGCTCTCTTGTTTTCAGTGCGGTCAGCCAGGGCACATGAAGAGGTTTTGCCCACAGTTGGGTGGCACATCCGGTGCTACTGGTTCGAGGCAGACTCAGAGTCAGATGCCTACTCAGTCAGTTCAGGCCTCGAGGGCCAACCAGGGGGCTTCTTCGTCCCAGTCAGTGCAGCAGTCTAGTGCTCCGAGGGGTGAGCAGGTTGATCAGAGGTCATCAGGGCGCGTGTATGCGGTTACCGCGCAGGATCTGGTACCGACTCCATCTGTTGTGAGAGGTACCCTCTTGTTTTGCAATTCAGTTGCTAGTGTTTTGATCGATACGGGTGCGTCTCATTCCTTTGTGTCTGCTGCATTTGCATCTATTTTGGAGTTGGAGTTAGCTCAGTTAGCATCTCCTATTTGTGTAGTGTCGCCTCTTGGGGGTGAGTTGATTTTGAAACAAGGTGTTAGGGGTTGTGATATAGAGGTCGATGATCATAGAATCCCTTTCTCTTTTGTAGTTATGCCCATGAAGGGCTTCGATGTTATTTTGGGTATGGACTGGTTATCGTCATACCGGGCAGTTATTGATTGCTACCGTCAGAGGGTCACTTGTTGTACCGTGGACGGGGAGTGTTTCCGTTTTCTGGGGGACCGGGTTGGTAGTGTTTTGCCACCGGGGTATGATCCGCGAGAGCGGAGTGAGCTTAGTAGTCTACTTGCTAATCTTTCAATTAGTGAGGGTGATGAGACTCAGATTGTGTTGCCGAGGGTGGTTTGCGAGTATTCGGACGTTTTTCCCGAGGATCTTGTTAGTTTGCCACCTCAGCGGGAGATTGAGTTTTCTATTGATTTAGTGCCCGGCACGGCACCGATTTCTATGGCACCTTACCGTTTTGCCCCAGCCGAGTTGGTTGAATTGAAGGTTCAACTCCAGGAGTTGTTAGATAAGGGCTATATCCGTCCTAGTGTTTCACCGTGGGGAGCGCCAGCCCTTTTTGTTAAAAAGAAAGGTGGTGCTTTAAGACTTTGTATAGATTACCGGAAGTTGAATCGGGTTACAGTTAAGAATAAGTATCCTATGCCTCGTATAGATGACTTGTTTGACCAGCTGAAGGGTTCCCGTTGTTTCTCTAAGATAGATTTGAGATCGGGTTATCACCAGTTGAGAGTCCGGGAGGAGGATATTCCTAAGACGGCATTCCGTACGCGGTATGGCCACTATGAGTTTCTGGTGATGCCGTTTGGGCTCACCAATGCACCGGCAGTGTTTATGGATTTGATGAACCGGATCTTCCGAGAATTCTTGGATCGTTTTGTGGTCGTCTTCGTGGACGACATTCTGATTTATTCACCTTCGAGGGAGGAGCACGAGGAACACTTGAGAGTGGTGCTTGAGTTACTTAGAGCCCATAAGCTGTATGCTAAGTTTGGGAAGTGTGAGTTTTGGCTAGAAGAGGTGAAGTTCTTAGGTCATGTAGTTTCTGGGGAAGGGGTGTCTGTTGATACATCCAAGACTGAGGCAGTGCAAGATTGGGCACAGCCTAAGAGTGTGTTTGAGATCCGCAGTTTTCTGGGATTAGCTGGGTATTACCATCGGTTTGTGAAGGATTTCTCCAGGTTAGCTTCACCGTTGACTAGATTGACCCGGAAGGGAGTCAAATTTGTATGGAGTGAGACTTGTGAAAAGTCGTTTCAGGAGTTGAAGGTTAGACTGACCACCGCTCCGGTCTTGATTATTCCGGAGAGAGGGTTGGGTTATGCAGTCTATTGTGATGCCTCACGAGAGGGTCTAGGTTGTGTGTTGATGCAAGAGGGGAAAGTGGTTGCCTATGGCTCACGTCAGTTGAAAATTCACGAGAAGAATTACCCTACGCATGATTTAGAATTAGCAGCTGTGATATTTGCCTTGAAGATTTTGAGGCATTATCTTTATGGTGAGAGGTTCGAGGTATTCTCGGATCATAAAAGTCTGAAATATCTGTTCACACAGAAGGACTTGAATTTGAGGCAGAGGAGGTGGATGGAGTTCATTGAGGATTATGACTTCGAGTTGCACTATCATCCAGGGAAGGCCAATGTTGTGGCCGATGCCCTTAGCAGGAAATCTGTTGGTAGCTTAGCTAGTATAGCCATCTGGGAGTGGGAGATGTTGGGTACAGTTGGGGAGTTTGATTTGCATTTGGGCGAATCCGTTGAGGCCGCGGCCTTGTTTTCTATTGTTGCACAGCCTACACTTGTGACTCGAGTGTTTGAGGCTCAGAGGGGTGATCTTGAGGTAGAATCTCTCCGAGAAAAGATTTCCATTGGGAAGGTTGAGAAGGGTTTGACGGTGTATCCCGACCTGAGTGTGAGATACCGAGACCGTCTGTTTGTACCGGAGTCTTGCCGAGAGGAGGTACTCTGAGGGTTTCATCATTCGCGCCTTGCGGTGCATCCGGGAGGTACTAAGATGTATCGGGATTTGGGCCGCCAGTTTTGGTGGCGGGGTATGAAGAGAGATGTGGCAGCTTTCGTATCTAGGTGCCTTACTTGTCAGCAAGTGAAGGCCGAGCATCAGAGGCCAGCGGGTTTGTTGCAACCCTTGCCTATTGCTGAGTGGAAGTGGGAGCATGTCACTATGGACTTCGTTGTGGGTCTTCCGAGGACTCAGCGGGGTAGTGATGCCATTTGGGTGGTGGTAGACCGGTTGACGAAGTCAGCGCACTTCATTCCTATGCGCGTTAGAGATTCAGTAGATCATCTTGCTGAGTTGCATGTTCGGGACATAGTGAGGTTGCACGGGGTCCCAGTGACGATCGTCTCAGACAGAGATCCTCGTTTTACTGCCAGGTTGTGGCAGAGTTTGCAGAGTGCTTTAGGCACTAAGTTGACTCTTAGTACGGCTTATCATCCTCAGACTGACGGGCAGTCCGAGTGTACTATTCAGATCCTTGAGGATATGCTTCGGGGTTGTGTTCTCGACTTTAGTGGGTCGTGGGAGAGGCACTTGCCATTAGTGGAGTTTGCCTACAACAATAGCTTTCAGTCTAGTATCGGTATGGCACCGTTTGAGGCCTTATATGGCCGACCGTGTAGATCTCCAGTTTGTTGGGCCGAGGTGGGTGATGCACCTTTGTTGGGTCCGGAGTTGGTGAGGGAAACCACGGAGAAAGTTGAGCTTATCCGTAAGAGGCTGGTTACAGCACAGAGTCGTCAGAAATCTTATGCCGACCGTAGGAGGAGACCTTTGGTGTTTGAGGTAGGTGATCATGTCTTTCTGAAGTTATCACCTAAACGAGGGTTGATGAGGTTTGGGAAGAGCGGGAAGTTGTCCCCTCGGTTCATTGGGCCTTTTGAGATCCTTGAGAGGATTGGCGAGACTGCTTATCGTTTAGCTTTGCCACCGCAGTTATCCGGAGTTCATGACGTGTTTCATGTGAGTATGCTTCGGAAGTATGAGCCAGATCCGTCACATGTGTTGGATTGGACTGATTTAGTTGTTGATGAGGATGTCTCGTATGAGGAGAGACCGGTCTGGGTTTTGGATAGGCGGGATCAAGTTTTGCGTGGCAAGACCATCCCTTTGGTGAAAGTTCTGTGGAAGCATCACGGAGTGGAGGAAGCCACTTGGGAACGTGAGTTGGAAGTCCGTGAGAAATACCCGGATTTGTTTATTGATTTGTAATCTTGTACTTAGATTATATAATATTGCGGAACTTGAGAATTTTATATATGTCTTAAGTTGGAAAACATTGAGAATATTTTGATTTAATGTTAACATTTTGAAACTTGCCTCATAATGGGAGTAGAATATAACATTTATATATTGATAGTGTTGTTTATATCATGAGATTGAATACGATATGGAATTTGTTAACATTGAAAGGAATAATGCATAATATTGATGCAGGTTGAAATATATGTTGGTTTATACATATTGTGAGATGCCTCTTGATAAGAGATGAAGTGACCAATATTGGTCAAGTTGTTAATTATTGTTTTATATATCATTGGGAATTAAGAAAAACTTGTTTTTACAAACTCATGCTTAATTTCGGGGACGAAATTCTTTTAAGGGGGGGAGGTTATAGCGACCCCGGTCTTTTTCCCATTTGATTATTGTATCCGGACTTACGTTCCGTGGATTCTGCTGTTATATTTGTTGTTCTTTAATTCCTCATTTGAGTTATAGGATGTGTTGGGCAGGTTTGTTTCGGGTTGGTTGGGTTCGGAAACCAAATCTTGCTGTCCAGTTTTTTGAGTTGGTCGCTCGAGCGAGGGTTTGGTCGCTCGAGCGAGGGTTAAGTTTTGTCTCTAGTGGCTCGAGCCAGGGTTTCTTCGCTCGAGCAAGCGATTGCGTCTAGTATAGACCTGAGAGCAGAGTGTCTTCGCTCGAGCGAGCTTTTCTTCGCTCGAGCGAGCGAGGTGTATGTTTTCGAGTTCTTCGCTCGAGCGAGCTTTCTGTCGCTCGAGCATGCTTCTGGGTTGCAGACCTGAAGCATCGAGTTCTTGGCTCGAGCGAGCTTTTCTTCGCTCGAGCGAGTATTTCTTGTGTCTGGTCGCTTGAGCGACCATGTCTTCGCTCGAGCGAGCCTGTCCAGTTTAAATACGCAGCAACAGTTTTAAAACGTTTTTTTTTTTTTATAACTTTTGATCCAGAAACCCTAGTTACGACCATTCTCTCTCCAAACTCACCTTCTCTCCTAGGTTGATCTAGTTAGGGTGTGTTTTTACCCTAGTTCCTTCACAAATAAGATAGAGGAGAGTGAGGGCTTTCATTTAACCGGAGCAGTTGTTGATTTGGAGCATTTTGGAGTTTCGAGCATCCTCCTTGTCTTCTTCTTTTGGGTTCTTCGCATTAAGGTAGGGATTTCCTACTCCACGTATACGTTTTAATCCTAAGTGTTGGTGTCTTGGTATGTGGGGGGTGGTTTGGTAAATTTTGGGGAGAAACCCTAGGGTTTGTCGTAGATTAATTCATGTAATTAATTGAAAGGGGAATTGTGTATTGGATAAATTCATGAGATTTGGGAAATTTGAGATTAATTGATGTAGTTGGATATTTAATCACTCATCTGTGAAATTGATATTATATATGTTGTGATATTTATTTCTTGCTTAGAAATAATTGTTTTGGGCTATCGGTGGAGGATAGCCATTGATTGTTGTAGACCTTGCATGTGGCATAGGTATAACTGGAATTTAGTCATTTATGTTGACTGTTGAATTAATACAGAACATTACTTGTATTAATTATGTGTTGTATATAGCAAGTATTATTTATGTTGCATATGCATTTGGTTTTGGAGGAGATAGGGGATGAACTCCACGGTTTAGGGGAAGATAGGGGATGGACCTCTAAACCGAATTTGTTGGGAGGAGATAGGGGATGGACTCCAGTAGCATCACTTATGTGTGTGCTTATTGATAATAGAATTATTTCTATTTGTTGTTGATTTGATACATCACCACCATGTGTATCAGTTGGGAAGTATGGAAGTGAAGTTGATTGTGATTGATGTAACACCAGCTAGTGTGTTTATTATGTTGTAAGAAAGATTTAACCTGATTTGTTACCCTTGTTAAGTTGTTTGGCCAGGTTCTGAGCCATGTCGGTATAAATGGAAAGTGAATTGTGTCGTAGATCATGTGTCATAGGCAATGTAGGCATTCGTGTCTTAAAATTGAGAATTTTTATCTTGTGTTAACCATGTATCGAATACTAATGCTTTAGTTAATTCTTATGCTTGGTTTAGTATTTTCCTACTGGGCTGTGGCTCACCCTATATGGGAACTTCATTTTTTAGGTTCAGGTGGTTCACTCCCTCCAAGGACTTAGCTTGTGAGGAATTGAATTGGAAGACTTGTTTTATTTTTATTTGTTTTATTTGAACAATGTAATCTTTCAAGCCTAGGGCTTTATCTGTTTTTGAGTTAGAACTCAGTGAATTGTGTCCAAGTGTTGGCTTGGCAAGATGTAAGCCTGTAGGGCATTTTCTGATGTTTTATTTCATAATACTCTGATGGATGGACTTATATTATTGTTCTAATATAACGATGCATGTTTATATTATTTATTATGGGTTTAGTTTTGAGGGCGTTACAGAAAATGTTTCTTTGTGACCTCGCTTTCCCTCTTATTGGTAAATTGCATTTTCTAGGCATTCCAGTCAATATCTACACCTTCAACATTCCTGTTTCGTTGATAATTGCAGGTAATTTGAGATGCTTTTTATCAATAAGAGTCATGTTGGAATTTTATTATGTTAATTCACAGTTATTGGTTTTCTTGTTTTCAATAAGTATTTTGATGTTATTTTTCCTGTTATGATTTCTTTTAGCTGATTTTTTAAACTGAATTCAAGCGTTGGAGTGATTTTGTCGCAGGTGATTGATCCGCATTGAAACATTGGGGTTGTGTTGCTTTTCTCTGTGTGTGTTGATAGTGGTTGGTTGTTTCATTCCAAATTGGATGATTAGTCTTCTTCTTTTTTTTAATAAGCTAGGATGATTATTCTTTTTTACCAAAATATTCAGTTACCATTTCTCGAAGGGATTGAAATTTGCTAAAGTGAAAGGCTTACCCCGTTATGATACTAATTTAAAAACGTCACTACATGTGTCGTTTTGATGTGGATATCTTTGCTTATGTTGAACACCATAACATTTTTATTTCTAAATTTTGCTATTTAAATTTTAATTCTAAAGTTTGCGAAACTTTAATTTGCTATTTCAACTTCTTATGTGTGAAGTTTTAAATTGGAGTGAAATTGTTGTCCTTTTGAATTGATTTATTACAATTGAATTCTATAGCGCAATGAAAATTGTTGTCATTTTGATTTGGTCTATTTTAATTGAGTTCTCTAGAGCGTGTGGTACCAAAAAAATTTGTTGAAAGTGCCTTTATACTGGTTACCCCTAGTATCATTATAAAACAAAATTTAGTTTCTCTTGTTTTTTATTTTTTATTTTTTAATTTTTAAAATTCGAGCTAGAGTATTATAGCGGTGTTTGGCAACAAATTTTTTTTTGGGTTTTTTTTTGATTTTTTCCACTAAAAGACAGTTTTTGCAAAAAAAAAAAAAAAAAAAAAACAAATCCAAACAAAATATCAGATCAAACCCCATAATCATTTCACTTTTTCTCTCACAAATATCACATCTAACTATAAAAAAACCCAACTATCTTCCCAAACACAAAATTTTTTTTCTCCAATAATATCCTACAACTAAAAAAACCTACATAAAACCCACTTCCCAAACACCCACTATGTAGCATGCTCCACAAAACTAAAGCTAAAGCTTTAAGTGAAAGCTCTTAAGGGTCTGGTTCTGACTTATCGATCTTGTTTTAATTTGCAATCTTAATGTGTTCATGGTGCAGGGATTTTGTTTGAAGGAGCCGGGTGCTAATTTGGGAGATTAGTCAGATTCTTGATGGAGTTTTAAAGGATGTATAATCATCTTGGACCAGGAAGAATTTCTTGTTGAATCCAGAAATTTGTGAAGTATTTGCAGTTGCGGGAGCTTGGTCTTTGTTGTTTGTTTTTCATACAAGGCAAGAGTCAAAGTTTAATTCATCATCATTACAATTTACATCCCAAAAGGTTCTTCTATTCTCTTCTCCTTGAACAAATTAGTTTTGTTTCATCCTCATTGATGTATTACTAGTATTACTAATACTACTAGAAGAGAGGGACACTTCTAATCCTAGATCATTGTTAGTGAAACCCAAATCTAGGTTTAGTAATGTTAATGAGCTTGATGATGCTCTGAGTTTCTTTAGTCAAATGGTCTGTGTCAAACCTCCGCCTCTAGTTATTCAAACTTAATCGACTGTTAGTTGCTATTGCCAAGAAGAAACACTATCACTATGAACATAGCCTTAACTATCTATTGTCACTTGAATTGCCTCCATAAATATGTTTATGTACCTGGTGATTTTTATATTTGATTAGCTCACGTCGGCTTGTGGAGAAGACACAAACTAGATTTGAAGTCTGCTTTGAAGAAATGAATTTTTTCATAGACTGTAATGTCTAAAACCTTGATGAAAGAGAATGAAAAACCTTGGTTGTATTGTCCTTAGACTAGGTATCACTCAAGAGAATGTGCGAGAGAAAATATGCTGTTGGGTGTAGAATCAATGCTTTGAAATGCACAAAACCTCCTGCATTGGTAAAGTATGAATAGGTGTTGTTCACATATCCTTTTGTAAATAATCGCATCCATTCAAAATAGGTGCAACCCATTGAAGGGTTATGCTTTTTCCACTGACAAGACAACCGTTTGGATTGATCACTTCCCAAACCTACCCTATCTTTCTCATATGAAATAATTTCAAATAAACCATTTTAAGAGTCCTCGTGTTTTATTATAGTTTAATGGATATTTTGTGAATTCATTCTGTGTCCATTTTGGCTTTCCCTTTGTCCTTAACAGGGCATTCATCTGGAACAATAGAACACCTGTATGCTAGTCAATTTTTATTAGTTGGATGCCCCTTGTGCTCATAAACATGTAAGCTGTCCATACATCTGAATGATTGTTAGTTTCTAAGTTCTATCCCTGGGAGTCTCTTCAAGAGCAGATCAGATCAGAATATTAGAGCTTTGACTGTGCTTTGAATTGACCCAAGTAGATTTTCTACAACCATTATGGTGTTCCGGAGTTGCAAGGCTGTAGAAACTTGCAGCTTTGAACAACTCCAAACGTACAAGGAAAAAGATTAGAACTAAAGAAAAAAGGAAAAAGGAAACAGACAATGCAACAAGAATTGAGTCTGTATATCTGGAAAATTGATTTTGTTCTCTTTATGTGCACGTTAAGAAGAGAGAGAATAAATTTTAAGAAAAGCAAAGGTTGCTGTCCTGATACACAGTGAAAAGAAGCTAATTTCCCAGACATATCTACAAGAAAGCTTAGAAGCATTTTCGAGAACAAAGCTGTACAAGCAACTAAAGTCCAATGCTCACGAAGCTCAGATCAGTTTTACTTCCAGCAGCTGAGAAACAACATTTAACAACAGAACTCCGCACCTTGGAAGCTTTACTTGTCTTGCTGTGGATTACCATAAAGTTGCACACAAATTTTTGTGGAAATCTGAATTCCGAGTTGGCTCATTTACATGGCTGTTTAGGTTTTCAAAGCTTGTTAATACAATGGCTATTTGATGTCTATACTGTAATGTGGTGGTTGAGTGAACCTATATTTGAAACCGTCTTTTGAGCCAGTCTTTTTTTATTAATTTCAAGAGCACTATATATTGTTCATCTTGTTCTTCATTGCTCTTAAACGAGGTGTCATGCATGCCATATGTAACTCATTGACTGTGATCAATAATTCATTTCTTTTATTTATTCAAATTCAATGGCTAGAAGTACAGGGACATATGGTGTGCACTTTTTTTTTTTGAAAATGTGTATAGAAAAATTTATTATACACAGTTGTAAAAGTATATATATATATATTATATCATATGTACTTTCCCTTTCAGCAATTGAAACTAAAAGAATAACAATAAACGTGCCATTAATTATAGGCATTTGGGTCATAAGCAAAATTTTAAAGCTATATGCGAATGCTACTTTTAGTTGTCGCTAAAACCATCATAGTTGTAGTTTAACCAAAATTAGCCATTACAAAAAAAAAAAAAAAAAGTTTGTAGATTATTCATAATTAATACAAATATAATGTGTGCGGCTAACTTCCATTTTTAAGTTTTAGAAACACCTGTTTACTATAAAAGATAAATTATAAATATACCTTTTGAGGTATGTTTAAAATACGATTTGTCCTTTATAATTTGAAAAATTACAAATATTCTCTTTATGTAATTTTTTATTTAACAAAATTAATTGAAAAAATGAAATTACTGGCTGTTCTCCTATACAATGATAAAATTACCTGAATTATTAATTGAAATAAATTTTTGACAGAATTAAAAATTGTTAGTTAATTTGATGATTTATCAATAAAAAAGGTAACTTGTTATGAAATTAGAAATCTCAAAAGACATTATAGCGATCCCGGTTTTCACTCCACTGGTTATTGTAATCCGGACTCGGTTCCGTGGATGTCTGTTGTATATATTGCATTTCCGTCCTTTAATTCTTTGTATTTGAGTTTTAGGATGTGTTGGACAGGTTTGTAGCAGGTTGGGTGTGTTTTGAAACCAATGGTTGCTGCCCAATTTTTGGTGTCTTCGCTCGAGTGAGGCTTTTGTCGCTCGAGTGAGCTCTGTGTTTTAGTTCCTTCGCTCGAGCCAAAGTTTGTTCGCTCAAGCGAGATTTGAGTGGTGTGTCTCTTGGCTCGAGCGAGCTTTCTTGCGCTCGAGCGTGCGTCTGTATCTCTTTTTGACCTGAAGGTTGTATTTCTTAGCTCGAACGAGATTTCCTTTGCTTGAGCGAGCAAGAACTATGTTTTGGGTTTCTTTGCTTGAGCGAGCTTTCCTTCGCTCGAGCGTGCTTCTGGGTTGCAGACCTGAAGTTTCGTGTTGTTCGCTTGAGCGGGCCTTTTTATGCTCGAGCGAGGTTTCTTTATGTCTGGTCGCTCAAGCGACCACTCCTTCACTCGAGTAAGCCTCGAGTATATCAGTTCGCAGCAGCGGATTTTTACATGGATTTTTCACTCTCTTCTTCCTCCAAACCCTAGATCCGACACCTTTTCTCTATACATTCATCTTCTCTCTACAAATACATCTAGTTCTAGTGGTCTTCTACCCTAGTCCCTTTGTAAGAAGGGTAGAGCTTGGTGTGGGCTACACTTTGATCCGAAAAAGTTGGTATTTGGAGCATCTTGGGTTTTCGCTTTCATCTCTTTTGAGTCTTTTCTTTTGAGGTAGGGATAATCTACTCCTTACTATGAGTTTTGACCTAAATTTAATCATTTTGTATAAATGGTAAAGTTTTGCTAATTTTGGAAAGTTAGGGTTTTGAAATTGAAATTATAAAAGAGGGGTTTTCCATGTTGGAGTCTAATATGTATATGAGACTTGAAATTGGGGTTGTTTATGAAATATGAGTGAAATTTGGCCTTGGGGGCAACATTTGTGAATAGGGGCATTAAAGCCCTAATTGAAATTAATTAATTAATTTGTATAATTAGTTTGGGATATATGGAAATACGAAATTGAGTCAAGAATCATGAAATTGGATGGAATAATGGTAGAGTGGCGTGGTTGGATTAATTCGTCACCCACCTAGGAAATTGTTGATTATTTATCTGTTTGATAAATTTGCTATCTGTTTAAAATAACTGTTTTGGGCTATCGGTGGAGGATAGTCTTGATTGTTGTAGACACTGCATGTTGATTAGAAAAAATTGCAACTAATCAATTGGAATATGTCATTGAATATGACGGTTGGAACAACACATTGAATATGTGTATTGATTGATCATTGTATATGATGAAGTGTTTAAATACATTGCATATGTATATTTGTGTGGGAGGAGATAGTGGATGGACTCCATTAATAATTAAGTTGGCCGGAGTGTCCAAGGTAGAAGTCCTGAAACCTCATATGCATCCGAATGATGTTGATATTGGAAGTGTTTTTAATATGAGTTGTAGTCTCATTTGAATTATGGTTATTGGAAATGGTTTTAATATGAGTTGTAGTATCATTTAAATTGTTTGGCTAAGTAATGAGCCATGTCTATGAATTAAATTGGATAAGTAAAGGGAAATGAAATGAAATACGAATGTATTTGTCGCAAGACTGGGAAATGTTGTGAGTTAGTTTACAAGTGTTAACTATTTGTCAAATGCTAATATTTTAGTTATTGCTCATATTTGGCTTAGCATATCTCTACTGGGCTTTGACTCACCCTATATGGAACATCATTTTCAGGTGCAGGTGATATACCGCCTCCAAGGTCTTAGCTTGGAAGGTTTAGGAGTCGAAGACTTTGTTGTTTTTTTTTGGATATTTGTTTTGTTGTATTATATGTAATTCAAGCCAAGGGCTTATTATGTTATGAGTTAAAACTCTTTTTTGTAACCAAGTGTTGATTTGGAAAGTTGTAAGCCTATAGGGCATTTACTTTTGTTGTCAACATGTAATACTTTTGTAAGAAATACCCTGATGAATGAAAGCATGTTTTATTCTCTTATGTCTATGGATGTTATGAATGACTGGTTTATATACATTATTTTGAGGGCGTTACACGTGATGTAATTTCCAAAATTATAATAGGTAAATTGTAATTTAAACAAATTTCAAAGTGTGTGTTCATAATTTACTCTATAAATTTTAAAGGGTAACAACGAACCAAAAAAATAAAAAATAAAAAATAAATAACAAGTTTTATATAGTGGTTAAATATTGTTTGGTTTGATTTTTAGAATATGTTTTCTTGAAATACTTTTATTAAAATTTAAAAACATTCATAAATTTTATATGATTTTATATTTTTTGAACGTAGAAACAATTTTTAAAAAATATATTTATTTTTATCAAATTAATTTATAATTTTTTTTAAAAAAAAATTCTCAAAAACCAATTCTAAATCAGACCAAAAAATCTTTCTCAATCATAGTTATAATTTAACCAAACCTAGCCATTATAAAAAAAAAATAAAAAAATAAAAAAATGTTTGTAGATAATTCATAATTAATGCAGATTAATATGTGTGTGGCTAACTTCCATTTTTAAGTTTTAGAAACAACTCTTTACTAAAAAAGATAAATTATAAATATACCTTTTGAGGTATGCGTAAAATACAATTTGTCATTTATAATGTGAAAAATTACAAATACCTTCTTTTCATTATTTTTTATTTAACAAAAGTAACTAAAAAAATGAAATTACTAGCTGTTCTCCTATACAATGATAAAATTACCTGAATTATTAATTGAAATAAATTTTTGACATAATCAAAAACTGTTAGTTAATTTGATGATTTATCAATAAAAAATATAATTTTTTATGAAATTAGAAATCTCAAAAGACGCGATATAATTTCTAAAATTATATTAGGTAAATCGTAATTTAAACAAATTTCAAAGTGTGTGTTTATAATTTACTCTTTAAATTTTAAAGGGTAACAACGAACCAAAAAAATAAAAATAAAAACAAGTTTTATATAGTGGTTAAATATTGTTTGGTTTGATTTTTAGAATATGTTTTCCTAAAATACTTTTATTAAAATTTAAAAACATTCATAAATTTTATATGATTTTGTATTTTGTGAACGTAGAAATAATTTTTAAAATTTTAAAAAAATATATTTATTTTTATCAAATTAATTTATAATTTTTTTTAAAAAAAATTCTCAGAAAACCAATTCTAAATCAAACCAAAAAATCTTTCTCAATCATAGTTGTAATTTAACTAAACCTAGCCATTATAAAAAAAAAAAAAAAAAAATGTTTGTAGATAATTCATAATTAATACAGATTAATATGTGTGTGGCTAACTTCCATTTTTAAGTTTTAGAAACACTTCTTTACTTAAAAAGATAAATTATAAATATACCTTTTGAGGTATGCTTAAAATACAATTTGTCATTTATAATTTGAAAAATTACAAATACCTTCTTTTCGTAATTTTTTATTTGACAAAATTAGCTAAAAAAATGAAATTACTAGTTGTTCTCCTATACAATGATAAAATTACCTGAATTATTCATCGAAATAATTTTTTGACATAATTAGAAACTGTTAGTTAATTTGATGATTTATCAATAAAAAATATAATTTGTTATGAAATTAGAAATCTCAAAAGATGTGATGTAATTTCTAAAATTATATTAGGTAAATCATAATTTAAACAAATTTCAAAGTGTGTGTTTAAAATTTACTCTTTAAATTTTAAAGGGTAACAACGAACCAAAAAAATAAAAATAAATAACAAGTTTAATATAGTGGTTAAATATTGTTTGGTTTGATTTTTAGAATATGTTTTCTTGAAATACTTTTATTAAAATTTAAAAACATTCATAAATTTTATATGATTTTATATTTTTTGAACGTAGAAATAATTTTTAAAATTTTAAAAAAATATATTTATTTTTATCAAATTAATTTATAATGTTTTTTAAAAAAATTCTCAAAAAACCAATTCTAAATCAATCCAAAAAATCTTTCTCAAATCCTAAAACTCCTTTTCTCTCTAGATTTTCCTCAAAAGGGAAAGGAAGACAGTGATGGTTCTCCCACTTCTCCGTCTACTCTCCCTTTTTCCGATCCTCCTCCAAATATTATGTTTGCTTCACCAATCTGACCATTATTGCCTTACTTTCTCCACACTTTAAGATCTAACTTTAGATCTTCTCACAATCCAAAAGCCGGTGCTTGATAATGCGTTTGTTTCATACTAGGCGACCACCTCAACCTCAATGTTTTATCAACGAAGGTAGGGTCTTCAGATTCTAAGTTGAAGGTTGCAGAGCACTGGAGTTTTGGATGAGTTTGGTAACGACATGGATTTGTTTTTTTTTTTAATTTTTAGTTTGTTGATATAATAATCCTTTTTGTGTAGAGGTTTGTTTCCCTCCCTTGTGAGGGCCTTTTCTCCTCCTCTATGGAGGTTTGGATCCTTCCTTTTGTATTAGATTGATCTAATCTTTTATTGGTTTTGCAATGAAAATTTTCTTCCCAATCTTAAAAAAAAAATAAAAAATCAAAGATCTCCTCCACTTGCTAAAATAAAATCAACCTCAGGTGGAGCTTATTTTAAAGAGCAGACTTTGGGATATTTCAAATTGGGTTGATTGGAGGTGATCAACATTAAGAAATGATGGTTGGTTTAGATTGGAACAGGCGACTATCTATATTAGAAATGTTGCGTTATGTTGTTTCTTTCTATGTGTGGTTGGTTGGCTCTCATTCTAAATTAGATGATTATGATTTTTTTTTTTTTTGTTAGGATGATTACTCTTTTATACCAAAATATTCATTCACCTTTTCTTGAAAGTATTGAAATATGATAAAGTGAAAGGGTTACCAGATATGATGCTAATTTTTTTTTCAACGAAAGTTATGATAATAATTCAATAACATTCTTTTATTGAAGATTTGCTATACATGTGTCATTTTTATGGGGGTGTTTGTTTAGACTTTTTTGAACCAACTTACAGCTTCTAGTTTTGGAAAAGCTATTTTGGACTGTTTGGTTAAACTTATTTCAAACAGCTTATGATCCTAACTACTTATTTCAACTCAAAAAAGCTAATTCTGAGAAGTTGCTTACCCATTGCTTCTGATTATCAGCTTCTGCTGTGGACATGTTAATTTACGGTCATACTCTTGGATTTTTTTATTTTTTAAAAATAGAAAAAGACCCAAATGGGCTATAGATTATTATTATTATTTTTAATAAGAAATGTAGACAAGTAATGAATAACAAAAAAATAAAAGTTAATTAAAAAAGCTACTTCGCAACTTATTTAACAAATACTACTCAGCAACTTAAATCCATAATCTAACAGTTACACTAAGCAAATGAACAGCTTCTGATTAAAATCATAATTTATAATCTATAATCTGTTTTAACAGCTACACCAAACAGGGCGTATGTGGATTAAATTCTAAAATTTTATATTTGGACTTAAATTCTAGCAAATATTTTTAGATTCTTTGATTATGATACACTGAAATATAAAATTTATTATTTGGACTTTAATTTTTAAAGTTTGCTATTTGCAATTTACGAATGTTTTTGCCAGTTTAATATGTAGAAACAATCTCATCTTCTTATACTCAAACATGCTTGGATTGTTTCTTGTAAAAATAAGATCATCCACATACAAGAAAACAACCAAGACATCTCCATTTCCATGCACTTTAGAGTAAAGAGCATGCTCATATAGACATTTAGTGAAACCATCTGATATGAAATACTTGTCAATTCGAGTATTCCATGCTCTTGGAAATTGTTTCAACCCATATAACACTTTCTTATTAGCTTGAAAACCTTATCTTCTTGGCCTTTGATCACATACCCCATGGGTTGATTGATGTACACTTCTTCCTCAAGAAACCCATTCAAAAAAGTAGACTTGATATCCATTTGATAAATTTTCCAATTATTGTTGGCAGTAAGAGAAATCAACAACCTTACAGTTTCTAAACGGGGCAACAAGGGCAAATAGCTCATCGTAGTCAATCCCAGCACGTTGACTATAACCTTTTACCACTAATCTTGCTTTGCATCTTTTTACCTCTCCCTTTGCATTCTTCTTTGCCTTGTATACCCATTTCACACCAATGGCTTTTTGTCCTTTTGGAAGAGTAGTGAGTTCCCATGTGTTGTTCTTGTTAATGGCATTCATCTCCTCATCCATAGCAATTCTTCACTTCTCATCTTGTCTAGCGTCTTCAAATTGCAAAGATTCACCATCAACAAAAAAACAAAACAAATCCATAGGTTCAATTGCCTCATAGAGTTCATCGAGGCTCCATATTCGGGGCCTTTGTTGGGTATACCTTCTTATTGGAGTATGGGACCCAATTGGCTTATTCTAATATTTAGTTTGATTTGGTGTTGGTTATAATATATTTTTAATATATTATACCTAACTTTTGGAGGCCCAATGAGTATTTACTAATCAGTTTGGTATAGCTAGGGTTTTAATAAAAAAGTCCAAGATTTAATAATATATAGTATATATTGTTATGTTCATCCGAGGTATAGTGTAGTGGCAACAGGAAAAACTTTTCTCGATGAGATAGTGCTAGATTTGATCAATCAATTCGGTGAAATTAATTGGCTGTTGTTTGAAGATTTTTCTTTGCTTCGTTTTCTGTTTTGTGAAGCATTGTTAGTGTGCATATTTGGATGATTTGGTGATGCTGATTGGGTATTATTTTGGGTTTTCTACAACTTTGTTTTAAAGACTTTTGTTCATCTATTTGGTGAGGTCTTTCCTTTTGATTATTTGGAATTCACTTAAGGGTGGTTTTGTGAGACCATTCGTGTCTCGTTTGTAATCGTTTGCTCTTTGGTTGATAGTGAAATCGGATTTTGATCCCGTGGACGTACCTTACATCGAGAGAACCACATAAAATTCTTGTGTCGTTATTAATTTAATTTTTCCGCATTAGTTTTTAATCCCATTGATTGATTTACTTGTGGGAAGTCATATATTTTCCTTAACAATTGGTATCAAAGCTAACAGTTTATTTAGGTTTATTTATTTGTGTAAATCAATGGAGGGGAATGTGGGTTGCATGCCTAGCTTTAATGGAAGCAATTGGGTAACTTGGAAAACTAAAACGGAGGACTTATTATTTTGTAAAGATTTGTATGGGCCTATTGAGGATGATAGTGGCAAACTCGAGGGTATGTAAGATGATGAATGGAAGAGGCTTAATCACAAAGCCGTTGGTGTTATCCGTCAATGGATTGATGACAGTGTGTTTCATCATGTTGCTACTGAAACTTCAGCACATGATTTATGGAAAAAAAAAATTAGAAGGCCTTTATGATAGGAAATCAGCCACAAATAAAGCTTTTCTGTTTCGTAAGTTGATTAATTTAAAATATAAAGAGGGCAGCCCTATTCCGGAACATTTGAATGAAATAAAGAGTATTGTTAACCAACTTGATTCTTTGAAAATTGTTTTTGATGACGAGTTGTAGGCTTTGATGCTACTTAGTTTTTTGCCTGAAAGTTGGGGGACTTTGGTTGTGATGGTTAGTAATTCGGCGCCCGATGGAGTTGTCACAATGAGCCAAGTCACTAGTAGCTTGTTGAATGAAGAAACTAGAAGAAAATCAGCAGGTTCTTCTTATTTGGAGGCATTTGTTGTGAGAGGCCAAAGTAAAACAAGGGAGAGGAGTAAGACTTCTCATGGTCGTGATCAAAACTGTGATAAATCAAGAGATGGTTCTTTTTCAAAGAATGTCATGAGAAATGGCACATGAAGCGGGAATGCCAAAAGCTCAAGAACAAGGAGAGAAGTGTGGACTCGCTTTTTTCTCGCGCCTCACCTTTCGGAAAGGGTTTGAAAAGAAGGCCTCATAGTTCAGACTCCCGCGGTTCTGAATCTAGTCTCACAAGTGTAATGTGAAACTAATAATCACCAAAAAGTCTAAATCCGGCAAACCTTTTTGGAAAATCGATTTTAAATCAAATAATGCCAAAATTGGATTGCTTTGCCAGATACAGAGTCGCCACCTAAATATTTTGTTTTGGAGAAATTTAGGAAATCATGACTCATGCTAAAGGCTACGTGTCCATCATCACCAAAGTTGCCTCGGCTCGAGAACTTAGGTACGAGAGGGGAAGGTCTTAAAATGAGCACCCCCGCTCACTCGATCAAAGATCGGCCTATACTAATCATGATATGTCATTTTATAAACATTATGCATTCTTATTCCGGTTGTTACTCTAACATTATTATGTGACGCGCACAAGCAAGTATAGACTAAAATTGCAAGAATTGGAACAACTCAACTCATGTTTGTTTGTGAAAATGGTTTGAATTTGCCACCCTTAAGTGGGCTTAAAAGTGTAGATTTGCCGCCAAACATAGTAAGCTTAAAACATGATTTGTCACAACAAAGTGGGCTTAAAATGCGCATTCATTGAATTGTTCCAATTCAAACAACAAAGCCTTCATCCACAGGCATTTATGCAGTTTATCAAATAAGCACATAGTCTTATGGCAAGCATACGAAACATGGAAACATGGCAATCACACTCATGCAAGTATGCTAAAACATAAAACTCACCGAGTATTCCAAGCCAAAACAGAAATTACTTAGAAATATGCATGATCCTAACTATACAAGATGCCTAATGCAACGCATGCAATATGCAATTAATAGGCTCGGCTACTAATATATCATGTGAAACACTTTGATAGCATGCTTTGAAACACGTATTCAAAGAAGTATTATTGAAATGGCAATGCAGTTTGAATAATGCGCCGAGCCTCAATGCATGCACTATCAATGAATGGATGCAAGCATGCAAACATAAGGTATACTAATTGAAAATGTCCCTAATCTAACCATCGGAAGCGATTAAATAAAAGGGAAAAAGACGTGAGGTTAGAAGACATGCACACACGCACGCACGCTTAATACAACATTATGCCCTTGTAAAGGAGGGTCTGAATGAACAATCTAACTAGCTACGCTAATTAAGCTAACTATTACAAAGCGAATTAATTAACTATTCTAATTAACTAATTATTATAACAATTGAAACAAATGAACTAACTTATTCTGAGCTAATTAAATAATTAAATGGCCTTGAGGGTGAGGGACGCATGCGAGCTCGGTTGTTTTCCTCCCGAAAATCCACCACCTTGCCATTGTAGCCTCTGTTTGCACATTGTTTGACCACTGAAAATTGCACCAACTTCCAGAACACCTCTGATCCCCTTCAGGAGCACACAGAGCAACTTTACTCATTGATGGCCGGTCGGCTACCAATGGTGGCTGTCGGCTATCATTGGTGGCTGGTCAGCTGATATAGGTGGCCGGTCGGCCACCCCTTCCTTGAACTTCCCTTTTTTGCTGCAACAGAGAGCAAACAGAGGCAAAGCAGTGTATTCTCAAGGAGTGTATGTACCATTACTCTCCTTATCATTACATAAGCTCAAAGGAGTGTAACTTTTGGCCCTCAAACCATCAACCAAGCATTTTCCATGCATGATGGCTAAGGAACCAAGCTTGTACAAGCTTAATGAGTGCAAAACAAGACTCAACAAAACCACTACCGTATCATGCATGATCAAGGGTGATGGTGACCAAGGAAAGTGACATGATTCATCACTTTGAGTATGAAACGTCCCATTTTCTTCGTGTTTGAATTAACGTTTGATTCGAACACATGCTATGCAACACAAAAGATGCCTTATCTTGCCTCTTTTACTTGTTCATTTTTGTTTACTCATTTTAGCTTACCAATCCATTCTTTAATTGATTAGTCCAAAAGTGAGTGTCCTCTAATGGAAGAGGTGTCAACCAAGGGATGATTTAAGGCAAAGGAGAGGTTATGCCTTTGGTTAGTAGAAACCCCCAAAAGAGGATTAAAACCATTAAGTACGAACCTCGATCCTAAGCTTAAACACAACCCGAAGGTTAACTAACCTTCAAAGTGAATAAAAAAGTGAAGAAATGAGGGAGGTTGCAGAAATTTTAAGTGTTGAAATGGAGTGCAAAACAACACTAAAATATGCTTTAAACTCAAAACAAAGATGACCCAAGCATTAAAGCACTAGGCTAATGAAGAAATTAACACTACAATCATGCAATACAAGCCTCAAAGGACTAAACCAGCCCCAAATAGAGCTAAAACAAGTCAAAACAGTAGCAAAAACATGCTGAGATCAAGTTACAAAATGCTAGAGAAACATGCTCACATGTTAAGCTATCTAGGCATGCAAACAAGACATAAGGAGGGGAGGCTAACCCCTCCAATTTTAGAATTCAAAACAAGGTTTTTACTACGGAAATAACTCTGATTTTCAGTGGTTAAAAGGCTCAAAAAGTTTGATTTAAAGGTGATGAAAGGTGGTACAAAAAACTTAACAAGCAAAGAGACAAGAAGGGTGGACCACCCCTTAACACCAAAATAGCCTTAAACCACCATTTTTAGGTCATAAAAATAGAGGTTTTTACAGTTGAAAACTAGGCCAAAAACAGTTTGAAAAGATGGCAAAACAAGCTAGCAAAGCAAGTAGTATACTTCTTGGAGCCAAAGCACAAAATAGGCACAAATGAGGCACCAAATCAAGCCAAGACCACCTTCTAGAGCTCAAAGAGGGTCCCAAGTAACCTCAGCCCAAAGACAAACAACTTTGGTTAAGGGTTGATAGGCAAACTAGAAGTGTATCTTTACTTGTATGCACAAAAGGGCAAGAGAGAGAGAGAGAAATCTATAGAGAGAGAATTGTAGAGAGAGAGGATTGTAGAGAAAGAGGCTCCCAAATCTTTCTAACCTTCAAAACAATAGAGAAGGCCCTCTATATATAGAAATATATGGCTTTAGGTTGAAAATATCAAGGTAGAAATATTTGGAGCAGTGTATAACAGTTGGAGGGGAAATATATGCAAAATCTGAGCTATCTGGACACCTGTGGCCGACCAACCACCATTGGTGGCCGACAAGGGTCGCTCTTGGCCGACATATGGCTGTCAAACTCCATTTGTGGCCGACACATGGCCGACAAGCTTCACTAGTGGCTGGAAAGGAAAAACTGGTTTTTGGCCCTAACTTCAATTAGGCATATCTCCTTCATCTGGACTTCTTTGCGGGTCATTCTTGAGTCTAAATTGTAGCCCCGGAAGTCTTCTTTCCATGGTGTCATCCTCACATTAAAATTCCAAGTGTGTAAAAAGATATGCTCATTTTAGTGAAGACTGCTCAGTTTCGGTCCTAATCGAATTGATGTCTAACTTCAACCAGCCATATCTCCCTCATCCGGACTCGACTTTTAGAGATTCTTGAATGTAAAATGAAGCCCTAGAAGTCCAATTTCCAACGGTGGTAGCCTCATAGCTGAAATCCAAGTGTACAAAAGGATAGGCCTAATTTAGCGAGGGCTGCTCGACTCTCTCTTAACAGTTTATGCCCATCTTCTTCCCCAACTAGGTTTCTTCCCTCTCCTCCAATTTTCTTCAACTCCAAACCTTTAAATAAGATGTTTTAAATATTTTTTCAAAGTGTTCGCCTCTTTTCCATTTATTTTCACTTTGTCCTTGCTTGGTTTACCGAAAAGCGCAACATTTAACAAAATGCGAGCCTCGGAATATCGTAGAAAATTGTTTCAAATTTTTTTTTGAAAGAGAGGGTTTTAAGGTCTAAAATCATTTTGGTCCAAAAATGGGGTGTGAGGTTGGGATTTGACGCTCTCCTTGCCGAAGAAATCGAACCTTTGCACAACATAGCCTTCGTCCTCGAACAATCAACCTGAGGCCCCCAAGTCTTAAAGGCAGTAAAAAATGAGGTGTCTACAAAAAGGCATGACAAAAGTGTGAATAAAAAGCAGGAAGACACAACGGCAGTTACTACTGATGATCTCATGGTCATTTGTGAAGATGATTGTATCAATTTTGTGGGCCAAGAGAGCAATTGGGTGATTGATTTCGGTACTTCTTTTTATGTGGCTTCTCGAGTTGATTTCTTCACTACCTACACCAAAGGAGATTATGGTTGTGTTCGAATGGGTAATGAAGGTTTGTCCAAGATTATTGGCATGAGTGATGTCTGCTTGGAAACAAATTTGGATTGCAAGTTGTTGCTTAAAGATGTGAGGCATGTTCCTGACATTGGCCTCAATTTGATCTCTACCGGAAAGCTAGATGATGAAAGCTTCAACAACAAATTTGGTGATGGAATATGGAAGCTCACAAAGGGTTCTTTGGTGGTGGCTAAGTGTAAGAAGACTCATACACTTTATTCTATGTAAGGAAAAATTTGTAAAGGTGTTGTCAACGCACTTGAAGATGATACTTCTACCGAATTGTGGCATAAGCGGCTTGGCCATATGAGTGAAAAAGGGCTACAAGTTTTGTTCAAGAAAGAGCTTCTACTTGGTTTGAAAGGTACACATCTTAAAACTTGTGTTCATTGTTTGGCGGGTAAATAACATAAAGTTTCTTTTCATAAAAATGTTGCTTCTAGAAAAGAAAATGTTTTGGAGTTGATTCATTCGAATGTTTATGGTCCTTCGAAAGTTAGAACACATAGTGGTGCACTTTATTTTGTTACTATCATTGATGATTATTCAAGGAAAGTTTGGGATTTTATACTAAAAACTAAAGATCAAGTTCTAGATGTATTTAAGCATTTTCAGGCCATGGTTCAAAGAGAAACAAGGCAAAAATTGAAGTGCATCCGATCAAACGATGGTGGTGAATACATTGGGCCATTTGATGAGTATTGTCGCAGCCAAGGTATTCGGCACCAAAAGATAGTTAAGAAGACTTCTCAACAAAATGGCATTGCCGAGAGGATGAACCGTACCATTGTGGAAAGAACAAGGTGTTTGCTTTCACAACCTAAATTGCCAAGATCCTTTTGGGGTGAGACAATGAGGACAGCAGTTGACGTGATCAATTTGTCTCCTTCCCATCCTTTGAATGGTGATGTTCTTGAAAGAGTTTGGACGGGCAAAAATGTGTCTTATGAGCACTTGAGAGTGTTTGGTTGTCGAGCTTTTGTTCACATTCTAAAAGATGAGAGGTCCAGGCTTAATAGCAAGTCAAGAAAATGCATTTTTCTTGGCTATGGGTGTGATGAGTTTGGTTATAGATTGTGGGATCCGGTTGACAATAAAGTTATTCGAAGCCGTGATGTTGTGTTTCTTGAAAACCAAACAATTGAAGACTTTGGCAAAGGTGATCAATCGGAGCCAAAAAGTAGTGATCTCATTGACATGGATCCATCTCCTTCATCTTCAGTTGATAATGAAAATGGAGGAGATGTGCAACCACCTACTGAAAAAGCAGAGGATGATACTAATCCTAATGAACTTGAGCCAGAAATTGAGGAAGAGCATCCAACTCAAGAACTGTCACTATAACTTGAGTTGAGGAAATCTACAAGGGACCAACAACCTTCGAGAAAGTATCCTTCCAATGAATTTGTGTTGATTTCCGATCAAGGGGAGCCCGAGAGCTACCAAGAAACAATCGAGCATACAAAGAAAGATGATTGGAAAAAGGCCATGGAAGAGGAGATGAATTTCTTACTTGAAAATCACACCTATGATTTAGTGAAGTTGCCTAAGGGGAGGAAAATCCTGAAAAATAAGTGGGTCTTCAAATTGAAGAATGATAGCAAGAATCTAACGTACAAAGCACGGCTTGTTGTGAAAGGCTTTGGGCAAAAGAAATGTATTGACTTTGATGAGATTTTCTCACTAGTTGTGAAGATGTCTTTTATTCAGGTTGTACTTGGCATGGCCGCAAGTATCAACCTTAAAGTTAAACAACTTGATGTGAAGACCACATTTCTTTATGGTGATCTTGAAGAAGTAATTTACCTAGAGCAATCGGAAGGTTTTGTAGAGAAAGGGAAAGAGAAATTTTCTTGCAAATTGAAGAAAAGTTTGTATGGCCTCAAGCAAGCCCCACGACAATGGTACACAAAATTTGACTCTTTCATGATGAATAATGGTTTTTCTAAAACCACTTCGGATCACTGTGTGTTTGTGAAAATTTTTTCAGATGGAAAATTTATTATTCTTTTGCTTTATGGTGACGACATGTTAATTGTGGGTCAAGATTAATGTTACGACCCAAACCCGCCCCTATAGGTTTAGCGTCGTAACCGGCCAGTAATCCTTGGATTACCAAAGGCCTCTTGACATAATAACATATAGTTGGGGGCTGCGGAAGCAAATATACAAAATATACGAAGTCGATTGAGCTGTGAAGACATACATAGAACTGAAAATCTTAAACTTTATATACATACAAGTGACGTCATAGGTACAGTATTTATACGTCACGATTAAGTACATATGAAAGGAGAACTTGTTCATAAAACAAAAGAAATGGTCTTATACATCCATATTGACACAACCACAAAACATGACTTCATTTGGAACCTCCTCGTGAGGCGCAAAAGGTGGCTGACCAACACAAAATACCCCAGGTATCGTCTTAAGCCTGATCATGAGCCTGCTCACCTACATACATAATAAATAACTAGTGAGCGGAGGCCCAGTGAATAATAACAAAGTAAAGGGGTAAATGAATGATGTCCCATAACTGTGGCTGAAACTGAAATTCACATTCGTATTCTCATTCTAAGCATTTATAGAATTCAGAGTTCATACTTAGTCTTACATAGTACATCCATTAGTGCTGACTGATCACACACAGAATGCCTTAAATCATACTTGTTAGTTCTATATAAGAACCTTCAGCCGAGTAAGAATAACTTGTCAGTCCCATAAAGGAACCTCCGGACTGGGAACTTGTAAACTTATCAGTTCCACTTAGGAACCTCCAGCTGGGTATAGATAGCTTGTCAGTCCCATAAGGAACCTCCGAACTAGGAACTTGTAAACTTGTCAGTTCCACTTAGGAACCTCCAGCCGGGTATAGATAGCTTGTCAGTCCCATATGGAACCTCCGGTACCGGGAACTTGCATATACTTGAATCATAGCATAATGTCATATGTGCTTGTTAGACTTGGACAATCATTCATAGCATAAAACATAGAATAGTTCTTAATCTGTGAGCAGAAAATGATTTACTTGAACATAACTTTACTAAGTTATTACTCATAGATAATAGATGCTCCAAGTAAACAAACTGAGCAGCCAATTCAGCTTCCTTGTGGCGCGTGACCTAAACAGCATGGTAGATACATACATTGAAACACACGTTTCGCTTATACTTAACTTATTTCGTTTGTTCTTAGTGTGTTTCTACCTGTTTATCCTCATTATGGTGTCTTAATCATGGCATAGGAATGCCTAGGATGGAATGAGGATGCAAAAAAAAAAAAAAAATGCACTTGAAATCATTTTTCAAAACTTGCTGAAAACAGGGTCTACGCTTGAGCGTGGCTTTCTTCGCTCGAGCGGACATGCAAGGAGTGAGGGTTCGCTTGAGCGTGACTTCTCTCGCTCGGGCGGACTGTAAAATCAGAAAAAGTACTGGTTGCTTGCTTTTCACGCTTGACGGACACTTGATTCCCGCTCGAGCGTGAGGCCTAGACCCTCGCTCGAGCGTGACTTCTGGCGCTCGAGCGTGCTGCAAAACACAAGGACTCCTGAGGGCTTGCATTTCACGCTCAAGCGTGCTTCAAGTCGCTCGAGTGGAAGTGCACGCACTCTGAGTGGTCGCTCGAGCGTGAACTCCTACGCTCGAGCGTAGATGCAAATTCTGGAATTTCCAGTTTGATCTTCAAGCTCAAAACTCAAACTTTAAAGCATTAAACTCAAATTTTCTACGCCAAAACTTGGAGAAATACTTAGAAACTCATAAAACATCATGAATTAAGGATCATTTCATGAAATCAAGGTCCAAAAGCATGCCAATTGTACACAATTCCAACTTAAAATTTATGGACGTCCCAAAAACATGACATGCATGAAATAATTGAGCTTCAAATCTCCATTTCATGATCAAATGAAATGAAAGGATGTAAAACATGATGAATTTCTATAACTAAGCTCAATTTATGACATGCATGAGAGAACTTCCTAGTGAACATGCTCCAAATGTATTGAAATGTACATGCATGTATGAATTGATCTTCCTCTCTACTTTTTAAGCTTGATTCTTACATCTCTTAGCTCAATTTACTTGAATTCATGGATGAATTAACTTAATTTCAAGACTACATACTTGGCTTCTTACCTTAGATGTTCAATTGGGTCTTAGGTGCTCAATTCTTGAGCTAGATGATCAAATTTCCAAAGTTCCTTCTTCTTGCCTAGCAACTCCTTTTAATTGAGTTCAATTCTCATGCCTAGGATCAAATCTTTCTACTCTCTCCCTGTCCTCACGTTTGTAGCTCCCAAAAGAGTGAAGTGGGGGTGTATGAGTGCATAGAAAGTCCACTAATGCCTTAGCTTGGCTTTGTTACTAGTGTAATTAATTATAATTAAATAAGTGGCATTCACTGAATCTAATTTAATCGTTCCAAATCAAATTTTAATTAAACCTAACATAAAATCCTATAAATCCTAATTAACATATAAATCAAGCCAATTTCTGAATTAGATGCCGATAAGGCCTTCAATTCGCAAACCGAAATGAAAACATGAACAGATTTGTCTACGCTAAACAGATATAAACACAAATAAGGCAGCATATGATGCAAAACTTCACTTAAACTTATTATTAGGCATCATTAAGCATGGATTAACGTTAATTATGGGTTGGCGTTGTTACAATTAACAAGTTGAAATTGGAGTTGAGCAAGTCTTTTGCTATGAAAGATTTGGAACTAGCAAAGCAAATACTTGGTATAAAAATTGCTCGTGATCGCAAAAAAAGGTTGATTTGGTTGTCTCAAGAAAGCTACATTGAGAAAGTGCTTGAGAGGTTCAACATGGATAAAGCAAAGCCGGTTGGTTGTCCTTTTGCTGGTCATTTCAAGTTTAGTTCGAATCAATGTCCTACAAGTGAGAAAGATAAGGAAGAGACGCTAAAAATTCCTTATGCTTCAGCAGTTGGTTTCTTGATGTATGCCATGGTTGGTACAAGGCTAGATATTGCTCACGCCATTGGTGTGGGGATTCAGTTTCTCTCTAATATGGGTAAAGAACATTGGATAGCAGTAAAATGGATTCTAAGGTATCTTTGAGGGACTTCGAAGGTGTGTTTGTGTTTTGGGGATGGTAAGTCGATGCTTGATGGGTTCACGGATTATGACATGGTCGGTGATGTTGATTCTAGAAAATCTACTTCGGGATATGTAATCACTTTTGTAGGGGGAGCTGTGGCATGTCAATCTAAATTAAAAAAATGTGTTGCTTTCTTAACTATCGAACTTGAATTTATTGCCATTAAGGAAGCTTGCATACAAGAGTTATGGTTGAAGAAATTTTTGCAAGAATTGGGTTTGAATTAAGAAAGGTAAGTGCTTTATTGTAATAGTCAAAGTGCTATTCATTTGAGTAAAAATTCCACTTTTCATTCGAGATTAAAAGACATTGATGTGAGATACCATTGGATTCGTGATGTGTTAGATTCGAAATTGTTGCAACTCGAAAAGGTTCACGCGGATGATAATATTTTGGATATGTTGACTAAGACTTCGTCGAGGGACAAACATTTGAAGTGTCGAACTTTGGCAGGTATGGTTAATGTCTCCACCTAAGTTGGTAGGGGGAGAATTGTTGGGTATACCTCCTTATTGGAGTATGGGACCCAATTGGTTTATTCAAATATTTAGTTTGGTTTGGTGTTGGTTGTAATATATTTTTAATATATTATACATAACTTTTGGAGGCCCAATGGGTATTTACTAATCAATTTGGTACATATAGGGTTTTAATAAAAAAGCCCAAGATTTAATAATATATAGATATATATTGTTTTGTTCATCCGAGGCATAGTGTAGTGGCAGCAGGAAAAACTTTTCTCGGTGAGATAATGTTAGATTTGATCAATCAATTCGGTGGAATTAATTCGGCTGTTGTTTGAAGATTTTTCTTTGCTTTGTTTTTCGTTTTTTGAAGCATTGTTAGTGTGCATATTTGGATGATTTGGTGATGCTGATTTGGGCATTATTTTAGGTCTTCTACAACTATGTTTTGAAAACTTTTGTTCATTTATTTGGTGAGATCTTTTCTCTTGATTATTTGTGATTATTTGGAATTCACTTAAGGGTGGTTTTGTGAGACCATTCGTGTCTTGTTTGTAATCGTTTGGAAACTCTTTGGTTGATAGTGGAATCGGAGTTTGATCTCATCGACGTACCTCACATTGAGGAAACCACGTAAAATTCTTGTGCCGTTATTGATATAATTTTTCCGCATTAATTTTTATTCCCATTGATTGATTTATTTCTGGAAAATCATATATTTTCCCTAACACTTCTCTCACTTGAGCTTCCTTTCGACAATGATAGTTCATGATGATGATGAGGAGATATTGGAGGTGTAATAGGCTTTTCTAGCACCTCAGAAAGTGATTGCTCTTCTTCAAAAATGGGAAAGAAATTATAACTTTCTTCTTCTTGAGTATTCCAATCCCATGTGCTCTCTTGATCAAACTCCATATCTTTGCTGATGATGATCTTCCTCGTAATAGAATTGTAGAGCTTGTAGCCTTTTGAACTTGAATCATACTAGATGAAAATGTATTTCTCACTTTTAGAATCCAGCTTGGACCTTTGTTGATCTGGAACATGAGCATATGCAATGCTTCCAAATGCACGTAAATGTGAGACATTGAGCTTCATTTCATTCCAAGCTTCTTGTGGTGTCATGTTCTGTACACTTCTTGTAGGACATCAATTTGACAAATAAACTGCACAGTCCATAGCCTCTGCCCAAAATTCTTTTGGCATTCTCTTACTCTTCAACATGTTTCTTGCCATGTTAAGGATTGATCTATTCTTTCTCTCGGCAACACCGTTTCGTTGTGGCGATCTTGGAACCATTAAAGGACGACATATCCCATTAGCTTCACAAAACTCTTTAAATTTATTTGATGTGAACTCGCCTTCTCTATCAGATCTCAAGGCTTTAATGACATAGCCACTTTGCTTCTCAACCAATGCCTTGAATTTTTTGAAAACTCCAAAAGCTTCGGATTTTTCTTTTAAAAAATAAACCCAAGTTTTTCTGCTAAAATCATCAATGAAAAGCAGAAAATAAGTGTTCTTACCAAATGATGATAGCTTGATTGGACTGCAAATATTTGTATGCACAAGCTCCAGTGGCTCCGTAGCTCTAGTAGTGGATTCTTTTGGAAAGGACTTCCGAAATTGTTTGCTAAATAGACACCCCTCACATAGTTGTTCTGGATGGTTAATAAAGGGCAACCCATGCACCATTTGTAAACCCCCCCCTCCCCAAAAAAAAAAAATATATAATAAATCTAACTCATAAGCGGAAGAATAATAGAAATAAGATACTTTCATTCATCAGAGTTCTTTTACAAAAGTTAACACATGCGATATACATTCACAAATGTTCATCCTGAATCTACAGTATGTGTTGCAATGTACATGAAATCAAAACTAAACATATAGTCATATGCCCTATAGGCTTACATCTTTTCAAGTCATTACTTGGTTATATAAAAGTGAGCCTAGCTCAATACAATTTAAGCCCTTGACTATACAAAAGAATATAACAAAATAAAGAAGCTCTTGCTCCCAAAGTCTCTCCAAGCTATTGCCTTGGCGGAGGCATGTCACCAACACCTGAAAATGATTTTCCCAAATAGGGTAAGCCAAAGCCCAGTAGGAACAATCTAACACAATATATGCAATTTAACAAAGATATAAGTATAGTGTGCATATACCATGCCAGTGACAAAATATCCACATTTTATATAACCGTAAAGCACCAAAGTTCGTTTGTCAATTTATTTTCCTTCAATTCATTTCAAGTTCATTTATTCTTCTCAATTCATGAGTCAATTTCATTATTTTTCAACAATTCAACTGAGATTACTACTCAATGATTTTCCAATTCAATACATTACCACGCAAATCGGCACCCATGTGTACACACAATTTCGGGACTTTCACCCTGGACACTCCAGCCAACTTAATTTCAATGGAGTCCATCCTTATTTCCTCCCAAACAATGGAGTACATCCCCTTTCTCCTCCCAAACAATCATACATATACTATGTATTTAAAATATAGTCATATTCAATGACAATCAACAAGAGATTAGTTTCAATTCACCTAATTCTCATACAATTCCTACAACACTCATAGCTATCCTCCACCGATAGCCCAATATAGATATTCCTAAACAGATATACAATCTTCTCAATAAATAAATTATTCAAAATTTCCTTAAGTGAGAGACAACACGTGTCCAACTCCACCATTTTCATCAACAATTATCCAATTGCACATTATTAATGTTAATTTCAATTATTTATACAAAACAACAATTTAACCCATTTAGGGCCAAACTCAATTTTCCCCAAATATCAGCCCAAGTACCAAAATCAACGGACACAATAAAATCTTATATTCAAATCCCAAAACCATTCATTTCACATTCACTAAAAACCCCTCTTTTTGTTTCACACCCAAACCCTAGGTTTGTTTGAAAATACACCCAAATCCCACCATTGTTACACAACGACAAATAACTAAGCTAAAGACCATATGAAAGTACAGAAAATTCCTACCTCAAAGAGAGAAGACGAGCCAAGCAAGAGTGAAACTTCAAAGATGTCGAAATCCAACTCTATTTGGATCAAAATGGAGATCTTGAGATGGTCTACCTTTTTAACAAAGGGATTAGGGTGAGGAAATCACTAAAACTATGTGAAAATATAGAGAGAGTGTGTGTTTTAGAGAGAGAGAGAGAGAGTGTGTCCCAACTTTAGGTTTTAGGGAGAAAAGATCTAAAAAAGTGATGTAAAAAGTAATTTTCGTGATCTAATATACGCACAGTCCGCTTGAGCAGAAGAGTTGACGCTCGAGCGTTAGATACAATAAGTTGTTCTGCTCAAGTGCAAGAAAGACCGCTTGAGCGTCAAGACACAATCAACAAGACGCTCACCGCTTGAGCGTGGAAAAAACACATTCAGTAGTTTTGCAGACAATAGGCCAACGCTCGAGTGCAAGAAAAACCGCTCGAGCGCCCATCCGCTCGAGAGTAGGAAACGCCGCTCGAGCGTAGAAATCACTTTCCTAGTAGTTTTGCAGACCTATAAAAGTACTGAGTGTTTGCAAAGCCCGCTCGAGCGCAGGAAGTGCCACTCAAGCGGAGGACCAAAATTCTGGGCAACACAAGGTTTGAAAAACAAGTGACCAACCTGCCCAAACACAACCACAACAACCCAAAAGCCGATTTCAAAGAGATACAAGGGAAGCAAGAGGTAAACAACAATATGAAAGCATTAAACTTGAGTCTGGGATACCACAAGGGTCGGGTCAAAACCAGGATCGCTATACCATCTTTGTTTTGGTCATCAACTTTAGGTCTCTAAAATTCTAGTGTCCAAGACTCATGTGCCAATACCAAGACTTATCTTTCACAGTTGCATTCAAACACTTAGCCGTATCGGTTTGAAGATTCAACAAGAACATTCTATTTCGGGTCATTGAAACTTTAGTGACCAAATTATTCATTTCATCTCTTAGAGAAAGGGTACGGTCCTTCATTTGAATTTCATAACCCTTTTCTAAAAGTTGACCCAAGCTCAAAATATTATTTTTCATGTTGGACACAAAAGATACTTCAAACATAATTCTATGATCCCCATTTTTCAAACAAAGTAAAATTGTACCTTTACCCATTATTGGAACTTTTGAGGAGTCTCAAAAGGTAACTTGACCTCTCTAAGTTTCATCAAGCTCCACAAATTTGCTTTTGTCGCCACACATGTGATTAATTGCACCATTGTCAAGACACCATAGATTTGCTTCTAATTCTTCATTGTCTTGGACTAGTAGCAATAAAGTAGGCTCTTATACTTCATCCTTTTGTTCAACAAGATGAGCTTTTTCTTCAAGATTGTCAGTAGCATCTTGGCATTTCGAAGCACAATGGCCCTATTTGTGGCAATTATAACATTCAACTTGAGACTTATCATACCTTCTTGAAAAGTTTCCCCGTCCTCTAGCTCTTTCTCTTCCATGCGTTCTTGATGATGAGGATTGGTTTCTTTTTTCGAAAGATTGGTTTCTTTCTTCTAACTCATTGATAAATGAGCCACAACCACCTCTTCCAACTCTTCTGTGACTACGTCCACGTGATCGTCCGCGACCTCTTTGGCCGAGACAGAAATGAAGATATCAAATTTCTACCAAGATAACTGGAAGTTCCAACCAATAAGAATCGTAATGAACCTAAAAAAAGGATATGACACCAAAGGGATATTAAATGAATGGAATTGGGACATGGATGGAATATAATGAAATAGAGCCACTTTGAGGTTCCCTATGAAATGAGGCATGGAAGGGAACAAATGCGATGCTCTAACCCCTGAGCTAAGCGGGCTCACATAACAGAAATTTGACTTTACATGCATAGGAATTTAATAAACTATTGGAATCTTAGCTATTCTTCCACCTCTAGAAGAGTGTTTTGTTTGCAGAATATGTTCCACAATCTCATTTGAATTTTTCTTTAGCCTTTCCTCATGAGCTTGTAGAGATCTTCAGAGTTGATCAATAGTCATGGACTCCAAATCCTTTGACTCTTCAATAGCCACCACAAGATGTTCAAATTTTGGTTGCAACGAGCGAAGAATTTTCTCCACTATGCGAACATCTGGTAAATCTTCTCCATATCTCTTCATTTGATTCACAATGGCTAATACTCTTGAGAAATAATGTGAAACAGACTCAGATTCTTTAATTTGAAGACTTTCAAACTCACCTCTAAGTGTTTGAAGTCGAACTTTCTTCACCTTGTCAACTCCTTTATAACTAATTTGGAGAAGCTCCTATATGTCTTTTGCGGTGGTTGCATTTGTCACTTTCTCAAACAAAGGATCATCCAAGCACTAATGGATGAGAGCAAGGGCCAGTTATCTTTGTTTTCTTAGATTTTTGCAAGGCATCTTTCTGATTAGCAATCAAACTTGACTCGTCTTGTGGCTTCACATAGCCATCCTCCACAATCTCCCAAACATCTTGTGATCCAAGCACGACCTTCATCCGAATTGACCAATTTTCGTAATTATCTTTCTGAAGCTTGGGAAACTGGAATCCCATCATACCATTCGCCATTTTCTTCACCACACAACCTGGGCTTTGATATCACTTTGTTGGAAATAAAATGGATCACACAAAGGCTAGAGAGATTGAAAGAGGAAAGATGAATTCTTAACTCTCAAATATTTTGATTCTACTTACTTAAAACACTTAGGTACATGAGTTATTTATAGTTTTTAATGAACAAGCCAAGAGACCAATATACATCTTCTACATCCAATGTACCATACATGAATCTTCCTAGATACATTCATTCTAGGAATACATGAATCTCAAAAATACATGAACATTGACAATACATGAATAAAATATAAATAGATACTTCTAGAAAATGTGTAAATTAATTGAACTAAAATCATGTTTATTATTTCAACAGAAACAGTATATACTTGGTATTCTTATAGTCTCTACCCAATGAAGCTTTGAACCACTCAGCTTACCAGGCAAAGCATTACAAGTTTGTTTGTTTTTTTTTTTTATATTTTTTTTTATTATAAAAAAAAAAGCATTGTTTGCAACAAATTATGATCTCTCAAATAGTTCTTGGAGATTCTCTTTCTCTTAGTTTTGCTGAGAGATTGCTTATAAGAATTTTTTTTTTATGAATTTATTGTCAGTTTAGATTTTTAAAATTGGTGATGGAATTTTTGTTATTTCATTTATCTATCTTATTCCATGCCTTCAAAGTTGCTTCAATGTTGACATCTCTGTCATGTTTTTTTGTTTTTTTTTTGTGTGTGTGTGTGTGTGTTGGGGGGGGGGGGGGGGGGGTTCGGGGGTTGTGTCTATATGAATGAATCATGGTTGTGCAAGACATATATCTTTGGAAAGAACAAAAGAAAATCTTTTTGGGGACTTCCAAATGTTCCCAGGTTTACTTTGTAGATTTCATCAAAAATTGGTTTTTGAGTAGAAGCTTCATTTTTCTCAAATTAGTTTATCCTTTCAAATTTGGTATTTTCAATGATGGCAAACCAAAGAAATATTACTTCATTTTTTATTTTGTATTTTTTACAATTTGGCTAGAGTTTTGAAGCGATTTATGAAAAGTTAGCGAAAATTTATTGCATTTATCTCATGCAATGTAGCTGTTAACACAACTGTGAAAGAATTCATGTATTAAAAGTTAAAGTTAAATGTTATTTGTAGCCAGCCATTTAACCAACCTTTGTGGATTCAAGAGATTAAAATATTAATTTTTTAAAAAGTAATCCAAACTCTATTTCAAACTTTACCATTGTTTGTTAAAAAATCATTACCCTTATTTTAGTCCTGTTTCAGTGCTTTGCTCCGCAACTTTGGAATTTTTTTTTATTACCGCTGCTGCTAGCTAGTCCTCTTCCATAATAAAATGCAACCAAAAATTGATTTCTTAACTATTTGTGTGCTCAGCCCCTTTAATAAATAACAACTCAACTAAATTTATCCCCCAACTCTTTACCAATCTGAGCATAAGAGAGCAAGGTTAAGGGATCAAATTCGGGATGAGTTTAATTTGTAATTTAAGAGAATGATGAGGTTGTATAGTTGAATAGAAAATTGAGTTTTATCAATTTCCCATCAAGTGTTGATAAGTTTTGTTAGTGTTGACACTAATTTTTTATTAGATTTGTTAGTGTCAATTCTAATTTTTGACAAGTTTTTCTAATGTCCACACAAATTTTTATTAGATTTGTTAGTGTCAATACTAATTTTTGATAAGTTTTTCTAGTGTCGACATTAATTTTTGATAAGATTTGCTAGTGTCGATACTAATTTTTAATAACTTTTGCTAGTGTTAGCACTTGACACTAGTCTCGATAATAATCTTTTATTTGCTTTGCTAATGTTAACACTATTATTGATACTAAATTTTAATATGCTTTGCTAGTGTTGATTAGTGTCAACACTAATTTTTTATAAGATTTGTTAGTGTAGACAGACAATAGTGTCGACACTAATTTTTGTTTTACTTTGCTTTGCTGTTGACACTAGTGTCGACACTAGGGTTCATGTCACTTATACTAGTAGTAACACAAGAGCCCATTTCCAACATCTGCGTACCCACTAGCGTTGCAGACATCATGCTTCCACGTCGAAAGGAGACTAAGGCGGGAACCACCGCCACAGTGGCATATTTGACCGGAATAATATTAGGGATCATGAAAAAAAATATCATGAAATGTTTCATGAAGATTTTTCATCCCTTGATTAGTGTGTGGTGTTTTCTTGTATGTGTAATTTAACGATAAAAAATCTTTCATGATCATTTTTATGATATTTTTTCATGATACATAGCATTACTCTATTTAACCGTCAGAGTTATCAGAAATTTGAACTTTCTGGTGGTGGGTTTGTATAATGGTAGTCTCTGGATAGTGCCACGTAAAGTATTGGCCAATGATGCGATGTATGCTGGTGCAGTTAATAGTACAGATAAATGCATCGCTCAGGTACTTTCCTCTTCTGCTATGCGAGAAAAAATTGAATACAGCATGATCTTATATTGTTACTAACACATTTGATAATAAATTACCCTGCTTGTCAGGCAAAATTTTCCAATTCATTTGGTTTAAAATTTAAAAATTCATACGTTAAGTAGTTGTACTTTGAAAAGTTAAAGAGTGTTTTAGTAAAAAAATTCAGGTTTTCAATTTATTTGTTTATTCAAATCTAAAAAGTTCAAAAAACACTGTTTGGTTTCATTTTGGAATCTGTTTTCAAAAATTTTGAAAAATAAAAATTAATTTGATAAAATGAATATTTAAAAGATATTTTCAATTTAAAAAAAAAAAAATTGTTTGTCCCCCCCTAAAGATAAACAATGTGAAAATTATGAATATTTTTTTATTTTTTTTACAACAAATTAATTTTTAATTTTTTTTTAGAAATCTTATAGAAAATTGATTCTGAAAATCAAATCAAGTAGATCATGTTGCATCTATCTATACTAATATATAAAGAAAGGAAACTATTTGGTATGAAAGAATAGTATTTTTGAAGTTCTGCGTATATTTTTCTTAATTAAAAATTCCTATACAATTTATATGAATTTCGTTAGTTGAAAGGACAAATTTGTAAAGAGGAAGTTAATATCTACCCACTGAAATTTGCAGGGAATGGTTTCATTAGTGTCACAAGAAGGGATACACCTGCTTCACGTATTCTTCTTTGGGCTGGCAGTCATGCAAATTGTTTATAGTATATTTGTAAGTAATTTTATGGTGTTATGCATATAATAATATTTATAATCTAAGATTATGAATTATCATGATTTTTACAAATAATAACAAAATGTGAAAAATAAATAATATATTCGGATCAGTTATGTGAAACCTTTGAGTGATTTAAAATTGATTGAACATACACCTAATATCAATATTAGTGGAAAAAATGTTTATCTCTATTGACCCTCTTTAGAATATGTTATGTTCAGAATAATTGATCGATGATCTAAATATACTTTTATAGGTAGAGAGATGACCAGTTTCCTAATATAACTATAACTCCACATGCCCATCAAAGTAGGAGATTTGGAAACTACTCCATCTATTGACCAATCAGATAATAACTTGTAGTTTAAGATATGAAACTATTAATCGAATTAAATTTATAATTCATATTGCCATGTGGGTCACCATAATGACTAAATAATTAAATTTAGTCTTACATTTTCCCACTTGGCCCATATGATAACATACATCAAGATTTAATATGGTAAACATTATTGTGTGCAACAAATCATATCCAACCTTAATTACTTTAATTTGATCATCATCGTAATACTATAATTAAATCGTTCACTAATGCGAGTCATTTCGGTTCTACACCAATAGTGCAACATAGTCCCTTCCATATGCCACAACATTAGCAACTAATTGAATATAATCCTTAAGTGAGGAGTGTATTTAAAAAGTCCAATAATGTCTTTTTATCAAAGACTATTCCTGTTATCATTTATTCATTCTCATATATGTACGTACATCATTCATAACAAGAAATATATCAGAAACAAAGTTAATGAGATCTTAATGTGTCAAATAATACAATCAATCATAAACAATTGTTATGGATTACACTCAAGATCCATTCAATTGGCAAGTTTCTTACTTGTCTTTAAGAGTAATTCCTTCATCAATAGATCTGCACTTAAAAGTTATATACTTATGTGTTTTATTGACACTTTCTGTTTATGAAATTCTTCTTTAATAACAATGTATTTCAATTCTATTTGTTTAACATCATTAGAATACTTATCATTCTAAGAAAATAAAACAATTGCGAAATTATTATAATAAATTCTCAACGATTTGGCAACAAAAGTCGACAATTCCAAATTTTGAGGTAAAGTTCTGCAATAACAATTCATGAATTATGATCTCCAAGCACACCACAAATTCAAATTTCATAGGTGGTATTTATTATAGTTCATTTCACACTCTTCATGATATTTTTTCTTCACATAATAAGAACAAAATAATCAAAAGTGAAGTTTGTAGCCAATCAATTCAAGATTATTAGACCTCATAAATGTGAGCAAATAATCTTTTATTCCTTATGGTTACCTTATCATTTCCTTGTCTGAGCATTAAATTTCTTACAATAAATGTATAAAGAATCGTTTTCATTCCAATTAATTTTATATAAAATTTGCATAAGATTGGATTTATTTTATTTCGGAATATGAATAACTTTATGTGGATATTCTTTCATATAGAATCTCTAAAGAATTTTTGATATATACCTTATGAGACATTCTCAACAATTCATGTGATTCATTCAGAAATATTTTAATTTCTATCACATAGATTGTCTCACTAATATACTTCATTTCAAAATTTTTGAAAAGAAATTTCTTAATTCATGTAATAAATCACATACATTATTGACAAGAAAAATATCATCAATATATAAAATCATAAATACAAACTTGCTCCCACTGATCTTTGAATATGTACACTAATCAAATTTTTTTTCTTTAAATCCAAAGGAAAAATAGTATCTTAAGATACAATTTTTAGAAAGGTTGTTTAAGTCCATAAATTGATTTCTTAAGTCTACAAGTCACATTTTCATTTTTCTCAATAGAGAAACTTTTAGGTCGATCTACAAAAAATTCTTTATCTAAACTCCTTTTTAGAAAATTAATTTTCACATACACTTAATGCAACTCAATATCATAATTACAAATGCCATAATGAATATAAATTAGCTATTTAAGAAACAAGTAAAAAATATCTCTTTATAATCAATGTATAATTTCTGAGTAAAATCTTTGGCCAAATATCTAGCATTATATCATTTTATATTGTCCTTAGAACAATAAACATTTTTGTATCTTTAGGCAATTCAATGAGATCTAAAATTTCATTCTGGTCCATTGTGTAATGCCCTGAAATATTATACAAGAACAAACCACAACCACGGGTAGCAAAATACGATAAAGTCATCTTTCCCATTGAACTAAGGTTTATAATTACAATCCCAAGGTTAACACATTAATGACAATTTAAGTCCATTAACATGTTCAATAAGCTAGATGACAACACAAAAGAAATTGCCTTAAGGTGCACAAAATTCAAGACATTGCCTTATACAACAGCTTAAGTCTTTATAATTAAATTATAGCGATTCTGGTTTAGACCCCGACCCATTGGGCATTCTGGACTTGGGTTTCATGGTTTTGTATTATTGTTCTTGTCTTATTCCTCTTGTCCCTCCATGAGTTTGGCTATTGGGTTGTGTTTGTTACAATTGGAACAGGTTAGTAGCTTGGTTTTTAAACTTTAGTTGCCCAGAATTTCATCCCTCTGCTCGAGCGTCACTTCTTGCGCTCGAGCGGCCTTTGTGAACTTTTAGTACTTTTGCAGGCTTGGAAAACTGCTGGGAGAGTGTATTCTACGCTTGAACGGTCTTGCGCTCGAGCGACACTTCTTGAGCTCGAGCGCTGGACTTCTGTCTATAAAACTACCGAGAGTGTATATTCTACGCTCAAGTGTCACTTTTTGCGCTTGAGCAGTGACGCCTTTTTTATTGTGTCTTGACGCTTGAGCGTCATTTTCTACGCTCAAGTGGTATTGATTTTTGTGTTTGGACGCTCAATCGTCACTTCTCGTGCTCGAGAGGACTGTGCGTATATCAGTTCGTAAAAGTCACTTTTTACATCACTTTTTCAACTCTCTCTCTCTCTCTCTAAAACATTTCAAAACCCTAAATCTAGAGCTCTTCTCTCTAAAACTTACTCTATCTTTACAAATACACCAAGATCTATCCATTTCTCCACCCTACTCCATTTGTTAAAAGGGTAGAGCTCACTTAGAGCTTCGTTTTCATCAGAATAGAGTTGGGTTTCAGTTTCATCCGAGCTTCATCCGTGTATGTCTCGTCTTCTAGCTTTGAGGTAGGAATTCTCTATACTCTTTTATGAATTTTAACTAAGCTATTTGTTTTTGTAAAACAATATTGTGATTTTAAAGGATTTTGAACAAACCTAGGGTTTTGGTTTAAAATTAAAAGAGGGGTTTTCAAATGGTTGTATGGAAAATGGTTATGGGATTGGAAATGAGGATGAGTTGTGACTAAAGTATTGATTTCATACTTGGAAAGGATTTTGGAAGAAAAAGGAATTTTGCCCTAAATGTTTTAACTATATATTTTGTATAAATAAATGGAATTGATGCTGAAATTATGACATTGGATGGTTATTGATATGGATGGTGGAGTTGAATATGTATTATCACTCACATCTTAAATTTTGAAAAGTTTATCTGTATTGGAGATTGTATATCTGTTTAGAAATACCTGTTTTAGGCTATCGGTGGAGGATAACTATGATTGTTATAGAAATTGCATGAAGATTAGGTGAATTGAAACTAATTTCTAATCCATGTGTATTGAACATTGTTGCTCATTTAATACATTGCAAATGGATATGATTTTAAGAAAGATGAATGAATATGGGAAAGAGGTGTGTATCACCAAATTAAGTTGGCCTATGTGCCCAGGGTGAAAGTCTCGAAAAATGTGTGTATGCATGGGTGCCTACTCCCGCAGAAAAACTATCCATAAAATAGCAAGAGTAGCACTTGTATGGGCTAAGTTTACATAGGTGCCATTTGACGGTTTCCTGCGGATGAAATATCCATGAAAGGTTGAACCGATTTTAGAATTTCCTCCTTGTTTCCAATGGTAAAGGATATGATTTATGAATTGTGATATAAATTGAGCACGACATTATTTTGAGAAAGAAATGTGAACCGTTTTGACATAAGCATTGCATATGCATTTTACAATTATATCTTTGTTAAGATTCATATATTGTGTTAGATTATTTCTGCTGGGCTTTGGCTCACCCCATTTAGGGAAAACCATTTTAAATGCTGGTGATATACCTCCACCAAGGACTTAGCTTGGGAGGACAGTGGAGTTGAAGGCTCAATATTTTTTATTTTTTATTTTGTATTCACTTTTGTACAAGCCTAGGACTTTATTTGTATTAAGCTTAAGACTCACTTTTGATGTACCCAAGCCTTGACTTGGAAAGATATAAGCTTTTAGGGCATATGATTATCTGTTTAGCTTTTATTTCTTCTTACTGTTTCACAGAGCCACCAGCCAACATAGTCAGTTCAGGTCTCAAGGGCTAATTAGGGAGCCTCTTCGACTCAGTCAGTGCATCAGGCTTATGCTCCGAGGGGTGAGCAGGTAGAACAGAGACCTTCAGGACGCGTGTATGCTGTTACCACACTAGACCTAATACCAATGCCTTCGGTAGGGAGAGGTACTTTCTTGTTATGCAATTCCATTGCTAATGTGTTGATTGATACGGGTACATTCCATTTATTTATCTTGTCTGCATTTGCATCGGCTTTGGGGTTAGAGTTGGCTCAATTAGCATCTCCTTTCAGTGTAGAGTCATCTATTGGTGGTGAGATTGTTTTGGAACAAGGGTGTTGGGGTTATGACATAGAGGTTGTCGGTTACCAACTTCCTTTTGCATTCGTGTTGATTGACATGTTGTGTTTTGATACAATATTAGGTATGGACTCGTTGTCATCGTATCGGGCTATCATAGATTGTTACCTTCAAAAAGTTACTATATGTACCTTGAGCTGTGATTGCTTTTATTTCTTAGGGGACCGGGTTGACAGAGTCTTATCACTGGTGTATGATTCGCTTAGGCAAAGTGAACTTAGTTTCCTTGTTGGGTAATGAGTGTGATGAAGTCTGAGTCAAGTTGCCAAGGGTAGTTTGTGAATACCCGAATGTGTTTCTTGAGAATCTCACTAATTTACCACTTCATCGTAAGATTGAGTTCTCTATGGACTTAGTTCCTAGCATGGCACCAATTTCTATGGCATCGTATAGGTTTGCACCTGTTGAGTTGAGTGAGTTGAAGATTTAACTCCAAGAATTATTAGATAAGGGTTTTATCTGCCTTATTTGCCAAAAAGAAAGATGACACTTTGCGATTGTGTATTAATTATCGGAAGTTGAATAGGGTGACTATTAAGAACAAGTACCCAATGCCTCATATAAATGATTTATTTGATCAGTTAAAAGGGTCTTGTTGTTTTTCCAAGATAGACCTAAGATCGGGTTATCACCAGTTGAGGGTAAAGGAGGAGGATATCTAGAAGACGGCATTCTGTACGCGGTAGGGCCATTATGAGTTCCTAGTGATGCCTTTTGGGCTAACCAATGCACCAGCCGTTTTTATGGACTTGATGAACTAAATTTTTCGTGAGTTCTTAGATCGCTTTGTAGTCGTCTTTGTGGACGACATCTTGATTTACTCACCTTCTGAGAAAAACCATGAGGAACACCTGCGAATGGTACTTGAGTTGCTTAGAGCCCACAAACTGTATGCTACGTTCGGGAAATGTGAATTCTGGTTTGGAGAAGTGAAGTTCTTAGGGCATGTGGTATCCGGGAGAGGGGTGATTGTAGATTCATTTAAGATAGAGGCAGTGTAAGATTAGAAACAACCTAAGAATATTTTTTAGATCCGTAGTTTCTTAGGGTTGGCTGGGTATTACCAGCGGTTTGTGAAAGATTTCTCTAGATTAGCCTCACCTTTGACTAGACTGATGAGAAAAGGAATCAAGTTTGTGTGGAGTGAGACTTGCGAGAAGTCATTTCAAGAGCTTAAGGTTAGACTTACTACTGCTCCAATATTGATTATTCCGGAGAGGGGTTTGGGCTATTTAGTGTATTATGATGCTTCACGGGAAAGTTTGGGTTATGTATTAATGCAAGAGGGAAAGGTAGTAGCTTATGGCTCACGGTAGTTGATAACACATGAGAGGAACTACCCTACTCATGACCTAGAGTTTGCGGCGGTGATCTTTGCCTTAAAGATTTTGGAGGCATTATTTGTATGGTGAGAAGTTTGAAGTGTTTTTTGATCACAAGAGTCTAAAATATCTGTTTACACAGAAAGACTTCAATCTGAGGCAGAGGAGGTGGATGGAGTTCATAGAAGATTATGACTTTAAGTTGCATTATCATGCGGGGAAGGCCAATGCCATGATCGATGCCTTGAGTAGGAAATCTATTAGCGATGTAGCTTGTATTTCCATTCGGGAATGAGAGATGTTGGGTGCTATTGGGGAGTTTGACTTGCATCTTGGCAAGTTTGTGGAGTCTGCAACCTTGTTTTTAGTAGTGGCACAACCTACACTTGTGAGTCGAGTGATAGAAGCACAAAGGGGTGACCTTGAAGTGGAATCCCTTCGAGAAAAGATCTCTAGTGGAAAGGTAGAGAAATGCTTGAATGTGTGCCTCGATTCGAGTGTTAGATACCATGATCGTCTTTTCGTGCCAGAGTCTTGTCGGGAGGAAGTACTCCGAGAGTTTGACCATTCACGCCTTGCGGTGCATCCAGGAGGTAGACAGATGTATCACGACCTTAGTCACCAGTTTTGGTAGAGGGGAATGAAGAAGGATATGGTCGTGTTTGTATCAAGGTGCCTTACTTGTCAACAAGTGAAGGCCGAGCATCAGAGGCTAGAGGGTTTGTTGCAACCCCTGCCTATAGTCGAGTAGAAGTGAGAGCATGTCAAGATGGATTTTGTTATGGGTCTTCCTAGGACTCAACAGGGTAACGATGCGATTTGGGTGGTAGTTGACCGGTTAACCAAGTCGGTACACTTTATACCTATGCGCGTGAGTGACTCGGTAGATTACCTTGCCGACCTTTATGTTAGGGACATAGTGAGGCTTCATGGGGTCCCTGTGACTATTGTTTCGGATAGAGATCCGCGTTTTACGGCTCGTTTGTGGCAGAGCCTACAGAATGCCTTGACTTTTAGCACTACGTATCATCCTTAGATTTACGGGCAATCAGAGCTTACTATTCAGATCCTTGAGGATATGCTTCGAGGTTGTGTTCTTGACTTTAAGGGGTCGTGGGAGAGGCACTTATCCTTAGTGGAGTTTTCCTATAATAATAGCTTCTAGTCAAGTATTGACATGGCGCCGTTTGAGGCTTTGTATGGCCGACCGTGTAGATCTCCTATGTGCTGGGCCGAGGTGGGTGATGCACCAATGTTGGGTCTAGAGTTAGTTCAGGAAACAAAGGAAAAAGTTGCACTTATCCGCAAGAGGTTGGTTACAGCCCAAAGTTGTCAAAAAAGTTATGTTGACCGTAGGAGGAGACCTGTGTCTTTTGAGGTAGAAGATCATGTCTTCTTGAAAATATCACCTAGGCGGGGTTTGATGAGGTTTAGGAAAAGTGGGAAGTTCCTTGAGCAGATTGGAGAGGTAGCATATTGCTTGGCCTTATTGCCACAGTTTTTTGGGGTTCATGATGTATTTCATATTTGTATGCTTCAGAAGTATGAGTCGAATCCATCAAATTTGTTGGATTGGATTGACTTAGAAATAGATGAGGATGCCTCATATGAGGAGAGACCAGTAAGAGTCTTAGATACTCGAGACCAAGTCATGCTAGACAAGACAATTCCCTTAGTTAAAGTATTGTGGCTACATCACGGAGTTAATGAAGCAACTTGGGAATGTAAGTTAGAAGTCTGTAAGCAGTATCTAGACCTATTTGTTAATGTTTGAGCATGTATTGAAACTTTTGTTATGTTGATTTAATATAAACATTGTATATGTTTTGGAAATGTGAATTGTGTATTCTGTATTGAGAACTTGTTTATTATGTTCACGAGAATGTCATGGTATTGGAATTGATTGACCATCGTCGTTGTAATTGGTTTAAACATGGTTTTAAAGTTTGATTTAAAATTTCGGGGACAAAATTCTTTAAGGGGATAGATTATAACGATTCTGGTTTAGACCTGACCCATTGGGCATTATGGACCTGGGTTTCATGGTTCTATATTGTTGTTCTTGTCTTATTCCTTTTGTCTCTCCTTGAGTTTGGCTATTGGGTTGTGTTGGTTGTGTTTGGAACAGGTTGGTAGCTTGGTTTTCAAACTTTTGTGGCCCAGAATTTTACTTTTTCGCTTAAGCATCACTTCTTGCGCTCGAGCGGCCTTTGTGAACTCTCAATATTTTTGCAGGTTTGCAAAACTACTGGGAGAGTGTATTCTGCACTCGAGCGGTGCTTC
Source organism: Camellia oleifera (assembly GCA_022316695.1). NCBI lineage: Eukaryota > Viridiplantae > Streptophyta > Magnoliopsida > Ericales > Theaceae > Camellia > Camellia oleifera. The sequence goes on from CM039317.1 coordinate 117,830,947, forward strand.
CTGCGCTCGAGCAGCACTTTTTAAGCTGAAGCGTTGGCCTTCTGTCTGTAAAACTGTTGGGAGTGTGTATTCTGCACTCGAGCGTCGGTGATGCCTTTTTCAATGTGTTTTGATGCTCGAGCGTCACTTTCTGCATTCAAGCGGTAATGATTTTTGTGTCTAGACACTCGAGCGTCACTTCTCGCGCTCGAGTGGACTATGCGTATATCAGTTCATAAAAGTCGCTTTTTCATCTATCTCTCTAAAACATTTCAAAACCCTAAATCTAGAGCTCCTTTCTCTAGAACTTGCTCTCTCTTTCTCTCTCTACAAATACACCGAGATCTACCCATTTCTCCTCCCTACTCTCTTTCTTAAAAGGGCAGAGCTCACTTAGAGCTTCGTTTTCATCAGAATAGAGTTGGGTTTCGGCTTTATTCGAGTTTCATCCGTGCGTATCTCATCTCCTAACTTTGAGATAGGGATTCTCTACACTCTTTTATAATTTTTAACTTACTTATTTGTTTTTGTAAAACAATATTGTGATTTTGGAGAATTTTGAACAAACCTAGGTTTTTGGTTTAAAATCAAAAGAGGGGTTTTCAAATGGTTATATGGAAAATGGTTATAGGAGCGGACAAGAGGATGAGTTGTGACTAAAGTATTGACTTCATACTTGGAAAGGATTTTGGAAAAAAAAAAAAGGGATTTTGCCCTAAATGTCTTAACTATGTATTTTGTATAAATAAATGGAATTGATGTTGGAATTATGAAATTTTATGGTTATTGATATGGATGTGGAGTTGAATATGTATTATCGCTCACATCTTAAATTTTGAAAAGTTTATCTATATGAGAGATTGTATATCAATTTAGAAATACCTATTTTGAGCTATCGGTGGAAGATAGCTATGATTGTTATAGAAATTGCATGAGGATTTGGTGAACTGAAACTAATTTGTCATCCATGTGTATTGAACATTGTTGCTCATTTAATACATTACAAATGTATTTGATTTTAAGAAAAATGGATGAATATGGGAAAACGGTGTGTATCACCAAATTAAGTTGGCTGGTGTGTCCAGGGTGAAAGTCTCAAAAAACACGCGTATATGTGGGTGCCGATTCTCATGGACGAAATATCCGTAAAATGGCAAGAGTAGCACATGTATAGGTTATGTTTACATAAGTGTCGTTTGACGGTTTTCTATAGACAAAATATCCATAAAAAGTTGTAGCGGTTTGAGAATTTCCCCTTGTTTCTAGTGGTAAAGGATATAATTTGAGAATCGTGATATAAATTGAGCATGGCATGATTTTGAGAAAGAAATGTGAACCTTTTTGACATGAGCATTGCATATGCATTTCACCCTTATATCTTTGTTAAGATTCATATATTGTGTTAGACTATTTCTACTGAGCTTTGGCTCACCCTATTTGGGGAAAACCATTTCAGTTGCTGGTGATATGCCTCCACTAAAGACTTAGCTTGGGAGAAGAGTGAAGATGAAGGCTCAGTTTTGTTCTTTTGTATTCACTTTTGTACAAGCCTAGGGCTTTATTTATATTGAGCTTAAGACTCACTTTTGATGTACCCAAGCCTTGACTTGGAAAGATGTCAGCCTTTAGGGCATATGATTATCTGTTCAGATTCTATTTCTTCTTACTGTTTCGTAACATATGATGTAGATTCATGATGTACTATTTATAAATGTACATTGTATGTGTCACTCTTTTGTACAACTGAATCTCATATAATAGAAGGACATCATACTTTGATTCATCTTGTTATTTACTTATCGTCTTGGATGGTTTATTACATTTATTTCGAGGCATTACAAAATATCCTTGAGCTACAACTCCCAACCAAAAACAAAATGCAAACTCCGAGTCACTGCGGTGGTGGCACATCACCAATGCCTGAAAAGTCAAACAGGGTTAAGCTATATTCCCAACAAAGATACATTTAACAAAGTATCTAAGCATTTGAACACTTATATGGCACAATTATAACTCAAATATAATTCAAGATTTAAGTTTGAAAATTTGGAATAAATAAGTAAGACAAGTATGTCCCTTGCAAAAACCTTTATCAAAATAGGGGAGTAAACAAGTCATGAATCCCTTGTAGGAGTCCCAATTGTAGTTGGTTTTTCGTGCTCCTCAGAGGGGTTTAGTCTCCTCAGGTACGATTCTCTACAGGTCGGACTCCCGTAGTTCTGAATTTGGTTTTACAAGTGCAATGTGAAACAGAAAAAAGAATGAGAGTCCAGATTCGACAAATCTTAAAAAATCCATTAATCATAAGAGATGTCAAAAATAGACTGCATTGCCAAATTTTAGAGTAGCCACCTAATATTTTTGAAAAAATTAGGAAACTCATGACTCATGCCAAAGGCCACTTGTCCGTCATAACCAAAGTGTCTCAATATAGGAACTTAGGTAATAGAGGGGAAGGTTATGAATTGCGCACCCCATTCACCTGATCAAAGATTGGCCTCTATTAAGTCATGATGTGAATCTTATAGACATTATATGCTTATAGTTTGATTTATTAATAATGCTAACATTACTATGTGAAACAAACAAGTATAAACTACGTCACTCACTTTGGAATGCTTTGATCTTAAGAAATTTTGAATGAGTTTTGAATATGTACAACTCAAAGGAAAAATGAGCTCATATATACAACAGTCAAAGTCATTCGAACTTAAGCGAAAATAGCCTCCATCCACAGACATTCGTAGAGTTATTTCAAGTAAGCAAGTAGCCTCATGGTAGTATCCTCGACATGGTAACATAAACACATACATGATATGCTAAAGCAAAAAAAATGCTCACCTAGTACTCATCCGTGGCAAGCCAAAGAAAAGAAAATAGTTATAAAAATGCGTGACATGACTAATGTAACATATACAAAATGCAACTATTAAATTTAGCTATTTAAAAGGACATGTGAATCAACTTAAAGCATGAAGTAGTGCACATAATCAAGTAGGAAATGATAATAGCATCAAGTATGATGAGCAAAACCTTAATGCATGCAAAAATGGATACCAAGCATGGAATGACAAAGAAAAACATGGTGCTTTAAGCAACTGCGGTAAGTGTAAATAAAAGGGAGAAAGAAATGGAGGTTGGAAGACATATATCAAGTATTACAAATTTGCCCTCTTTACAAGAGGGCTCGAATGGCCTAATTAACTAATTATTACATCCCTAAATGAATTAACTAATTATTACATATACAAATTTCAGAGCAACTAATCTAAAGGAGTTGAATAAAGGACAGGAAATTGTATGTGTGCCAACGGGAACATCCTTCGAAAACAACTCTACCTGTCGCCAGAAATTACTCTGTTTATATCCAGAAAACAGTTCTATTTTCTCCTTAGGATCTACTCTGCTTGGCTGAATAAACATACTGGCCATACAAATGAGTTGGTCGGCCGGCCGAATGAATTGGTCGGGCATACATTTGATTGGCCGCCTGAACAACAATTCTGGAAAACCTGTTGCAACAGAATTAGAACAGAGCAAACAGAGGGTTTCCAAAGGATGTTCATCCTTCTTGCTCCCTCCTATCATGAAGATATTTAAGAAGGACATAGGATTGCTTCAAAAATCATTAAACATCCCAAGGGTATTACATGATGATTAGTGAAGCAACGGGATGAAAGATCTAATGAGTACGAAGCTAAAAACAAAAAAGAATCATTCAAAGAATTGGTTAGAACCTACAATATCTCATAGTGAATAAGAGTAAAGGAGCACTCAAATTTGGAGAGAATAGGTTAAAGAAAACCATTTTTGAAAAAGAAGCTTGTAAACAAGAGGTTACATCATTGAAGAAAAGAATTAGAGACTCCTCTCCCTACTCAGGGAACGTGGATTGACGTCCATTTCCATGCTTCAAAGTGAAACTAGGAGAGGGTTTTCAACTCTTTTTGATAAAGAGCTCTATATGAGCAACAATGGGAATATGGGGAAAAAAATCAAAAATCAAGTAACTATCAAAACTTAAACACACAATTCATCAAAGTTGTTGACAACTTCTCTTTTTGTAACGCCCCCATTTTTATGCCCAAATGGTAATACAATAGTCATAGCTCTTTAAAGTAAAACTAATAACAAATCCCCATACTTGCATTACATGATGTAAATAGTCTTCATGTAATAATACAATTAACCCAACAACCATTAATTAAACAACAAATACCCCTAAGGGTTTTCAAGTTCCAAGGCCTGAGCCTGGTTACACAAAACGGTTATTCAAACCCACACATACAAAGCCCTTGGCTTACAATCAGAGTCACAACAAATGAGCACATTATGCTCTCAGTACATACTTCCACGCCTTCAGTTAGGCAGAATCATCACATCCTTTCCTGCACAAAAATCCCGTAGGGTGAGCATAAAGCCCAGTGGAGAATTCTTAACAAAGTATATACATTTTACACAAGTCTCAATGAGTGGAATGCTTATGCTATGCCATTCCTTTTTGAAAATAAAACACACTTTCATCTTTTGAAAACCAATGCTCAATGATGTCATGTCATTTCAACTGCTCAACATTTATCACATTTTATTCGAGGGGCGGTAAATACAACTCTGGTAATCACTAGGTTGGTGTCTGCAAGTAGACTATACAAATACTACCAAATTGTCATTTTTACCAGTATCATCTGGAGGGCTCGACACCCGTACTTTGTCATTTTTACCAGTAACATCTGGAAGGCTCGACACCTATCATCTATACTACCTGTCAAGACTTACCACCGTATTTACCCCAAAACCATTTCATGAAAACTCATTTCTCAACATTCTTTTCTCAATGCAAGTTTTCAAATCAACTTTCAAGTTCAATGTAATCAAATGCATTGATATGCCAATGCAACAATAATCAATACATTACAACAATTCTTCCATTTCCATTTCTTTCACACAATACTACCATTGTGATCAAAATTCCCATTTCTTTTTTCAATGCAATTTCACAAGATGAATAAATACTTTTATTTCAATTCATCCAAGGAATAACATAATCTCCACTTTTCAAACATTTCCAACAACCTAGTCATTTCAAGACTAAATCAACATTTTGACTAACAATTTTCAAAATGTACTACAATTCTCATGCTTCTCAAAATTTATCATTTAAACAATATAAACAAGAAAATTTTCAAACATCTCTTATTTTGACATCTAAAATAAAGATAACAATAACAACCATGGGTTTTTAACTTCCCTTTTAAAAATCCCCAATTTCTAGGTTTTCTCACCAAAACCATCCATCTTCAAACATTTGAGAAAATCTCACCAAAATCCTCTTTCTTCAATTAACATAGTTCAAAAACCCCCAATTTGTATTTCAATGGATTAAATAGTAAACCCACTTTGAAAATCACTCTCTTTCTTGAATCAGCAACAAATTTTCAAAACAAATCAAAAGATGATTTCGAAAATCATCTTGATCTTGCAAAAACATATATATAACTCAAAGAAAATCCCTACCTCAAGTTTGAAGAAGAAAGGAGTTAGAAATCCCAAAATCAACGACGATGAAACTCGATCTCCACCGCACACAACGTAGCTCTCGTCTAGACAACCAACTTTAATGAAGGACTTAGATCTAAATCCCAAGGGATTTGAAGAAATCAAAGATCTTGTGAGGTTTTTTGTAGGAAATGTAGAGAGAAGGAAAAGAAAATGTTTCTAGAGAGAAAGAGATATAGAAAAGTGACACTCAATCAGTCCAAAAGAGGAGAAAAGAGAACAAAAATTCGAATCCACCTACCTCCCGTACGTGCGGAGCCTATTCCGGCACGTGCGGCGCGTGCTCTCGCACGTGCGGCCTCCTTCCCCCTCATCTCACCCCGCACCTACTTTTTTAGCAGTGTGCTGCCCAGCTTTCCCCTGAAGTCTGCACGTGCGGCCCTGACTCTCAACCCGGAATTTCCTCGGTTCAACTCCTAATGCTCCGGATCGACCTCGAACAAACAACATCGAATGCGTTTTGCATTTTTGTTTTGACGGGCGCTGCCTCTCAACCCCGCCAAGGGGCGCTGCCCCCTGGACCCCCGTGAGTTGACCGGGCAGCTCGACCCCCCGCCAGGGCGCTGCTCTTGGACCCGCCAAAGGGCACTGCCCCCTTGACCCCCGCGAAGGGGCCCTGCCCCCTCGACCCCCGATCGGCCTAGTCGAAGTGGCAAAAGATAAAAGGAGGATTGAAACCGGGATTGCTACACTTTTATTTATAGAATAAGGATGAAACATTCATTTCCATGTTTTGAAAATGATCAAAAAGAGAGTTTTTCAACACTTTGGACGTAGAAGCTATCACCTAGCTTTGAAGTAAACAACAATATCATAAAAGAGAAAGATTTACAGGTAGTTAATCAAACTTGTGGCGGTGTGGCTAAGCTCTAAACCTCCCATGACCACAAGGTTCCAATATACTAAGGAAAACTATAAGAACAAAAGTAAAGCGATCAACTCAAACGGATTGATAACTATATCCTAAACATGCCAAATCCGCGAGGACTATTACACTATTACCATAGTGCAAATATAGTATTCAAAGCATAGAAAATAAGAGAACATATTCAACTTGATCATATCATAGAAGTCATGTATTGCGGAGGATGATGACCGTTTTTATAAGCCCATATTCAGTTCATATCACACAAAAATAACCTAAAAAAAGTGCTGAAAATTAACTAAAAGAAGTGAAAAAATAGAGCAAAGATGAAAGAAAACAAAGGGACTACAACTAGTGAACATGCCTATGGAAGGGTGGGTAGCCCTTCCACTTTTAACAAAGCTCAATCACATTTTTAATCCTAAAATAACTCTAAAAATCAATGTATTATGACAAGAAATGAAGAGTAAAAGAGTAAAAGAAAAAGTGATGAAAGGAGTTCAGAGGTTAACCTCTTGGAGAGAGGAATAGCTTCTTAGCTAACAAACTTCAATCAGAACACCCTCAAGTATTTGAAATATGGTTCAAAACTTCAGCAAAAAGTTTCAAGTTTGAGCTCCAATGGTGTATCTATAGTCAAGAAGGTTTGAAGATCAATAGAAAGAGCTTTGAACAATCTTCTACGCCTTTGAAGAGATTTTCTGACCCTCAATTCTGAAAGAAGATGGCCTATTTATAGAATTTCAGCCTTCTTCTGGTGAAAATATCTTCAAAAATGGATAGGTGGCCAAATCTCGTGCATGGGAGCAGCTTCTGTTGCAAATGCAGAATCTGACACTACATATGGCTGGTCGGCCAAATGATTGTATGGTCGGCCAAATTGATTAGCCTGCTGCTCTTTATGTGGCCAAGCTAGAAAATAAGATTTTGATAAAAAAAAGAGGTACAAGTTTTGGGTTTGGAGCTTGAATTCAAATTCCTTTGCTGAAGATTCAAAAGATTACACAACATAACGTTTCATCATCAAGTGTTCGGAATGAAGCGTCCAAGTCTTAAGGGCGATCAAAATGGGGTGTCTACACCAATATACATACATATATATGTCTGTAACAGAAACTCTCCCCACATTTACTGACTGTAATACGATATTTGTTGACTATTATACTGCAGGACCAATAGACACCCAAAAATCCTTTCCCACATTTGTCCGGTGATATGTGTAGACAGGGCAATTGGGCACCTTGACTCCCCGCATGGGTACCAACAAAACGCCGAGTTCTCAAACCCAACTCTCTACTCAGACTCGTACTCTATTTACCTCTCCTTAAACTATTCTTCAAATGAACAAGTGTCCAACATCACTTAAAACAATTAAAGAAATAGGGTTTATAAATTCATCAATGTTTAAGTCATAATCTCAACCCAACAATTACTACATATATATTACACCCTTTAATCATCCACATAATCTCACGGATTAAGGATAAATTCGATCACAATGTCATTTTTTATCGATACTAAAGTTAGGGTTTCAATAATTTTGGGGATTTCACTCTATTTTCCAGATATATATATATATATATTATCAACATCAATAATCATATTATATGAAAGATTGAGTAAAACTCAAACAATAATCACATAAAATTCCCTTTTTTTCGAATACAAGTTCAACCTCACTGAATCTTTAAATCAAGTCTTATTTTTATAGTCATACCACATAAACATCTTCAAATCAAAGAGATAAAGTTTAAAAGTAACCCTACCTTAAGCAAAGAGCAAGTACACCAAGCTTCTAGGAGAATTCTTCACAAAGACAAAATCCAATCGGTAAGGAGGATGATCTTCACGTGTACTTCACTCCTTACAAGTGATTTAGGCTAGATCTTAGAGAAATAAGAGAAATTTGGGGTTAGAAACTTAGGGTTTTCGGAAAGTGGGAGAGGAGAAAGAAGATAGAAAGAAAAAGGTGAAGAAATGATCTAAAAAGTGCCTTTTTAAATTGCTGATTTCGCGCAGACCGCTCGAGCGCTCTTTTCATCACTCAAGTAGTAAACGAGGCTTATTTGTATTTTTGTCTTCCAAACGAGATACTGGGGACTCTTCAAGTTCGGTCGAGCGACCACTAGTTCGCTCGAGCAGCCCACTCTCACCTGCAAAACTACTAGATGTTCTCCATCTTCGCTCAAGCGGTACTTTCACCGCTCGAACGGTCACCGAAGACAAAATGTCACACATTGATTTCAACTAATCATTCATGGCATCAATTCATTTAGTAGAATCAAGACTTTATATGCCTTGTGATAACAAAACCAAGTCTTTACTTATCATAATAAGATTGTTACTCTTTACTTTATAAGATCTTCTTAATATTAATTCTTGTGGTTAACTACAACTTTTCATAGGTAAAACTTATGTTATGGAGTAATTGATTATTCATTTGTTATTCTATAGCATTAAGTTGTTTAACAACTATAGTAACGACAATTTCCTTAAAAATTATGGATAATGATACTTGTACCCAAACACATTTCATGATTTATCACTTCCACTAATTTCACTATTCTTATTAAATTTGATATTATCGATTTTTGCAATTCTTATACTATGGCCAAAATAGTAAAACTATTACCCTTTGATTTTCAAGATAATCAACAAAATAATCATTGATTATTCTAAAATCTAATTTCTTTTGATGTGGATCAATAATTCTAATTTTCATAAACAACCCCAAACATGCAGGTGTCTTAGGTTCGGTTTTCTTCTTGTTCACAGTTCAGAATGAGTGTTTGGAACTGCTTTACTAGGAACCCGATTCTCTATGAAAACAATAGATCATAACGACATACATCCACAATATCATGCGCATTTAGAAATTATTTAATATACTGTTAGTCATATTCATTAGAGTACAATAATGTTTTTCAGTTACATCATTTTACTAAGGCATTCACAAATATTATGACTTTCATAGAGTTTAGCAAATAGACTTGTACTTTGCACAATCTTTATGATTTTCATATTTTTGTTTAATTTCCTTTCTTTCTTGATAATGTACACTTCAAGGTGTCAATTTACTAGAGATCTTTTATGCAATAAATAAACAAGATCATAAAGTAAAAATTCATCTATAAAAGTGATAAAATAATTTTATTTACCAAACATGAAGTGTCAAAAGGGCACATTAATGTCTATATATCGTGTGACACTTTACTTATTTTGATTGAATTGATTTTCCTTTATGCAACTCCCACTCCCACAAAAAGCAATAAAATCTAAATTCAAAAGAATCTTATATTTATTAGTTTTTATAACTTTTTTTTAGAAAAATAATACAATCTTTTATGCCACAAGTTTAAGGAGTTCTCGTTTATCAAGCTATAGGTAGGACCAACATAATGATGCAAGATAAATTAAAATTTTGAGAAATCATTAAATTTTAATTTATACAAACCATTATAAATAATACCAAAATTAACAAAAGAGGTATTTTCAATAAATTAAACTTTTATTCTAAATTTTGAAAATTTCCATCAAGGTTAATTAAGTTTAAACAAATCAATAAATAATTTTCAAAATTAGAATGAACATGACATTTTTGAAACAAAGTCTAAATAATGATCAATGCCCAAAAAATAAATGATAAATCCCAATAATTTCAATTGACGTTTTAACATAATTTGTTTGAAAAAATCTTGCATCATATTAAAAACATGAGAAGCCATTTTCTTTCTTATGAGACTAAAAATCTTGAGTAGACTCATTTTTTTTTTAGGTGGCTATTTCTTCATGCCATTTTCTAATTTTCTCCCTTCCTTTTCAGCTTCTTGAATTATGAGATCAATAAATGATATCTCAATTACTTAAGTTTTGTCTCTTCTTAAATAAACATACTAGTTAATTTATTAACTTTCTACTTATTATTCATATAATTATAGTTAATATAAATGACCTATACCTAATAGATAAATAATCCAAAATAAATTGCGTAAAAACAAACTCATTCACAAATATTCTTAAATTCTTTAACTGAGCAGTCAAGTTACAATTCAATAACATATTTATACATCTCAAGCATGCCATCAAACTTTATGTTGGTAAGCTTAACCATAAGTGTCCCAGCAAAAACTTATCAATAGTTTGGAAACGTTCTTTCACATTATTTAGCATTATCAATTTAAGAAAGTTAAAACTTGATGTTTGCTATAATCATTCACCAAAAAAAAAATTTGATTTATTCGATCACTTCATACTTTATGAAAAGCCTTTTATTTCTTTACACTGCTTGAATCATAATAGTAGTAAATTTCTCAAATAGTAACACTAAGTCAAAATTCAGAACATCGAGATAAAATTGAACTTGTTCTATTCATTTTGAGAAATCTTTTTCACTTAAAATCGAAACAAACAAAGTATACAAATATAACGAAATAAAACTCTAATCAATAATTCATACTCACTACATTAATACTAAGAGTAATCAATAATTGAAAATTAGTCAAGATAAACACAAGTTTAAAAAATTACAAATAGTATTACCATGATCTACCTTTGGGATAATCTAATGGCATACTATTTAACAATTATGGTGATTCCATTTCTCCAATAGGACTAGTTGATAAAATATTCATAATTAAGTAGGTCAGTTACCTTTGGGTATTCATCCAAGTAACAATTATGAATACCTATCAATTATCTTATTCCAATTTAACAATTACTTAGAAGTGGTGCACCTTTGCGCCAATCTAATATCTTTGTAATTAAAGAATTGTGATTTGCAAAGTCATTAATTTTTTGTTAAATACTTGGGAAGGGTATTAAATTTCAATTATTTGATTTGATATTTGTAGACACCCTATTTTTGACCGCCCTTAAGACTTGGGCGTTACTAATGGTTTACTTGGTAATGAAAGGTGTGCAGTGCAAAGTTTCGATTTCTCAGGCAAGGAGAGAGTCAAATCCAAACCTCACACCCCATTGTTGGACCAAAAAGATTTTAGATCTTAAAACTCCTTTCTTTCAAAATATTTTTGAAATAAAGTTCCTACGATGTTCCGAGGCTCGCATTTTGTCAAATGTTGCGCTTTTTGGTAAACCAAGCAAGGACAAAGTAGAAATGAATGAAAGAGAGGTGAAATCTCTGAAAAATCTTTCAAAACACCTTGCTTAGGGGTTTGGAGTTGAAGAAAAGAGGAGAAGAGAAAGAAACCTAGTTGAGGAAGAAGTTGGGCATGAACAGTTAAGAGAGAAAGTCGAGCAACCCTTGCTAAATCAGACCTATCCTTTTGAACACTTGGATTTCAGATATGAAGCCACCACCATTGGAAAGCTTACTTCCGGGGCTTCATTTTTCACTTAAGAATCTCCTAAAGCTGAGTCCGGATGGGGGAGATATGATTGGCTGAAGTTGGGCATCATTCCGGTTGGACCGAAACTGAGCAACCTTCACTAAAAGAGGTATATTTCTTAGCACACATGTAATTTTTATGTGAGGATTGAATAATTAAAAAGAAGACTTCCGGGGCTACAGTTTAGGCTCAAGAATGACCTGGAAAGGAGTCAAGATGAAGGAATTAGGCTTGCTTCAAATCAGGGACCAACATTGATTTTTTCCATCAACCTCTATGGAACTGCATCGGCCACAATTGGAGCTCAGCAGCTATAGGTCGGCCAAAAGTGAAACTTATCGGCCACAAATGTTGGCCGATCAGCCAAAAATGTCCAAAAAGCCCAGAATTGGCAGATATTTCTCCTCCAGCTATTTCTAGCTTGTGCCACCTGTCCTGGCTCAGAGATTTTCGACCAAGCTTGATGTTTTGCTATATAATGAAGCCTTTTATCTCATATTCAAGGGTTAGAACATTTAGAGAAGATTTTTGGCAAAAGGTTTGGGAGCTTCTCACACTAGAACCTCTCTCTCTACAATTCTCTCTTGAGCATTTGTGCTAGAAGGCTTGCATACAATCATCTTCAACCTATCAACCCTTAAGAAGACTTGATCACCATTGGGCTGAGGTCCCTTGGAACTTGGTTTGAGCTCCAAAAGGTGGTTTTGGTTTAAGAAAAGTGGCTGTTTTTGCTGTTGTGCTCCAAAGCAAAAGGAGCAGTTTACAGGAAGAGATGACCGATCGGCTATCTGGTGTGCCAATCGACTAAAAATATTTGGCCGATGACCATACCATTTGGCCGATGGCCTCTCAGCATATCCATGAGGTGGTTCAAAGGCATCACAGAAGTTCGCACAGTTTTCAGAGGTGTAAAACAGTACAAACAGAGGCAACATGAGGCATGGCAATGGATTTCCGAGCGAGGCGATCGTGCATGCATCATTCATCATTCCGAGGCAAAACTGTGGCAGCTCACTTCAACTTCTTTCCTTCCTTACTTAGTTGGTTTTGTAACTTAGCTAATTTATTTAATTAGTTAACATGTTGTAATAATTAGTTGTAGCTAATTTCCAATTTGATTATGTAATAACTAGTCTAATTAGATTAGTTAGAATAGCTTAGCGTAGCTAGCTTGTATTATTCATTCGGACCCTCCGTCGATAGGGCAAATTTTGTAATAAGTGTGCGTGAGTGTGTGAATGTCTTCCAACCCCACGTCTTTCTCCCTTTTACTTAACCGATTACGATGGTTAGTTCTAGGTCTTGTTTTGATTAGCATCCTTATACTTGCATGTTTGCATTCATTCATTTGTCTTGCATGCACCGGGCTCGGTGCATCATACAAACTGCATTGTATTTCAATACCGATTTGAATACATGTTATCGAGTTGCATTTCATATGCCATCTTAGAATAGCTGAGCCTATTTTAGTTGCATTTTTGCATGTGTTGCATTAGGCATCTTAACATAGCTAGGATCATGTATTGATTACTAACTAGTTGTTGTTTTGGCTCGGAGTACACTATAAGTGTTTATGCTTTAGCATCTTGCATGTGTGTAAGTGTTAACATGACAGCATGCTTGCCATGAGGCTACTTGATTAAATGATATAACTACCTGAATGCCTGTGGGTGAATGTTGGATTACTTGAATTGGAACAATTCATTGAAATGCGAGTTTTAAAGCCCACTTGAGGATGGCAAAATCATGCTTTCCTAAGTCCACTCGAGGGTGGCAAATCCACGTCTTAGCCTACTTGCGAGTAGTACCTTCAAACCATTTTCAAACAAACATGATATATTTTGTTCCAACTTAGGCAATCTAGTCTATACTTGTATGCTGTGCGCATCACGTAGTAATTCTATCTAATAATCGGAATAAGAACGCATGTGTTTTCAAAAAACAAAATATCATGTTAGAAAAGGTCGATCTTTGATCAGGCGAGTGGGGGTGCTCATTGCATGACCTTTCCCTCTCATACCCAAGTTCCCGAGCCGAGGCAACTTTGGTGATGACGGACACGTGGCCTTAGGCATGAGTCAGGGTTTCCTAAATTTTCCAAAACAAAAATATTTAGGTGGCAACTCTGTATCTGGCAAAGCAATCCATGTTTGACACTTCTTTATAAAAATCAGTTTTCCAAAACGATTTTCCGGATTTGGACTCTTTGGTGATTTATCAATCTTGCATTGCAGTTTGCGAGATTAGGTTCAGAACCGTGACATTGAGTCCGAACTGTAGTAGCTAATGAACAAAACGGATTTCGCGCCATTCGTGCGCGGAGCCGGGACGTTCGGGCACGTCTACAGTTTCGGGCAACTCTGCTGGGGATTTAGAGAACTTAACTCAAACTCATGATATCTTGTTTTGATTACACTTATGTGTTTCTTTGCATTGCATGTGCATTGGTGCGCCTAGGACACCGTGTTTGCCGTATGCTATTCCTGAACGGTTTGCCGGAGGCTTGCTTTGAGAAATGTGCCATAAGGCTGACCGGTTGCGGGCTCTGCCACGACGAGAACACAAACCCCGATTTTTACCAGGGCACCCTTTTTGACCATTCGACCTAGTGTATATTGGAATCCGTAGTGACCATTCTAAGCTAGGACAGGTTACTTACCCGATTGTAGGTTGTTTGAACTGCTGCGTGTGTAGTGAAACCCTAGCTCCTGATAAGATTGGACAGGGAAACCTTACCCTTCCATAGGGGTGTTTTGGCTCTCACTTGCTTGTTATATGCTTTTAGAGTGTCTCTACAGGGAATGCATGTATCAGTTTGCAAGTCTGAGTATCAGGCCTGCGGGCATCAGTATTTAGGAGAATCATTTTTACCTGAGGGTATCAGTTTACAAGCAAAATTTTGGGCAAAATTCAGTAGAGAGTGCAGTCATTCAGCTGTGTTCATATTTGTTCTGGTAAAATCAGGCTGAGATGCTGTATGTTTTCTCTTTTGCAAGGTAGTCTTGGAACCATAAGCTTCAGAAGGCTCCAATATCCCCAGGGTACACTGAACTTGTATTGATAGACTTTGTCAGGTCAGAATTGGTTCAGAAGCAACCTGTGTTTGCCTCACCTCCACCGGTTACAAGATGAAAGAGGTTCAGGCAGAATTCTCTAGTACAGTTTCTACAGCGGTCACACCTCAGTTCACCCGAGTCTAGTTTGGTCTGGGAACAGTTGTCTGCCTTTCGCTCAGCAACAAGATCAATCACCCATTCCCATGGCTCAGTATCCCCCAACCAGTATGGAAGAACGGATGCGGTACCTGCAACAAACAATCGAGGCACTGCAGCAGGACGCAGTCCGTCAGGCTGAAGTCACGGCTCGTCAGGTTGAAGTCATGGCTCGTCAGGTCGAAGTGATAACCTAGTTACAACAACAACAGCCACAGCAGGCTGCGGCTTCTACATCTCATGTAGCTCCCACAGGTAACCCGACACCTGGAGTCACTGCCCATACTGCAAATGTCTAAAAGACTCAGGGCAATCCGGCGGAGCCAATCCTAGCACAGGCCTCTAAAGCTCCTGTCCATCAAAGCAAGGCTCCATTTGAATTTGAGGTTGACTCAACTGCACTTAAGGTCAATAAACTAGAGAAGTTATTCAAACAAAAAAAGGGTGTGAACTCCATCTCGGATTTAGAGGACGGGTATACTGAATCTGTAGTTACCTTACCGGAGCGGTTTAAAATGCCACGTATTGACTGCTTCGATGGCTCTGGAGACCCAATGGTGCACCTCTACCTGTTTTCTAATATCTTGAGGCGAATGGGTTTGACCACAGCCCAGAAGTTGTCTCTCTTTGGCCGAACCATATCTAGGATAGCCGCAATCTGGCATGCGAAATTGAAGGATTCTGTGAAACAGAACTGGGAAGAGTTGGCTGAGGCCTTTATTGCTCAATACTCCTACAACGCACAGATCGAGGTCACAACTCATGATCTCGAAGTCACCCGCTGTAGACACCCCATTTTTGACCGTCCTCAAGACTTGGACGTCACCGCTTGAACACTCGGTGATTATCCATGTTTGTGTTCGTTTAGAGTTCCCGGGGGGCTCGACTATGCGCCTTGCCTCAGGATCTCCGAAGTTGACCGTGTTGTGTCTGGTTTTGCACCAAACACTTGTGTTTTTCCTTGGAAGGGCAGGGAATGGCTTATTAGCCATCCCCACACAACGCCGGCCCTCCCCTACCATCAACGGCTACACATTCGTTCCACCGGCACTGTTTTGTTAAAATCTTTGGCCGGTCGGCACTGTATGTTGCCGACCGGCACTATTTTGTGCCGATGATCTTTTTTTGTGGCCGGCGTGCATTCTGTACACCTCTGAGACATGGTGCATGCCAGCTGTGCCAGCTGGAATGCACCATCACACTCCCCTGTGCACAAGTGTGACCATTTTGCACCCTTTGCACCCTGGAACCCTCCAAGCTTCTAGAAGCTTGACCCTTTGGCCAAAGCTTCTTGAAGAAGCTTGGCCAGCTGTCTTGGCTTCTCCAAGAAGCCAAGACCCCTTTGCACCCCTTGAACCCTTTTCCTTTGCTTAGCCTCTAAGCTTCTTGGCTTGATTTTGCCTATTTAAGCACCATCCATCTCCCTTTGTCAAGGGTTGGCCATTTGAGAAAAAAAAACCAGAGTTCATATATCTCTATATCTGAGATACACTTCCTCTCTCTATATTTTCCATCTCTCTCATCCTTGTGCGTGTGTTTTAGACCTAAATAGTGTGTTTCACCTTACTTTTACACCATTACACACACTATTACACCTAGCTCCGAGATTAAGGGACTTGGAGGGTTGTTTGTGGTGGTTTTGGACTGGTTTTGATCATTAGAGGAGGGCTACATCACTTGTTCTTCAAGGAGTCTTTTAGGGTAAGCACGTTGCTTTAGTTTCCCCAAACTTGCACTAGCTTTCTACCTATCTTGCTTTGTGTTTTTGGCTTTGTGTTCAACATAAAAAAGGCTTACATTTTCATGCTTAAGAACATTCATTAAGGGTGTTTTGTGGTTTGGGTGCCAACTCACCCTTTTAGGCCTTGTCTTGGTCATTTTAGTGCCTTTTTTTGAAGCTTTGTTTAACTTGGTGTTCTTGGTCTTCTCACCACTGAAAACCAGTGGGTTTTCAGTGGTGAGGAAGGAATTTTGAAGTCATAAATAGGGGAGTGACACCCTTCTCCCCTTGGCCCCTTTCTTGCCTTTGTCTTTGGCTCATAAGGTAGCATGTATGCATACTTGCATTTGGCTTCATTTCAGAGTTTTCTTGGGTGTTTTAGGTTATATCTAACCTCTGTCCAAGGTTGGATTTGTACCCCTTAGCATGCTTCTCATACTTGTTTTGTAATGCTCCCTTATGCTTAGAAGTGTGCCATGCATCTAGGCCATGTTCTTTGCATGTCTTAGCCTAATTCCATGATGGTATTAGCATCATTTTGCCATGTTTAGAGGCTGTGGGCCACTGATTTCGTCACCTTTGGCATGCTTGACATGTTTGTTTTGCATAATGGCTTGTTAGTCTTGAGCATATGATCCATGAACATGCATTAGTTAGGCCATTTAAGTGATTTGGAGTCCTTTCATATGCTATTTCAGTCCCTATATCATGCCTATATGTTTCCATTTACCATCTTATTCATGCTTTGAAATGTTGCAATTTTATGCCTTGAAATAGGCCTTTTGCATGCTTCCATGTTTAATGCATTTTAGGGCTGCCATATCAAGGTTTTGGGGTGTATTTTTGCATGCTAAAAATCTGTTTTGCTTGTCTAATATGTGCCATGGTTGGCCATGTTAATGGTAGCAAGGAGTGCTCCCTTTGTGCCTTAACCTTAGGCCCTTTGACTTGCATGTTTGCATAGGTAATTGGTCACCATTTCGGGCATCTTTTGCCACTGTTTTGGGGAGGTTTGAGATCTGCCCTATTATGTTTAAGTCCACCATTGCACATTTACTTGATGCTTGTTGCATGCTTGGTCAATATAGTCTTGACATATGACAATCCTATTGCCTTAAGTGTCCATGTTTGCATCACACTTTGTATCTTGCATACCTAGTATTGCACACTTGCCATAATATGTTGCATTACATTTGGTATGTCTTGCATTTCATCTCACATTGCACCATTTGAGCCATGTTTGCATGACATGCATTGCATTACTTGGTTTGGGGGTGTCAAACCAAGTGTGAGAAATGGGGGGTGTTTGTACTTCAAGTAACAAAACACACCTCAATTCTCATGTCACTAGGGCCCTTGATCTTGACATGATGGGGACTTAGTTCTCATTTTATATGTTGCATGCATTTTTACATTGAAATGCAATCTTGGTTCCTTAGGTTATCATGCACCAAGATGCATAATTGATGGCCCAAGAACCAAGGGTCATGCTTCCTTGAGTCCCATACATGATAGGGAGCATTGACCATGCTTACATTTGCTCTAAAATCCATATCATGCATTGTCTGCCTGCTGTTGCTGTCAAACTGTCCTCTGCAGGAATTTTTTGCCGACCGGCAGGATATGATGCCGACCGGCAAACATTTTGTGCCGATAACTTCACTCATGGCCGGTGACTATTGTAAACGGCCGGTGGACATTCTATTCAGCCGATGATGATCCTCAGTGTTCAGGGAGCATGTCCTGAGACTTTGGCAGTTTTCCAGAGAGGCAGGGCAGCAAAAGCAGAGGCAACAGTGTCATGATGCGGGTTTCCGGGCGAGTCGGATTCGAGCATGTATCATTTGCACATCCCGAGGCAGGGCTGGGGCCCTTTCTTTTATGTTAATATTAATTTGATAATTAGAAACTTCTGTAATAATTAATTTATTCTGTATTTGGACTGTATTATTTTGGGACTGTATTATTCTTTTGGGTCCCTTTGTGCGAGGGCATAATTGTAATAAGTGTGTGTGGGTGTGTGTATGTCTTCCAACCCCCATCTCTCTCTTCCCTTTTATTTACCTGCTTATGATGGTAGATTAGGGCATATTTGAAATTAGCATACCTTATGCAATGCATGCGTGCATCCATGCATTTGTTGACATGCATCGGGCTCGGTACATCATACAAACTGTATTGTATTTCAATTCCAAATTGAATACGTGTTATTTGTAGCATTCACATGCCATCTTTAGGGTTAGCCGAGCCTACTCTAAATTGCATCTTCACCTGTGTTGCATTAGCCATTTAACATGAACTAGGTCATGCATGTTTGCTAACTAGTTTCTTGTTTTGGCACGGAGTACGATGTAAGTATTTATGCTTTAGCATATCGCATGCGTGTGGATGTTAACATAACAGTATGCTTACCATGCGGCTAAGTGCTTATATGAGATAAACTGTTTGAATGCCTGTGGGTGGAGGTTGGATTGCTTGAGTTGGAATAACTCATTGAAATCCGTATTTTAGCCTACTTGCGAGTAGCAATTTCAAACTGTTTTTCAAAACGAACGGATATGCAATGCTTGTTTCCAAATTTGGAAATCTAGTCTATACTTGTTTGCTGCGCGCATCACATAGTAATTTTAGGCTAATAACCGGAACAAGAGCATGTAATGTTTTCAAAATCGGATATCACAGTTAGTAGAGGCCGGTCTTCGGACCGGGCGAAAGGGGGTGCTCATAGCTGACCTTCCCCGATCGTACCCAAGCTCCCGAGCCAAGACAACTTTGGTGATGACGGACACGTGACCTTCGGCACCGAGTCAGGGTTTCCTAAATTTCCCATTTTAAAATATTTAGGTGGCGACTTTGTATCTGGCAAAGCAATCCATGTTTGGCACTACTTTTCAAAAAATCTGTTTTCTCAAACGATTTGCCAGATTTGGACTCTTTGGTTCAGATTTAGAACCGCAACAAACAAAAAGGGAGTCCGAACTGTAGCGAGGTCCCACGCGGGCGTTGTTACAGTTTCTGGCGACTCCGCT
>CM039317.1:117851155-118032284 GCA_022316695.1 Camellia oleifera
GAGCTTTTAAATTATCGGCACAAAAATAGTGCCGGTCGGCACTATTTTATGCCGGTCGGCAGAAAATCCCTGCAGCAGACAGTAGACAGCAGCAGCAACAGACAGCAATGCATAGGCATGGTTTTTGGGCAAATGTGAGCATGTCCAACCCTCCTATCATGTCAAGGGACTCAAGGGGGGATGGCTCTTGGTTCTAGGGCTATCAATTGCGCATTTGATGCATGATAGCCTAAGGAACCAAGATTGCTCATTTTAATGTAAATATGCATGCAACACAACAAATGAATACTAAGTCCCTATCATGTGGAAATCAAGGGCCTTAGTGACCAAGGATTGAGATGAGTTACACCACTTGAAATGTGAACTCCCCTCAATCCTAGGCTTGGCTTGACAACCCCAAACCAAGCTATGAGATGCAAGTATGCAAGCAAGGCTCAAATGCAATGCAACCTATTATTTTAAGCATGCAAAAAGCTAAAGTATGTAGGATGCAAATGGCATGCAAGATGAGCCAATTAAACATGGGACTAACAAGCACACATTTGAGGCTACATTAACCAAGCAAGCAACAATCATGACATAAGCATGCAACAATGGACTTAAGCCATAGAGGGCAGCCCTCAAGCTCCCAAAAACAGTGGCAAAACAAGCCTCTCAACATGATCAAAATGCCACACAAGCATGCTTATTCAATGGGCCCAAGTCTAGGACACCAAAGAGAGTAACTTGACATCATTCATACAACCACTCATGGCATGCATTCAACAAACAAAAAAACAGATTTTAAGCATGTGGAATGACACCCAAATCCCCTTATGGCACCCCCAAAAATACCCTAGTCATGGAAGCATGCACAATGCTCTTTTTAAGGCATAAAAGACCAACATTCTAAAGCATGAAGGAGATGATAAATGGAAGTATTTGAACATGAAATGGGGACTGAAATACCACCTATAATGATGCCAAATCATTAGATCAAAACAAGATAAGCATGCTAGGACTTCATACAAACAAGGCCTACAAGCCAATATGCAAGACAACCACCTCAAACACACCAAACATGGCAAAATCAGTGGCTCACAGCCCTCTAACATGGCAAAATAATACTAGTATCTTCATGAAACTAAGCCTAAACATGCAAGAGTCAAAACCTCAAAACATGGCATACAAGAGAGCATTTCAAAGGAGGTATAGGAAGCATGTTAGAGGCTACAATTCCAACCAAAAACAGAGATCAAACATGACCTAAAACAGCCCCAAAAGCCTTGAAATGAAGCAAAATGCAAACATGCACACATGCTATACTATGAGCCAAAACAAAGGCCAACCAAAGGACCAAAGGGAGAGGGGTGTCCCTCCCTTAGATGAGGCACGAAAATATCATCCTCACCACTGAAAACTCACTGGTTTTCAGTGGTGAGAAGATCCAAGAACACCAAAATAGGGAGGCCTAAGAAAAAGGCACCAAAGAGGGCCAAACAAGGCTTAAAGTGATAAGTCTTAACTCAAACCATAAAATGACCTTAATGAAAGTTCAAGAACAAGTAAAAACAAGACTTTTTTATGTTAAACACAAATCCAAAAACACAAAGTAAAGAGGGTAGAAATAGATTGCAAGAATGGGGAATCTAAAGCAACAAGCTTACCCTTGAAGAACCAATGAAGAACAGGTGGTCCAGCCCTCTCCAGGTGATCAAAACCAGTCCAAAATCACTCAAAACAAACCTCCAAGTCTTCCAATCTCGGAGCTAGGTGTAATAGTGTGTGTAATGGTGCAAAAGTAAGACAAAACTCACTATTTGGGGCCTAAAACACACACACAAGAGGAGAGAGAGGGAAATATAGATATATATGGATGTATATCAGAGAGTATATGTATAATCTCTGGTTCTTGACCTAAAGTTGCTAACCCTTGAGCCAAGGGGATGAATGGTGTTTAAATAGGCAATATACAAGCCAAGACTTAATGGCTAAGTAAGGTCAAAAGGTTCAAAGAGGTGAGGAGGGTCTTGGCTTCTAAAGGAAGCCAATACAGCTGGCCAAGCTTCCCCAAGAAGCTTGGCCAAAAGGGGTCAAGCTTCTAGAAGCTTAAAAGGGTTCAAAGGGCAAAGGGTGCAATGCTACGCACGGGGAGGAGTGATGGTGTAATCCAGCTGGCACAGCTGGCATGCACCATCCTCATAGGGGTTCAGGAGGGTCACCGGCTGGCAAAAACAATCACCGGCACAAAAATGTGCCGGCCGGCAGTGAGAAGTGCCGATCGGCACTGTATTCTAAGAAAATAGTGCCGATGACACCGATAAAGGGCCGGTGATCAAGTGGGGCAGCCGGTAGGTCCTGGGGATGGCTAACAAGCCTTCCCCTACCCTCAAATGCAAACAGACACAAGTCTTGGTGGAAAACCAAGCGCAGAACAAACCAGTTAAGAGATCCTGAGGTACGGCGCGCAGCCGGGACCTCCGGGAACTCGAAACGAACACAAACATGGATAATCACCGGGTGTTCAAGCGGTGATGTCCAAGTCTTGAGGACGGTCAAAAATGGGGTGTCTACAGTTGCCCCTCTTTGACAGAACTCGGAAGTCATAACAATGACGTGAGTGAATGTCAAAGCCCAGAGACGACCCATCTTTGACAAGGCCGAAGACTTGGACAATCATGCAAAACAAGTAAGGTATGCGCCCGAAGGCAGGGGCAAAATGCAACTGAAAATGCAAGAAGCCGGGCATAACTTATGATCATGCGAAGAAAGCTGTAATGAAGCACACATGCGACAGTTATAAGCTAACATGCAACAGTCTACACTACAATGTAGAAAGGATGTAAGAGAATTATGCAATTCTCAATACGTCTCAACTCGGGAAATACAATACCTGCGCGGTTCGTCCGGTTTCACCGGCCTCAAATGAGCCGTACATACAATATCGTGCCTGAAAAGAAAACAAACTTAACAGGTATGGTACTGTTAGCAATATCCATGACAATGCAATCGACAGTCCGTGACAACGCATTCAGCTGTATATATAGAAAAGTGTGATTGAACACATGTAAGTAAAGCAAAGCACGCATACAAAGCAATGTGTAAGGTAATTGAACACATATCAGTAAAGCAAAGCACGCATACAATGCAATGTGTATAAAGAAGGTAATTGAACACATGTCAGTAAAGCAAAGCACGCATACAATGCAATGTGTATAAAGAAGGTAATTGAACACATGTCAGTAAAGCAAAGCACGCATACAATGCAATGTGTATAAAGGGTAATTGAACACATGTCAGTAAAGCAAAGCACGCATACAATGCAATGTGTATAAAAGGTAATTGAACACATGTCAGTAAAGCAAAGCACGCATACAATGCAATGTGTGTAAAAGGTAATTGAACACATGTCAGTAAAGCAAAGCACGCATACAATGCAATGTGTGTAAAAGGTAATTGAACACATGTCAGTAAAGCAAGGCACGCATACAATGCAATGTGTATAAAGAAGGTAATTGAACACATGTCAGTAAAGCAAGGCACGCATACAATGCAATGTGTATAAAGAAGGTAATTGAACACATGTCAGTAAAGCAAGGCACGCATACAATGCAATGTGTATAAAAGGTAATTGAACACATGTCAGTAAAGCAAAGCACGCATACAATGCAATGTGTATAAAAGGTAATTGAACACATGTCAGTAAAGCAAAGCACGCATACAATGCAATATGTATAAAAGGTAATTGAAATTGAGCATATTAAAACATGATATTGAGATGCAACATATTGTAACACAGTATGATTTGAAACGACTTCTTTTGAAACTCACAAGATATAAAAGGATACGAGAAGGAACGTCCTTCACATGTTCCGAGCATCGCTCACAAAAGTCAGGGCTTGAACTCAACTCGAAGATCCATTAACATTCCAGAAGTGCACTTTCCCGCACTGTTCTTGAGTGATGAAGGAGTCAAATTGCACAGCCAAACCAGGCACGAGCGCAGGAGGTGTTCTGACTATGAAGGGGAGGTTCCTGGCATTCAACCCAGCATTTTGCTTTACATTCCTTTTCATTAGTTGTTTAAGCACATTGCACTGCCTCAGGCAGGTTTTATGTTCCTTCGAAATTGCGAGTTTTTACAAAAACACGTGACGAAAATGAAACGGCTATTTGCTTGAAAAGGTATTGCACTTGTGTGCATCGCATCGCAAGGCATCACATGACAATGTGAATGAAATTGAAACTGTTGTTTGAAAACAGGGCATCGCATCGTAATAACCAGGTAGTGAACCAACTTACAACTCGATAAGCAAAACAAAGACTCGACAGACTAGCCAAGTGCAAGTGCAACTTGATAGACAAAGCAAAGACTTAAAGAGAGTGACATACAACTCGATAAGCAAATATGCAACAATTCGATAAACAAATACGCGCGATTCGGCGGGAATCAATCACCGGAGAATGCTGGAAGTGGTGGAATTCCCCAATATTCAGCATAAAAAGCTTGGAAGAAATAGGGGGAAGACCATCGGCTTAACAAAAGTGTCACCGGCCGAGGATAATGGTCATCGGCACATTATTGGGTCGGTCGGCACAAAATTATGGCCGGTCGGCACTATATACTGCCGGTCGGCTGTAGACTGTCTGCACCAGCAGAATGTTGACATGTGTCCTCCACTCAACCTTATCCTCTTCAAAAGGGTCTCAACTTCGTGGTTCTCTTCATTTCAACACTGATTTACTCCAAATGGAAGCATTTCTTGCCCAAAATCTTGCAACTTGGATTAACAACTTGGATGGCTCGGAAAAGCTGAATTTCCGGGCTTTTGGCATAAACGCACTATTCACTTTGCGCCATACTCCGCTGCATTTTTCATTCCTCCATGCCGCGGCACGGTTTTGGAATCCGGTAACACATGTCTTTAGCTTTAGCGGGCAAGAGATGTGTCCCACTTTCGAAGACTTCCAAGCTTTAATGGAATCTGACCGCGACGAGGAGATTCTCCCTCAACTTCGTTTTGGCCATGCCCAAGCCTTAGGACAAATGTGTGGGCTCTCAATACCCGATGCTCGTTCTTTGATTTGTGACGGGACATTAGATGTTCCGAGCTTGGTCTGTCGTTTTTCTGAGACCGGTGATCGTGGCGACCATCGCTGGCAAGGTTTTCGGCGGCACGCCCTTTGTCTATGCATATTGTCCCATTTTCTGTTCGTCTCCGACTCCGGAGGAGCCAGTGTCCGGTTGATTGAAGTTGCCCAAGGTTTGAAAGAGGGCAAGAGCTGCATTGCCATGGTCCTGGCTGAGACTCTATTGGGCTTAGACGCCTTTTATCGTCGAGAGACGATCAGATTAGCAGGGAGTCCACTATTACTGCAGGTAATGTTTCCCACCCATTTTGCATTTTATATTTGCTCACATCACTCGGCCCTCAGGCTCGATTTTTCTCACAAAACCCTTTTCTCACTTTTTCTCTCATCGTACATCTCTCTATTCTTTATTCTCTCATTTTTCATCCCTCCCCAGGTGTGGTTAATGGATAAATTGAAGGTCGTGGACTCTTGTCCTGCATACTCAGCTCGCGGCTATTTCTTCAGGCAACGCCTGGTTGACGCCCTTGACGAGGGTTGGTGGTTTGAATGGATGTGTAGTTTGTCCGCAGACCGCATTGCTTGGCGGTGCCCTTGGCTCAATCTTCCGATGATGAGTTACAGCATGACCCGTCAGCCCGGGATCCAATTGATTGGCTTGACTCACTGTGTCTTCTACTTCCCCTTTCGTATCTTGCGCCAGTTTGGTCATGATCAGACCTGTCCACCGGAAGGGATAGAGTATCCGGCTGCATTTCCGATTCGGGGTGCACGGCTGGCCCGGTATGCCACAGCATGGAGGACGAGAGAACTCCTGGCCCCCGCTCCCACTTTCAGTTGCACTTTGTCTGATGAGTGCTTGGATTGGCTTAATGAAGAGGCACAGGAAGGGCCCACTTTGGCGTCAGAG
The DNA here is from genome assembly GCA_022316695.1 of Camellia oleifera. Lineage (NCBI taxonomy): Eukaryota > Viridiplantae > Streptophyta > Magnoliopsida > Ericales > Theaceae > Camellia > Camellia oleifera. Next base: position 117,857,136 of record CM039317.1, read on the forward strand.
GCTTCGACCAGCTCTGGGAGGGGGCGCAGGGACATTTGATTTGACCGTGCCCCGGATTTATTGCTTTATCAGTGCTTTCAAGTTTTCTTTATGAATGTAATAAAAAAGCAACTTCAATTGTATGCAAGAGCAAGAGAGCTCTGTTTGAAATCAATGAAATTGAAGGTTGTGGTACTGAAAAATTTCCGTTTTTGGTCTAGAAATGGTCCTAGTTGTAAAAAGATTTATTTGAACAAAGTCATCTTCATTAAAACTTTTCAAAACCATTTTCGATATGGATCGGAACTGGACACGCCCGAAATTTGTCACTGAGATGCACAACCCCAGATTCCTGCAATTGGAAAATTGCCCCTAGTTTGAATAGTACCGCGGCACTGCATGGCAACGGAAAGTTGCCCCTAGCCTGAATAGCACTGCACCGGAGATTGCGATGAATGCTGATGGACAAAGATGACCAGGATGATCAAATGGACAAAGCTGATCGGGGAAAATGTTTATGGCTGAACTTCAGGATGAAGTTGCCTACGTATCCCAATGATGGGAATCAAGCCTTACGTAGTTCAGGCTTGGGTTCACTCGAGTATTTTCACTCTCCTTTTGCGCTCTAACTTTTGCCAAGGCCGCCCTTTGCGGGTTTTCAACCTTGCGAGCTCAGTTTTTATATTTTCTAAATTTTTTGTGCTCTGAATTTTGCCTAGGTCGCCCTTTCGGGTTTTCGGCCTAGCGAGCCTCTCAGGGGTGATATTTCTTCAGCTTGTCCATGTTGATCGGTTGGGAGAACTCTAGGCCATCTAGGTCCATCAGAACCACAGCTCCACCTGACCAGATAGACTTGATGATATAGGGACCAGTCCAATTGGGTCTGAACTTGCCCCTTGGGTCGTGGATGGGAGTTCGGTTGTCTTTGAGCACCAAATCTCCTTCCTTCAAATTCCTGGACTTAACCTTCTTGTTAAAAGCCCGGGCGATTCTGCGCTGATAACCTTGGACATGGTACAGTGCTTTCAGCCTCCTTTCATCGAAGAGCATGAGTTCCTCGAACCTACTCTGCTGCCAATCTGCCTCAGCTATCTGACACTCAGCCAATACTCGCAATGATGGAACCTCAATCTCGATTGGTAGAACGGCCTCCATTCCGTAAACCAGTGAATAAGGGGTTGCTCCAGTCGAAGTTCTAATTGAAGTCCGGTAGCCCCACAGAGCGAACGGCAACTTGTCTGGCCAGTCCCGATAGGTTTCTACCATTTTCTGCAGTATGTGTTTAATGTTTTTGTTGGCGGCCTCAACTGCTCCGTTGGTCTGCGGCCGATACGTGGACGACTTATGAAAAGCGACATTATACTTCTCCAACAAATCAATCACTTCCTTCTTGAAGTGAGAACCATTGTCCGAAATGATCTCATTCGGGACCCCATACCGGCAGATAATGTTGTTTTTGATAAACTTCGCGACATGCGAAGCCTTCAACACTGCATAAGACTGGGCCTCGACCCACTTTGTGAAGTAATCTATTGCTACCAGGATATATTCATGTCCATTTGACCCTTTCGGAGTAACAGCTCCAATCACGTCGATTCCCCAAACCGAGAACGGCCATGGCGATGTCATGTTGTATAACTTTGATGGCGGGATGTTCATGCGGTTCGCGTGAATCTGGCATTTGTGGCATCGCCGAACGAAACCGATACAATCTTCCTCCATGGTAGACCAGTAGTAGCCTTGTCTGAGGATCTTTCGTGCCAACATCACCCCATTTACATGTGCACCACATTCTCCTCCATGGATGGCCTCCATCAGGCGCTTTGATTCTTCAGCTTCCACACATAGCTTGTGCATTCCCAGATGACCTCTTTTGTATAATTTACCCCCGCAGATGATAAACTGAACAGCCATTCTTCTAATTGCCCTTTTATCCTTGGCATTTGCCCCTAGTGGATATGTCTCCTTCTCCAAGAAGTTCCATATGTCGTAATACCAAGGGTTGTTATCTTGCACTTCTTCTATGGCAGAGATTGACTCATATGCTGGCGCAAACTTTTGATCAATGATTACTGGACGCATCCGGATTCCCGACGGGATGTCTATCATAGAAGATAGAGTTGCTAGTGAATCTGCGAACCTGTTGTTCTCTCTTACTAGGTGAGTGAAACTTAGCTTTTCAAACCGAGGAACTAACAAGTCCAGGGTCTGGTGGTAAATTATCATCTTTTCCTCCTTGACTTTCCAGTCTCCTTTCGCCTGAGACACAACTAAGTTCGAATCCCCGATAACGTCCAAACGCCTTGCCCCTAGTTCTAGGGCCGCTTCCAGACCGGCAATGCATGCCTCGTACTCTGCCTCATTGTTCGAAACTTTGAACCGGAGCTTGAATGCTAAGGGGATACGGGAGTCGTCAGGCGCTATCAACAATACTCCTATCCCGTACCCATATTGATTTGACGCTCCGTCAAAGTACATCGTCCAAGTTTCATCTTCGATGTGCAGAATATTTTCATCTGGGAATAGGTACTCAACTGCTTCATCCCCTTCAACCGGGTGGTCGGCAAGGAACTCTGCCACTGCTCTTCCTTTTACAGACTTGCGCGTCACATACTTGAGATCAAATTCGGAGAGCAACAGCAACCAACGAGCTAGCCTACCCGTAAGTGCTGGTTTCTCAAAAAGATATTTGATGGGATCAAGTCGTGAAACCAACATTACAGAGTGAGCTAACAAGTAGTGACGCAGCTTCCTAGTAGCCCATACCAAGGCTAGACAAGCCCTCTCCAGCGGAGTGTAGCGGGTTTCGTAATCCAGCATCTTCTTGCTCAGATAGTAGATGGCCCTTTCCACTTTACCTTCCGACTCTTGTGCGAGCATACAGCCCATTGTGGTCTCAGTCACTGACAGATACAATATCAACGGTTTCCCCGGCTTTGGTGGTGACAATACGGGCGGATTCTGTAAATACTCTTTAATCTGTTCAAACGCAGCTTGGCACCGGCCATCCCAATGGAACTTCGTTCCTTTCTTCAAGAGACCAAAAAGTGGTTCACAAGTCAAGGTTAGTTTAGAGATAAACCGTCTTATGAATTGCACTTTACCCAGAAAGCCTCGCACCTCCTTTTCAGTCATTGGTGGTGGCATTTCTAAGATGGCCTTGATTTTGGAAGGGTCGACTTCGATGCCCCTTTGTGTAATCAGAAATCCCAGCATTTTTCCCGCTGTAACACCAAACGTGCATTTCTGCGGATTCAACCGCAGCCGAAATTCTCTGATCCTTTGAAAAAACTTTTGCAAGGCGGTGTAGTGGCCCTCTCTTTCTTTGGACTTGACAATCATGTCGTCCACATACACCTCGACCTCTTTATGGATCATATCATGTAATATCGTGGTTGCAGCCCGTTGATATGTAGCCCCAGCATTCTTCAACCCAAACGGCATTACTCTATAACAATATGTACCCCACGGGGTGGTAAAAGCAGTCTTCTCCCGGTCTTCGGGTGCCATCACTATCTGATTATAACCTGAAAAGCCATCCATGAACGAAAGCAAAGCATGCCCCGCTGTGAAATCTACCAACTCGTCAATATGTGGCAAGGGAAAGTCATCCTTCGGACTGGCTCTGTTCAAATCCCTGAAATCCACACATACCCGGATTCTGCCATCCTTCTTCGGCACTGGAACAATGTTGGCCAACCAAGTTGGGTATTCGGATACCAACAGGAAGCCTGCGTCAATCTGCTTGGTGACCTCTTCCTTGATCTTAATGGCCCAGTCAGGGCGAATCCTTCTGAGCTTCTGTTTGACAGGTCGGGCCTCGGGGTCAAGAGGGATCCGGTGCTGTACAATCTCAGGATCGATTCCAGGCATGTCTTCGTAGGACCACGCGAAAACATCTTTGAAATCTTTTAACAAAGCGACTAAGCGCTCGCGTTCCTCTGAGGACAACGTGGACCCGATCTGGACCAGCCGCGGGTCCTTCTCAGTACCAATATTCACAGTGTTGATTTCATCAATTAAGGGTTTAACAAACCTCTCTTGCTCTTGTTCAATTAGTCGTTGTAAAACCGGAGGAATTTCGTCCTCGTCGTTTTCATCAAAATTTTGAAAGTCCTGATTTAAGCAATAAACCAAAGGCACAGAAAAATACTCGGAAACCACAGTTACCTCATTCTCATTAGATACTTCCAAACCGTCTGATTCTTCTGTAATAACAGACTCAAAAGAAAAAGAAAAAGACGACCTGGACAGGACTGCGGTATCCGGGTTATCACCCCCAGGAATACCAGACTCAGACTCAGACGAGCTGGAACCTGATTCCGACTCACAAGACTCGGTGGAATCAGATTCCGGCTCACTACCTGATCCGGTGCTGCCCGATAGAAATCCCTCCTCGTACTGCCAGGTGAGGGAGGGTGCGATGGATGCATCCAAAATAGCTGATTGTAGGCCCGCAGCCGTTTCATCTCCGATCATGGACACCGAGGAGTCATCCCCCAAGCACAACTGGTCGATCAAAGGATCTGAAAGTAGACACGCCAGTGCTACCCCCATTTCAGACTCTGTGTCCGCAGACTCCAATTCCTTGCTATGTTCAGCCTCAACTGTCGGGTCTATCTGCTCTTCAGCAACATCATCCCCAGATAACTGCAAGTCGAAGAAAATTTCAAACCCCGGCATGCGCTTCTTGTCTTTATTCATCCATGGCTCCGGAAAACCACAGAATGGAAAGTCTTCCCCCTCCCGGACGAAACGTCCGTTCAGGGTACCCCGGATGGGCCGGTGCATCAATTCAAAAGGTTTCCTCATCTGTTTTGCTTTGGCCCTTCCAGCCATCTCTTTTCCTTTTCTTACCCAATCTTCCTTGGTGGGCATGTAACCTAAGCCGAAGGTGTGAGGGTTGTGTGGCACTTCGGCCAACGTTGCGATGCCTTTACGGCCGCTCTTCCCTAATCCCATCCCAGGGATGTATTGGAGTTTATTCATGAGGTATACTGCTTGGGCGCTAACATATATCCCTTCATTAACTGCCATGACGCTCTGTACTACTTCAGCCTCTGCTAGGGTAAATCCGGATATAAACACATCTTCCATCCCATGCTCAATCTCTAGAACGGGGGTAGACACCTCCGGCGGTGGATGGATCGATGAATTACCGAAAACAATGGCTACTCCCTTCCCATAGGGGTATTTCACCATTTGATGCAAAGTGGATGATACTGCTTTTACCTGATGCAGCCACGGCCGCCCCAACAACAAATTGAAAGTTGCCGGCACTTCCAAGACATGAAAATCTATCTCCTGCTGTCCCGGTCCAACCTTAGTCTGGATGTTAACGGTTCCCATCACTTCTCGGCTTGTGTTGTCATATGCCCTGATGACCTGAGCTGTTGGTACAAAGTCCGCGACTTTCAGACCAATCGCATAAGCTGTCCTCGCAGGGCAGACGTTGATGGCAGATCCTGTATCAACAAGGACCATTCTCTGGTGCGTCCGAAAGTAACCCACAAACAGCCAAATACCCACCCAAGAACACCAGGACCTTCGCCCCACTTTATATGCCCCTGTCCAAGGCTTTGGGGGTGCTAATCAAAAAAGGGCACTTAAAGCCCCTGGAGCCGCGACCCCTACCAGAAAAACTTCCTCCTACCCATAACCTAGCCAAGTATTGTGCGTTTCACCAGCAGCACGGTCACGACACTGACCAGTGCTATCGGTTATGCCATGAAATTCAAGATCTCATCGATAACGGGGTGATTTTGCCTCCCGAGAAGCCCAATGTTACTACAAATCCCCTCCCCACACATAACCAAGCTCCCACACCCAAAAGACTCAATTTCATCCATACCGGGGCCGTGTCCTACGACCCTAGTATCTACATCACACCCACCCACCTGCCTAAACCAGAGGTGTTCCTCCCCGATTGCACCGACTTGTGCATGATGGACATCTCCATGACCCAACCTAAGCCAGCAGTGGTGACCGCCGATAACAGGGGAAGGGAGATTCCAAAGGAGAAACAGGTTGTTGAGTCAGAGTCTGCAGAATCTGGGAGTTATGTAGGTAAGATATATAGTCCGAGTGACTACATTTCACCAATATGCCAAGATGGGCCCGGGATAGAATTGCCAACAGAGGAAGAGTTGTGTGTGATTCAAGGAGATAGTTTGGGACAAGAAACAGATAGTGTAACAGCTATGGGGGAGGACCTCACCGATCTCCAGTTTTACAGTGACCAAGACCCAGATAATGCAGCAATCGCATGGTTCGATTATGAAGATTCAGCAGAAGTTACTGGGTGGTTAGATGATCAACCTGATGTGACGGGAGAGTTTCAGTCAGAACAGGGCTCAGCAGGATTGAGAATATCAGTAACGGCTGGAAGGGTCGAAGAACAGAGTGCATCGTCGGAGGGCGCCGGCGTCAAGAATTTCGCCCGAGATTGGAACATTTTGAGTGCAGAAATGATTGAACAGCCAGTTATGTCAGAACAGGCAAGTTTTGAAGATTCCGAGAGAATCAGGAAGGCGAAGGCCCACGTAGGAGTTGAAACTGCTGTGTGCACAGGAACCAAGAATACTGCAGGCATGTGGATGGAAGATACTGCAAGCGCAAGAACAGTCATACCAGAGCCGGACAGGTGTCTGTCGGTCGCTGATGGAATGTAGTGGGAAGACGAGGACTTATCTCTTGCTCAAACTGACGAAGATTGGGGGAATAACCAACCTGATAACACCTGGTACCTTGGAGAGGTTGACCACATGACACGGAGTGGGCGGTACTTCAAACCCCCACACTTAGACCAACCAGAGGCCTCGGGGAAGGACTGAGAAGCTGAGAAGCAAAAGGAGAAGCAGCTTGAAGAGGAAGCTGTACTCAAACAGTTGAAAAAGATACAAGCAGACATCTCCAGTTGGGGGCTGCTCATGGCCTCGCGAGTGCATAGGCAGGCTGTTTTGATGGCCATGGATAAGGCCAAACTCTCCATAGAGACTACACCAGAGCAGCTGGTTGGACTGGTCTTCCCGGGAGGAGGCTCCCCAGCATTGACCTTTTCGGATAAAGAACTCCCGCCCGAGGGCACAAATCACAATAAACCCCTCTACATCTCCGTGGAATGTAGAGATAAGTGGATACCTGTGGTACTTGTCGATACCGGGTCTGCCATCAACGTCTGCCCAGCAAGGACGGCGTATGCAATTGGCTTGAAAACTGCAGATTTCATACCAACAGCCCAAGTCATTCGGGCATATGACAACACAAGTAGAGAAGTAATGGGAATAGTTAAAGTTCAGACAAAGGTTGGGCCAGGGCAGCACGAGATAGATTTCCATGTCCTAGAAGTTCCCGCAACTTTTAATTTGCTTTTAGGGCGGCCGTGGCTGCATCAGGTGAAGGCGGTATCATCTACTTTGCATCAAATGGTGAAATACCCCTATGGGAAGGGAGTAGCCATTGTCTTTGGGAATTCATCAATCCACCCACCACCGGAAATATCCACCCCTGTTCTAGAAATCGAGCACGGCATAGAAGATGTGTTCATATCAGGTTTTACCTTGGCCGAGGCTCAGGTTGTACAAAACATCATGGCCGCTAATGAAGGAATATACGTCAGTGCTCAAGCAGTGTATCTCATGAACAAGCTCCAATATATCCCCGGGATGGGATTAGGGAAGAGCGGCCGTAAGGGCATTGCAGCGTTGGCCGAAGTGCCGCACAACCCTCATACCTTCGGCTTGGGTTATCTGCCCACCAAGGAAGATTGGGTAAGAAAAGGAAAAGAGATGGCGGGAAGAGCCAAAGAAAAACAGATAGGGAAACCTTTTGAATTGATGCATTGTCCCATCCAGGGTACCCTGAACGGACGCTTCGTCCGGGAGGGGGAAGACTTTCCATTCTGTGGTTTTCCGGAGCCATGGCTGAATGCAGAGAGGAAACGTATGCCAGGATTCGAATTTTTCTTTGACCTACAGTTATCTGGGGATGATGTTGCTGAAGAGCAGACAGACCCAACAGTTGAGGCCGAACATAGCAATGAAGTGGAACCTGCGGACATAGAGTTTGAAATGGGGGTAGCACTGGCATGTCTACTTTCAGATCCTTTGATCGACCAGTTGTGCTTGGGGGACGACTCCTCGGTGTCCATGATCGGAGATGAAACGGCCACGGGCCTACCATTAGCTATTTTGGATGCATCCATCGCACCCTCCCTCACCTGGCAGTACGAGGAGGGATTTTTGTCAAGCAGCACCGGGTCAGGTAGTGAGCCGGAATTTGATTCCACCGAGTCTTGTGAGTCGGAATCAGGTTCCAGCTCGTCTGAGTCTGAGTCCAGTATTCCTGGGGGTGATAACCCGGATGCCACAGTCCTGTCCAGATCGTCTTTTTCTTTCTCTTTTGAGTCTGTTGTAACAGAAGAATTGGACGGTTTGGAAGTATCTAATGAGAATGAGGTGACTGTGGTTGCCGAGTACTTTTCTGTGCCTTTGGTTTATTGCTTAAATCAGGACTTTCAAAATTTTGATGAAAACGACGAGGACGAAATTCCTCCGGTTTTGCAACGATTAATTGAACAAGAGCAGGAGAGGTTTGTTAAACCCTTAATTGATGAAATCACTACCGTGAACATTGGTACTGAGAAGGACCCGCGGCTGGTCCAGATCGGGTCCACGTTGTCTTCGGAGGAACGGGAGCGCTTAGTCGCTTTATTAAAAGATTTCAAAGATATTTTCGCGTGGTCCTACGAAGACATGCCTGGAATCGATCCTGAGATTGTACAGCACCGGATCCCTCTTGACCCCGAGGCCCGACCTGTCAAACAGAAGCTTAGAAGGATCCGCCCTGATTGGGCCATTAAGATCAAGGAAGAGGTCACCAAGCAGATTGACGCAGGCTTCCTGCTGGTATCCGAATACCCGACTTGGTTGGCCAACATTGTTCCAGTGCCGAAGAAAGATGGCAGAATCCGAGTATGTGTGGACTTCAGGGATTTGAACAGAGCCAGTCCGAAGGATGACTTTCCCTTGCCGCATATCGACGAGTTGGTAGATTTCACAGCGGGGCATGCTTTGCTTTCATTCATGGATGGCTTCTCAGGTTATAATCAGATAGTAATGGCACCCGAAGACCGGGAGAAGACTGCTTTTACCACCCCGTGGGGTACATATTGCTACAGAGTGATGCCATTTGGGTTGAAGAACACTGGGACTACATATCAACGGGCTTCAACCACGATATTACATGACATGATCCATAAAGAGGTCGAGGTGTACGTGGACGACATGATTGTCAAGTCCAAAGAAAGAGAGGGCCACTACACCGCTTTGCAAAAGTTTTTCCAAAGGATCAGAGAATTTCGGCTGCGGTTGAATCCTCAGAAGTGTACATTTGGTGTTACAGCGGGGAAAATGTTGGGATTTTTTATTACACAAAGGGGCATCGAAGTCGACCCTTCCAAAATCAAGGCCATCTTAGAAATGCCACCACCAATGACTGAAAAGGAGATGCGAGGCTTTCTGGGTAAAGTGCAATTCATAAGGCGGTTTATCTCTAAACTAACCTTAACTTGTGAACCACTTTTTGGTCTCCTAAAGAAAGGAAAGAAGTTCCAATGGGACGGCCGATGCCAAGCTGCATTTGAACAGATTAAAGAATATCTACAGAATCCGCCCGTGTTGTCACCACCAAAGCCGGGAAAACCGTTGATACTGTACCTATCAGTAACTGAAACTACAATGGGCTGCATGCTCGCACAAGAGTCGGAAGATAAAGTGGAAAGGGCCATTTACTATCTGAGCAAGAAGATGCTAGATTACGAGACCCGCTACACTCCGCTGGAGAAGGCTTGTTTGGCCTTGGTATGGGCTACCAGGAAGTTGCGGCACTACCTGTTAGCTCACTCTGTAATGTTGGTTTCACGACTTGATCCCATCAAATATCTTTTCGAGAAACCAGCGCTTACGGGTAGGCTAGCTCATTGGTTGCTGTTGCTCTCCGAATTTGATCTTAAGTATGTGACGCGCAAGTCAGTAAAAGGAAAAGCGGTAGCAGAGTTCCTTGCCGACCACTCGGTTGAAGGGGATGAAGCGGTTGAGTACCTGTTCCCAGATGAAGCCATTCTGCACATCGAAGATGAAACTTGGACGATGTACTTTGACGGAGCATCAAATCAATACAGGTATGGAATAGGAGTGTTGCTGATAGCCCCTGACGATTCCCGTATCCCTTTAGCATTCAAGCTTCGGTTCAAAGTCTCGAACAATGAGGCAGAATATGAGGCATGTATTGCCGGTCTAGAAGTGGCCCTAGAACTAGGGGCAAGGCGATTGGACGTCATTGGGGATTCGAACCTTGTCGTGTCTCAGGCAAAATGAGACTGGAAAGTCAAGGAGGAAAAGATGATAATTTACCACCAGACCTTGGATTTGTTAATCCCTTGGTTTGAGAAGTTAAATTTCACTCACCTAGTAAGAGAGAACAATAGGTTCGCGGATTCGCTAGCAACTCTATCTTCTATGATAGACATCCCATCTGGAGTACGGATGCGTCCAGTCATTATTGACCAGAAATTTGCACCTGCTTACGAGTCAATCTCTGCCATAGATGAAGTGCAGGACAACAACCCCTGGTATTATGACATATGGAACTTCTTGGAAAAGGAAGTGTACCCACCAGGGGCCAATGCCAAGGACAAAAGGGCGATCAGAAGAATGGCTGTTCAGTTTATCATCTGCGGAGGTAAATTGTACAAAAGAGGTCACCTGGGGATGCACAAGTTGTGTGTAGAAGCCGAAGAGTCGAAGCGCCTGATGGAAGCCATCCATGGAGGAGAATGTGGGGCACATATGAATGGGGTGATGCTGGCACGGAAGATCCTCAAACAGGGCTACTACTGGTCTACCATGGAAGAGGATTGTATCGGCTTTGTTCGGCGATGCCACAAATGCCAGATTCATGCGAACCGTATGAACATCCCGCCATCAAAGTTATACAACATGACGTCGCCATGGCCATTTTCAGTTTAGGGAATCGATGTGATTGGAGCTATTACCCCGAAGGGGTCGAATGGGCATGAGTTTATCTTGGTAGCAATAGATTACTTTACAAAGTGGGTCGAGGCCCAATCTTATGCCGTGTTGAAGGCTTCACATGTCGCAAAGTTTATCAGAAACAACATTATCTGCCGTTATGGAGTCCCGAATGAGATCATTTCGGACAATGGTTCTCACTTCAAGAAGGAGGTGATTGATTTGTTGGAGAAGTATAATGTGGCTTTTCATAAGTCATCCACGTATTGGCCGCAGACCAACGGAGCAGTTGAGGCCGCCAACAAAAACATCAAACACATACTACAGAAGATGGTGGAAACCTACCGGGATTGGCCAGATAAGTTGCCGTTTGCTCTGTGGGGCTACCGAACTTCAATTAGAACTTCTACCGAGGCGACTCCGTATTCCTTGGTTTATGGGATGGAGGCCGTTCTGCCTATTGAGATTGAGGTCCCGTCATTACAAGTATTGGCCGAGTGCCAGATAGCCAAAGCGGATTGGCAGCAAAACAGATTTGAGGAACTCATGCTTTTCGATGAAAGAAGGCTGAAAGCACTGTACCACGTCCAAGGTTATCAACGCAGAATTGCCCGGGCTTTTAACAAGAAGGTTAAGTCCAGGAATTTGAAGAAAGGAGATTTGGTACTCAAAGACAACCGAGCCCCTATCCACGACCCAAGGGGCAAGTTCAGACCCAATTGGACTGGTCCCTATATCATCAAGTCTATCTGGTCAGGTGGAGCTGTGGTTCTGATGGACCTAGATGGCCTAGAGTTCTCCCAACCGATCAACATGGACAAGTTGAAGAAATATTACCCCTGAGAGGCTCGCTAGGCCGAAAACCCGAAGGGGCGACCTAGGCAAAATTCAGAGCACAAAAAAATAGAAAATATAAAAACTGAGCTCGCAAGGTTGAAAACCCGCAAAGGGCGGCCTCGGCAAAAGTTAGAGCGCAAAAGGAGAGTGAAAATACTCGAGTGAACCCAAGCATGAACTACGTAAGGCTTGATTCCCATCTTTGGGATACATAGGCAGCTTCGTCTTGAAGTTCAGCCATAAACTCTTCCCCGATCAACTTTGTCCATTTGATCATCTTGGTCATCTTTGTCCATCAGCATTTATCGCAATCTCCGGTACAGTGCTTTTCAGACTAGGGGCAACTTTCCGTTGCCGTACAGTGCCGCGGTACTGTTCAAACAAGGGGCAACTTTCCAGTTGCTAGGATCCGGGGTTGTGCATCTCAGCGACAGATCTCAGGTGTGTCCAGTTCTGATCCATATCGAAAATAGTTTTGAAAAGTTTTAATGAAGATGACTTTGTTCAAATAAATCTTTTTACAACTAAGACCATTTCTGAACCAAAACGGAAAATTTTCAGTACCACAACCTTCAATTTCATTGATTTCAAATAGAGTTCTCTTGCTCTTGCATACAATCGAAGTTGTTTTTTATTACATTCATAAACAAAACTTGAATGCACTAATAAAGCAATAAATCCGGGCATAATCAAGTCAGGTGCTCCTGCGCTCCCTCCCAGAGCTGGTCGAAGCCTCTGGTGCCAAAGTGGGCCCTTCCTGTGCCTCTTCATTAAGCCAATCCAAGCACTCATCAGACAAAGTGCAACTGAAAGTGGGAGTGGGGGCCAGGAGTTCTCTCGTCCTCCATGCTGTGGCATACTGGGCCAGCTGTGCGCCTCGAATCGGAAATGTAACCGGGTACTCTATCCCTTCCGGCGGGCAAGTCTGATCATGACCAAACTGGCGCAGGATACGGAATGGAAAGTAGAAGACGCAGTGAGTCAAGCCAATCAATTGGATCCCGAGTTGACGGGTCATACTATAACTCATCAGTGGAAGGTTGAGCCAAGGGCACCGCCAAGCAATACGGTCTGCGAACAAACGGCACATCCATTCGAACCACCAACCCTCATAAAGGGCGTCAACTAGGCGTTGCCTGAAGAAATAGCCGCAAGCCGAATATGCCGGACAAGAGTCCACAACTTGCAGTTTATCCATCAACCACACCTGGGCAGGGATAGAAAATGAGAGAATAAAGAATAGAGAGATGTACGATGAGAGAAAAAGTGAGAAAAGGGTTTTGTGAGAAAAACCGAGCCTGAGAGCCGAGTGATGTGAGCAAACATAAATGTGAGATTGGGTGGGAAACATTACCTGCAGTAATAGTGGACTCCCTGCTAATCTGATCGTCTCTCGACTATAAAAGGCGTCTAAGCCCAGCAATGTCTCAGCCAGAATCATGGCGATGTAGCTTTTTCCCTCCTTCAAGCCTCGGGCAACCTTAATCAACCGGACACTAGACCCTCCGGAACCGGAGACGAACAGAAAATGGGATAGCATGCATAGACAGTGGGCGTGTCGCCGGAAGCCTTGCCAGTGATGGTTGCCGCGATCACCAGTCTCAGAAAAACGGCAAACCAAGCTCGGAATATCTAGTATCCCATCACAAATCAGAGAACGAGCATCGGGTATTGAGAGCCCACACATTTGTCCTAAGGCTTGAGCATGGCCAAAACGAAGTTGGGGCAGAATCTCCTCATTGCGCTCAGATTCCATTAGAGCTTGGAAATCTTCAAAGGTAGGACACACCTCTTGCCTGCTAAAGCTAAAGACGTGTGTCACCGGGTTCCAAAACCTTGCCGCAACACGAAGAAATGGAAAATGCAGCGGGGTACGACGCAAAGTGAATAGTGCATTTATGCCGAAGGCCCGGAAATTCAGCTTTTCCGAACCATCCAAGTTGTTAATCCAAGTTGCAAGATTTTGGGCAAGGAATTCTTCCATTTGAAGTAAATCAAAGTAGAAATGAAGGAAACCACGAAGCTGGAGTCTTTTGTATGGGATAAGGTTGAATGGAGGACAGGTGTCAGCATTCTGCTGGTTCCTTTCATTCTTTGCCAATCGGCCAAATAGATTGCCGACTGGCCAAATAGATTGCCGACCGGCCATCTGTTTTGGCCGATGGATCACCTTTTCAGCCGATGGCCTTTCTGATTGGTCGGTGGCTTCCCCCCCTTCCCTCTGAGCTGTTTATGTTAAGAATTTGAGGAATCCCACCACTTCCAATACCCTCCAGTGATTAATCCTCATGAGAGTGCGCCCATTTGTTTATCGAGTTGTTGTATATTTGCTTATCGAGTTGTATTTCACTCTCTTTAAGTCTTCGTAATGTTTATCGAGGTGTACTCACATTTGGCTAGTTTGCTGAGTCCCTCTATTTTGCTTATCGAGTTGTAATTGGTTTACTACCTGATTATTACGATGCGATGCCTTGTTTTCAAAACACAGTTTCAATTTCAGTCACATTGTTGTGTGATGCCTTGCGATGTGATGCATAGAACATGCAAATGTAACACCTTTTGAACAAATAGCTGTCTCATTTCCATCATGTGTTTTGCAAAAACACACGCTTTTGTGAAATAAAACCTGCTTGAGGCAGTGCAATGTGCTTAAACTCCTAGTAAAAAGGAAAGTAAAGCAGAAGAATAGCAGGGTAGCAGAGTGCTGGGTTTGACACTGGTAACCTCCCCCTTTCGATCATCGTACCTTTTGCGCCCTTGTTCGGGTCAATCGTGTGATTTGGCACCTTCATCACTTAAGGCAGTCCAAGAAATTGCGCCTTCAGAACATAAGTGGAGCTTCGAGTTGACCTCGTACCACAACTTTCGTGAGCGATGCTCGGAACATGCGAAGGACGTCCCTTCCCCGTATCCTTTTATATCTTGTGAATTCCCTAAATCATTTCAATCGTACTGTGTTGCAGTACGTTGCATTCCAGCATCATGTTTACCATGATCAATTTCAAGTTCCCTTTTATACACATTGCATTGTATGCGTGCTTTACTTTACTGATATGTGTTCAAGTTCCCTTTTATACACATTGCATTGTATGCGTGCTTTGCTTTACTGATATGTGTCCAAGTTCCCTTTTATACCCATTGCATTGTATGCGTGCTTTGCTTTACTGATATGTGTCCAAATTCCCTTTTATACACATTGCATTGTATGCGTGCTTTGCTTTACTGATATGTGTTCAAGTTCCCTTTTATACACATTGCATTGTATGCGTGCTTTGCTTTACTGATATGTGTTCAAGTTCCCTTTTATACACATTGCATTGTATGCGTGCTTTGCTTTACTGATATGTGTTCAAGTTCCCTTTTATACACATTGCATTGTATGCGTGCTTTGCTTTACTGATATGTGTTCAAGTTCCTTTTTATACACATTGCGTGCATGTGTGCATTGCTTTACTGATATGTGTTCAAGTTCCTTTATATATACACATTGCGTGCACGTGTGCATTGCTTTACTCACATGTGTTCAAGTTCTCTTTCCGTACACATTGCGTGCATACGTGCATTGCTTTACTCACATGTGTTCAATCCTACTATCTTGCTATACACATTGCATGCATTGTCATGCACTTTCGACTGCATTGTCATGCATGTTGCTAACAACATTGTACCTGTTAAGTTTGTTTTCTTTGCAGGCACGATATTGTATGTACGGCTCATTTGAGGCCGGTGAAACCGGACGAGCCGCACAGGTATTGTATCCTCCACGTGAGAAGTACAGAGAATTGCATAATTCTCTTACATCCTTTCTGCATTGTAGTGTAGTCTGGTGTATGCTAGCTTATAACAGTCGCATGTGTGCTTCATTACAGCTTTCTTTGCATGACCATAATTTATGCTCGGCTTCTTGCATTGTGTTGCATTTTGCCCCTGCCTTCGAGCGCATCTTGTTTGTCTTGTATGTTTGTCTAAGTCTTCGTCCTGGTCAAAAATGGGTCGTCTCTGGGCTTTGACATTCACTCTCATCATTGTTATGACTTCCGAGTTCTGTCAAAGAGGGGCAACTGTAGACACCCCATTTTTGACCGTCCTCAAGACTTGGACGTCACCGCTTGAACACTTGGTGATTATCCATGTTTGTGTTCGTTTAGAGTTCCCGGGGGGCTCGGCTACGCGTCTTGCCTCAGGATCTCCGAACTTGACCGTGTTGTGTCTGGTTTTGCACCAAACACTTGTGTTTTGCCTTGGAAGGGCAGGGAATGGCTTATTAGCCATCCCCACACACCGCCGGCCCTCCCCTACCATCACCGGCTACACATTGGTTCCACCGGCACTGTTTTGTTAAAATCTTTGGCCGGTCGGCACTGTATGTTGCCGACCAGCACTATTTTGCGCCGATGATCTTTTTTTGTGGCCGGTGTGCATTCTGTACACCTCTGAGACATGGTGCATGCCAGCTGTGCCAGCTGGAATGCACCATCACACTCCCCCGTGCACAAGTGTGACCATTTTGCACCCTTTGCACCCTTGAACCCTCCAAGCTTCTAGAAGCTTGACCCTTTGGCCAAAGCTTCTTGAAGAAGCTTGGCCAGCTGTCTTGGCTTCTCCAAGAAGCCAAGACCCTTTTGCACCCCTTGAACCCTTTTCCTTTGCTTAGCCTCTTAGCTTCTTGGCTTGATTTTGCCTATTTAAGCACCATCCATCTCCCTTTGTCAAGGGTTGGCCATTTGAGAAAAAAAAAAACCAGAGTTCATATATCTCTATATCTGAGATACACTTCCTCTCTCTATATTTTCCATCTCTCTCATCCTTGTGCGTGTGTTTTAGACCTAAATAGTGTGTTTCACCTTACTTTTACACCATTACACACACTATTACACCTAGCTCCGAGATTGAGGGACTTGGAGGGTTGTTTGTGGTGGTTTTGGACTGGTTTTGATCATTAGAGGAGGGCTACATCACTTGTTCTTCAAGGAGTCTTCAAGGGTAAGCATGTTGCTTTAGTTTCCCCAAACTTGCACTAGCTTTCTACCTATCTTGCTTTGTGTTTTTGGCTTTGTGTTCAACATAAAAAAGGCTTACATTTTCATGCTTAAGAACATTCATTAAGGGTGTTTTGTGGTTTGGGTGCCAACTCACCCTTTTAGGCCTTGTCTTGGTCATTTTAGTGCCTTTTTTTGAAGCTTTGTTTAACTTGGTGTTCTTGGTCTTCTCACCACTGAAAACTAGTGGGTTTTCAGTGGTGAGGAAGGAATTTTGAAGTCATGAATAGGGGAGGGACACCCCTCTCCCCTTGCCCCCTTTCTTGCCTTTGTCTTTGGCTCATAAGGTAGCATGTATGCATACTTGCGTTTGGCTTCATTTCAGAGTTTTCTTGGGTGTTTTAGGTTATATCTAACCTCTGTCCAAGGTTGGATTTGTACCCCTTAGCATGCTTCTCATACTTGTTTTGTAATGCTCCCTTATGCTTAGAAGTGTGCCATGCATCTAGGCCATGTTCTTTGCATGTCTTAGCCTAATTCCATGATGGTATTAGCATTATTTTGCCATGTTTAGAGGCTGTGGGCCACTGATTTCGTCACCTTTGGCATGCTTGACATGTTTGTTTTGCATAATGGCTTGTTAGTCTTGAGCATATGATCCATGAACATGCATTGGTTAGGCCATTTAAGTGATTTGGAGTCCTTTCATATGCTATTTCAGTCCCTATATCATGCCTATATGTTTCCATTTACCATCTTATTCATGCTTTGAAATGTTGCAATTTTATGCCTTGAAATAGGCCTTTTGCATGCTTCCATGTTTAATGCATTTTAGGGCTGCCATATCAAGGTTTTGGGGTGTATTTTTGCATGCTAAAAATCTGTTTTGCTTGTCTAATATGTGCCATGGGTGGCCATGTTAATGGTAGCAAGGAGTGCTCCCTTTGTGCCTTAACCTTAGGCCCTTTGACTTGCATGTTTGCATAGGTAATTGGTCACCATTTCGGGCATCTTTTGCCACTATTTTGGGGAGGTTTGAGGTCTGCCCTATTATGTTTAAGTCCACCATTGCACATTTACTTGATGCTTGTTGCATGCTTGGTCAATATAGTCTTGACATATGACAATCCTATTGCCTTAAATGTCCATGTTTGCATCACACTTTGTATCTTGCATACCTAGTATTGCACACTTGCCATAATATGTTGCATTACATTTGGTATGTCTTGCATTTCATCTCACATTGCACCATTTGAGCCATGTTTGCATGACATGCATTGCATTACTTGGTTTGGGGGTGTCAAACCAAGTGTGAGAAATGGGGGGTGTTTGTACTTCAAGTAACAAAACACACCTCAATTCTCATGTCACTAGGGCCCTTGATCTTGACATGATGGGGACTTAGTTCTCATTTTGTATGTTGCATGCATTTTTACATTGAAATGCAGTCTTGGTTCCTTAGGTTATCATGTACCAGGATGCATAATTGATGGCCCAAGAACCAAGGGTCATGCTTCCTTGAGTCCCATACATGATAGGGAGCATTGACCATGCTTACATTTGCTCTAAAATCCATATCATGCATTGTCTGCCTGCTGTTGCTGTCAAACTGTCCTCTGCAGGAATTTTGTGCCGACCGGCAGGATATGATGCCGACCGGCAAACATTTTGTGCTGATAACTTCACTCATAGCCGGTGACTATTGTAAACGGCCGGTGGACATTCTATTCAGCCGATGATGATCCTCAGTGTTCAGGGAGCATGTCCTGAGACTTTGGCAGTTTTCCAGAGAGGCAGGGCAGCAAAAGCAGAGGCAACAGTGTCATGATGCGGGTTTCCGGGCGAGTCGGATTCGAGCATGCATCATTCGCACATCCCGAGGCAGGGCTGGGGCCCCTTTCTTTTATGTTAATATTAATTTGATAATTAGAAATTTCTGTAATAATTAATTTATTCTGTATTTAGACTGTATTATTTTGGGACTGTATTATTCTTTTGGGTCCCTTTGTGCGAGGGCATAATTGTAATAAGTGTGTGTGGGTGTGTGTATGTCTTCCAACCCCCATCTCTTTCTTCCCTTTTATTTACCTGCTTATGATGGTAGATTAGGGCATATTTGAAATTAGCATACCTTATGCAATGCATGCGTGCATCCATGCATTTGTTGACATGCATCGGGCTCGGTACATCATACAAACTGTATTGTATTTCAATTCCAAATTGAATACGTGTTATTTGTAGCATTCACATGCCATCTTTAGGGTTAGCCGAGCCTACTCTAAATTGCATCTTCGCCTGTGTTACATTAGCCATTTAACATGAACTAGGTCATGCATGTTTGCTAACTAGTTTCTTGTTTTGGCACGGAGTACGATGTAAGTATTTATGCTTTAGCATATCGCATGCGTGTGGATGTTAACATAACAATATGCTTACCATGCGGCTAAGTGCTTATATGAGATAAACTGTTTGAATGCCTGTGGGTGGAGGTTGGATTGCTTGAGTTGGAATAACTCATTGAAATCCGTATTTTAGCCTACTTGCGAGTAGCAATTTCAAACTGTTTTTTAAAACGAACGGATATGCAATGCTTGTTTCCAAATTAGGAAATCTAGTCTATACTTGTTTGCTGCGCGCGTCACATAGTAATTCTAGGCTAATAACCGGAACAAGAGCATGTAATGTTTTCAAAATCGGATATCACGGTTAGTAGAGGCCGGTCTTCGGACCGGGCGAAAGGGGATGCTCATAGCTGACCTTCCCCAATCGTACCCAAGCTCCCGAGCCAGGACAACTTTGGTGATGACGGACACGTGGCCTTCGCCACCGAGTCAGGGTTTCCTAAATTTTTCATTTTAAAATATTTAGGTGGCGACTCTGTATCTGGCAAAGCAGTCCATGTTTGGCACTACTTTTCAAAAAATTTGTTTTCTCAAACGATTTGCCAGATTTGGACTCTTTGGTTCAGATTTGGAACCGCAACAAACAAAAGGGAGTCCGAACTGTAGCGAGGTCCCACGCAGGCGTTGTTACACCCGCCAAGAGCCAAATGAGGGTTTTTCAGAGTTCGTGACGAGGTAGAGAGCAAAGGCCTCGATGGTGACTATAAGGCCCTCCAACAAAGATCAGATCAGGATGGTTGTTCGGAATCTACATGGCAAGTTGTTACAGAAGATGATTGTTCTACCTCTGTTTACCTTTCCAGACCTTCATAGAATGGGGGTTCAAATCGAGGATGCCATCATACAAGGAATCTTTGTGGAAGATAATGAGCCTTTGACAAAGAATGTTGCTCGCAGTTCCAGTGCTACTACTGATGGTAGCACAGCTATGAAATGCTCAGAAGTAGACATTATCACCACTTCCCTCAATGGCCAAAAACCAACTACTTCAACTCGGCCCCAAGCCCGAAATTTCCATCCTTTTTACATAAGTCTCTCTCAAGCTTTGAAAATGCTGCGAGATGAAGGGTACCTAGAGCTCCTAGAACCTTAACCCCTTCCAAATCCTCTTTCACCAAGATATGACCCAGCTAAATACTGTGCCTATCATCAACAACACGGTCATGATACGAACCGTTGCATCTGTCTTTGTCATAAGATTCAGAATCTTATTGACGAAGAGACCATACCTCCACCTGAAGGACCTCGGGCCAGTATTGACCCGGTATCTCTGCATCTCAATCAGATCCATCTATTGCCATCCGACTACAATCCCAGCATATACATCACCCTAGCCTATCTACCCAAGCCTGAGGTGTTCATTCCAGAAAGCATGGACTTATGCATGATGAATGCACCTACTACTTCTGAGCTAATGAGAATGATTGAAGGTCTTCAGAGAACTGTGGCAGATCTGGCCTTCAGAATATTGGCCTCCGTTATCGACCACATCACAGGCTAGAAGTTTCAGCCCAAAAGGCTCTTTGATCTTAGGGCAAGCGGTAATTGAAAAGGGCCAACTTGAAGCCATCTCAAATTTGGGTGTTGGCATGTCGACAACAACTGGGCTCCGCTCTGATATAGCGACCCGATCCCTTGGTAAAGTGGAGGCAAGTGGAAAGAACAAGGTAGGGGCAAGTATTGGTCCCCATGAACACCTTCAGTGGGCTGTTGAGGCTTTGAAAGTCGAGGGACTGAACAAACAGCAAGTGCTCGCAATTGTTGCAAAAACTGTGGATGACACTTTATCGCTCAAGTTGAGGGCAGTTTGAATCAAGGGGCAAGCTGGAAAAAGGGATGTTGTGCCAGAAATGTTCCTTTCAGCTCCAATCCTATACTCAAAAGAGATCATTAAACCCAGTCAGCACCTGCCAATCCCTTCACTGGTACATCCAACACTCTACTGACCTTGAAGTACCCACCCCGAGGCTAGAGGGTCTTTCATCCCCTCTACATGACTCTGTCCAAAACTCTCCAAATCTTTATAGAAAAGGGCCATCTCAAACCCCTGGAATTGCGGCCATTACCAAAAAACCTTCCTCCCTCCCATAACCCGGCTAACTACTGTGCCTTCCAACAACAAGCTGGCCATGACACTAACATGTGTTTTCGTCTTCGCCACGAAATACAAGATTTGATTGATAAAGAGGTCATTGTCGTGCCAGGTCTTGCAAAGTCATTGAGTTCGGACTCAGTGTAAGTGTTAACATGACAGCATGCTTACCATGAGTGTCATAGCCCGAACCCGCCCCTATGGGTTAAGGACATAACCGGCCAGTAATCTTGGGATTACCTACGGCCTCAAACCAAAACAGACATAACTCATCTGAGTAAAGGGGCCAAACGGAAGCAAAAATTTAAAACTTTGTCTATAGAGCCGTGCTTATATGCACATCAAAACAAACCATACTCATATACGTTAATAACCCACATCAAAAGTACAATATTATAAACTTCTTTACAGACAGGATCATCCAAACTAAGTCAACCCTTATCAAAACTATATACAGATATACACAAAGTCCTTGCCAACAAGACAAAATATAAATACATAACAAAATGGCAAGGATGGGTCTCGTGCGTGAGACACAAGGCTAACTCTCCCAAAACTCATGTTGTTCCTGGCAGACTTCACTGGGGTTGGGTTTGGACTTCTCTTGGCTCACCTACAACCACATGAATGAGCGTGAGCGATGGCCCAGTGAATAATATCAAATACAGAAATTACTTAACAATGTAGAACAACATGTTCCGAACGGCCTTAAGCCCAATTCATATTTTTATTTAACAGATATATATAACTATACGAAATTCAAATCAAGTGACTGTCGTTCCAAACATTCTAGCCTTTGGCCCATTTAGATTTCCATTCATGTCAAAACGGCCTTTGGCCCATTTATTTATGTCAAAATGGCCTTCGGCCCATTTATTTATGTCAAAACGGCCTTCGGCCATTCATTTCTGTCAAAACGGCCTTCGGCCCATTCATTTCTGTCAAAACGGCCTTCGGCCCATTCATTTTTGTCAAAACGGCCTTCAGCCCATTCATTTTTGTCAAAACGGCCTTAGGCCGATTCATTTATGTCAAAACGGCCTTCGGCCCATTCATTTATGTCAAAACGGCCTTTGACCCATTCATTTATGTCAAAACGGCCTTCGGCCCATTCATTTATGTCAAAACGGCCTTTGGCCCATTCATTTATGTCAAAATGGCCTTTGGCCCATTCATTTATGTCATAACGGCCTTCGGCCCATTCATTTTTGTCAAAACGACTTGCGGCCCATACATTCGTGTCAAAACGGCCTTCGGTCCATTCATTTGTATCAAAACGACCTTAGGTCCATTTATGTTATCAAAACGACCTTAGGTCCAATCATTTGTATCAAAACGACCTTAGGTCCATTTACGTTTATCAAAACGACCTTAGGCCCATTTATGTTTATCAAAACGACCTTTGGTCCATTCATTTGTTCATGCCAGACTTTTGACCACAATCCCAATTAGTAAATCATAAAGCTTATAAGGGAATAACAATCAGACATTTACAAGCTTTCAAATATTGATATTACTCACAGTGATCGGCTTGTGGATTTGCCCAGGAGCTTGACCCTACACAATTCATGAACACAAAAGGGTCACTAACAGCTCGATCCGTTCTTTAATTCACATACTCCTCTTTAGGCTTTATTCTTATCTCATTAACTCATTTACCATGCTCAAAGTATGCTTAAGAGTGCTTACAAGTGAAAGAGAACGGAAAACAGAACACAGAATACATTTTTAGAATTTCAGAAAACAGGGTCCCCGTTCGAGCATGAACTTCCCCGCTCGAGCGGACCCTTAAGCCTGCAAAAGTGCTGGTTACCTCAAATTCCCGCTAAAGCGTGAACTCCTCCACTCAAGCGGACTGTTTGTCTACATAACTCCCCGCTCGAGCGTCAACTTCCCAGCTCGAGAGGGAACCATGTCTGTCAAAAATGCTGGGAGCTCGATTTCTCCGCTCGAGCGGCACTTCACCCACTCGAGCGGACGTCAAAATTCTGGAAATTCCAGGTTGTGTTCTTGAGCTCCAAATCGATTTTCTAGCCACATTTCTTGCATGCAATGGCTCAAATCTCCAATATAATCATGCTAACATGGTATAGACCCCAAATCACAACCCAATGAGGCTCAATTTCACAAATAAGTCACATGCATGCCCCAATCTCCATCAAACTCATTAACAACATACAAATTCATGCATTCTAGCCCCCTTTCACATAATTTGTACATGCGTGTGATGAGTTAGCCACATTCTCAACTTGAATAACTTAAATGGTGATCAAACATGAGTTTCCTTTAACATTTCACATAGATTACACACATTTGTGCTCTAACATGCAATTTCAAGGTAATTCTTACATGCATGCACATATTAAGCTTCAATTCAACAAATCCAACACAATTTCATCTCAATCTTACTCTTGATCACCAAATTAGCTTGAGCACACAAAATTGCAAACTATAATCTAAGAATTACTCACCTAGAAGCTTTAATCTTCTAAGTTCTAGTCAATTCTTGAGCCAATTCTTCAAGATTCCAAGCTTTAAACCAAATAGCACAATTCTCCCTCTTTCTCTCACTATGGCCGGCCTCTCTCTCTCTCTCTCTCTCTCTCTCTCTCTCTCTCTCTCTCTCTCTCTTAATTGTCTAACTCAGATTTTTGAGTTCAAGAGGCCAAAGGGGGGGTGTAAGGCTAACATACAACAAGCCCCACTAACATATATTTTAATATAAATATTTGGGCACTTCATTCATCAATTTAATTAGTTTAAATTGACCAGAATCAATTTTCAATTAAATTCCACCGTATGCTCTAAAAATTATGCCAATCACAATGGCGTAATCAATTTCGGGTTCTGTGGCCGATAAGGCTCTCAATTTAATTTCCAAAGCAATCAATCAAACAGATATTCCTACGGTGAACAGATAGAAATTCAAAGCCACATATTTTCACATAATGGCACACAAAATCATATCAAAACATATAATCACATTCGTATTAGGGACCAATTAACATATCACGGAACAGGGGTATCACAATGAGGCTACTTGCTTAAATGATATAACTGCCTGAATGCTTGTGGGTGAAGGTTGGATTACTTGAATTGGAGCAATTCATTGAAATGCGAGTTTTAAAGCCCACTTGAGGGTGACAAAATCATGTTTTCCTAAGCCCACTCGAGGGTGGAAAATCCACGTCTTAGCCTACTTGTGAGTAGTACCTTCAAACCATTTTCAAACAAACATGAGATGTTTTGTTCCAACTTAGGCGATCTAGTTTATACTTGTATGCTGTGCGTATCTCGTAGTAATTCTAGCTAATAACCGGAATAAGAACGCATGTGTTTTCAAAAACAAAATATCATGTTAGTAAAGGCCGATCTTTGATCGGGCGAGCGGGGGTGCTCATTGCATGACCTTCCCCTCTTGTACCCAAGTTCTCGAGCCGAGGCAACTTTGGTGATGACGGATACATGGCCGTAGGCACGAATCAAGGTTTCCTAAATTTTCCAAAACAAAAATATTTAGGTGGCGACTCTGTATCTGGCAAAGCAATCCATATTTGACACTTCTTTATAAAAATCAGTTTTCCAACACGATTTGTCGGATTTGGACTCTTTGGTGATTTATCAATCTTGCATTGCAGTTTGCAAGATTAGGTTCATAACCAGGACATTGAGTCCGAACTGTAGTAGCTAATGAACAAAACGGATTTCGCGCCATTCGCGCGCGGAGCCGGGACGTTTGGGCACGTCTACAATATCTATGCGTCATTTCAATTGGGTCACTTTGGTAACTACCAATCATATCATAATTTAAATTTCAAATCAAAATACAACTTTGCACCAACAGTATTGAACAAATATTAATTTATTCACATTTATTCATTATTAAGATACATGCAATCAAATCTAAGAATAATCTCATATTCTAATCTCGTCAACATTCACAATACCCACAATTACTCATTAGCATTAGGCAAAAATCAAGCATTCAGTCAGATTGATTTAATATCATTTTGTAGACACCCAATTTTTGACCGTCCTCAAGACTTGGACGTCACCGTTTGAACACCCAGTGATCATCCATGTTTGTGTTCGTTTGGAGTTCCCGGAGGTCTCGGCTACGCGCCTTGCCTCAGGATCTCCGAACTCGACTGTTTAGTGTCTGGTTTTGCACCAAACACTTGTGTTTTGCCTTGGAGGGGCAGGGAATGCCTTGTGAGGCATCCCCCCACATCACCGGCCTTGGCTAGAGACCACCGGCTGGTGTTTTGTTGCCATCGGCAATATATATTGCCGGTCGGCATTCTTTGTTGCCAGTTGGCAGTCCAGTTTGTCAAAATGACACTTTTGGCTGGCCGACTACTGTTCATCTGCTTTTGTAGATATTTAAATACAGCTGGCTTGTATTTTGTTCCCCTTCATACACGTGTATGGAGGGATGGCCTTCTTGTTAGCTTCCTTGGTAAGCTTTACAAGATTGGTTGCCTATAAGAAGAGGGCTCCTCTCTTGGCATTAGGGTTAGAAATTTTGGTTAGAGAAGTTGTAAGAGAAGCTCTGGATTAGGGTTAGGGTTTTGTACCTATCCTATATCTATATCTCTCATTCTCTTATATTGGTGTGTGTTTAGGCTTACTATTGCACACAAACACATAGTATTACACCTTCTCTTAGTTTGTGAGGGGCCATAGGTCTATTCTTGAAGCTTTGGAGTTGTTTTGAGCTCAAGGAAGGGGCTGGTCCACCATTTGTGAAGAGGTTCTTCAAGGGTAACAATCTTACCCCTTTTTTACCCCTTTCTTGCATTCTATTTTTGCCTATCTTAGAACTATTTTTGTGCTTAGTGTATAACACAAAAAAGTTCTATTTTTAGGCCCTCTAAATAGTTTGTTTAGAGTGTTTTGTGGTTTGGTGGTGTTTAACCCCTCTTAAGCCTTGAGGGACTCCATTTTGTGCCATTTTGAGTGAGCTTCGGGACTTTGGTGTTTGGGCCTCCTCACCATTGAAATCTTGAGGGATTTCAGTGGTAAGGATGGTGCCTTGAAGTCCCAAGAAGGAGAGGGCCACCCCCTCTCCTTATTGTCCTTGAAAAGGACCATTTTTGGCCTCTTGAGGGAGCACCATGTTTGAGGGTTTGTTGATCATGCCTTGGCTGTTTTTCATGCTTATATTGTCATAATATAACATGGTTTTAAGTTGGTTTTGGTACACCATGCATGCTTAGCATACCTATCTTGTAATACCATGTTTAGGCCTTAACATGCCTTAGGTTATATTTGAGGTCTGTCCTTAGCCATTTTGGCCGGCCCTAACATGCATTGCATGACCCCTTTACATTTTGGCTTATTGGCCTTAAGTGTGTGAATGTGTAGCATGCGTTGCTTGCATCATTTCAGTGGTTTAGAACCACCTAACATGCCATTTCAGTCTTTATAACATGCTCACATGCTTGCCTTTCAATGCTTCTTTGATGCTTTAAAAGTTAGTGTTGTGTGCTCTATGTTAAGCATTTGTGTATGCCTTTATACTTGAGCCACTTAGATGCCATCTAGGTGTTTCTTGGGTGTTGTTTAGGTTTGCATTAGACCTATTTTGAGTCCCCTTGGCCTTGTGAGGCTTGGTTGACTTGGCCTTGGTTTAAGCCTCTTGGCTTGCCTCAAGTTTTGGACCTTAATTGCATGCCATGCTTGTCTTGTTCATTTGGTTTGGCACTATTTTAGCATGATTTCAGAGTTTTCCATTGCATGTCAATTGTACATATTTGTAGCTTCTTAAGTGTGCTTAGAAGTTACACTTTATACTTGAATGTTGGTTCATGTTTTCATGCATGCTTGTATGAACATTTGCCTTCATGTACTTAGCATTTTGGCCACTGTTTTAGGCCTATTTAGGGCTGCCTAAAACATGTTTAAGTCCATCTTTTCATTGGTTTGTATTGCCTCATGACTTGCATGCTTGCTTGCATAGGTTGTATGCCTAGTGTGTAGGGTGCATTGCATTCCCATGTTGCATCCTTAGCTTGCATGCCTAGGTTGCATTCCATCTAGCATGCATGCTCTACCTCTTGACCAAGTCAAGATGGAGGTAAAAGCCCCTTTGTTGTTTGTTTGCATTTCATTTGACATAAAAATGCATAACTTGGTCCCTTGGGCCATCACGCATGGAAATGCGCGATTGGTGGTCCGAGAACCAAAAACTATGTCCCTTTGAGTCATACACATGATAAGGGGCTTGGTTGGTGCATACATGGCTTGAATCACATTGCCATGCAAGGCTTTGTCCTCTGCTGCTGCCAAACAGGTTCTGCAGGAACTTCTTGCCGATCGACTTCACAGAGTGCCAACCGGCAATCAATCGATGGCCGATGGCTTCATCAACAGCCGATGACCACATCCCACTGCCGGTGGTAATTCTACTCAGCCGGTGGTATCTCCCAATGTCCAGGGAGGCAATTCAGAGACTTTGGAAGTCTTCAGAGGGGCAGAGCAGGGAAAACAGAGGCAGTCTATGCATGGCAGTGCGCTTCCAAGCAGGACCCGAGCATACATTGCATTGGGCTCTCTTCCCGAGGCGATTTACTATTTTTCCTAGCTTAGTTAGTTTGTTAACTACTTAGGCAATTTGTAATATTTAATTAGCTTGTAGGTTAATTATCTGTAATATTTATTTGGTCCCTCCGAGTGAGGGCGAATCTGTAATAAGTTTGGGTACGTGTGTGCATGTCTTCCAATCCCCACTTCTTTCTTCCCTTTTATTTACCCGCTTATGATGGTAGATTAGGGCATGTTTAAAATTAGCATACCTTATGTAATGCATGCGTGCATCCATACTTTTGTCTTGCATGCACCAGGGCTCGGTACATCACGCTAATTGTATTTGTACTTCAATTCCAAATTGAATACGTGTATCAATTGATTGCATTTCACATGCCATGTTTAGGTTAGCCGAGCCTACCCTAATTGCATCCTGTATGTGTTGCATTAGTCAAACTTAACATGAACTAGGATCATGCATGTTTGCTAACTAGTTTATTGTTTTGACACAGAGTACGATGTAAGTATTTTCATGCTTTAGCATACCGCATGCGTGTGAATGCTATCAGGACAGCATGCTTACCATGTGGCTAATTGCTTATGTGAGATAAACTGTTTGATTGCCTGTGGGTGAAGGTTGGATTGTCTGAGTTGGAAAAACTCGTGAAAATCCGTGTTTTAGCTTACTTGCGAGTAGCAAATTCCAAAGTGTTTTTCAAGAAAAACGGATATGCAATGCTTATTTCCAAATTAGGCAATCTAGTCTATACTTGTTTGCTGTGCACATAACGTAGTAATTCTAGGCTAATAACCGGAATAAGAACACATAACGTTTTCAAAATCGGATATCACGGTTAGTAGAGGCCGGTCTTCGGACCGGGCGAGAGGGGGTGCTCATAGCTGACCTTCCCCAATCGTACTCAAGCTCCCGAGCCGAGGCAACTTTGGTGATGACGGACACGTGGCCTTTGGCATCGAGTCAGGGTTTCCTAAATTTTCCCATTAAAAAAATATTTAGGTGGCGACTCTGTATCTGGCAAAGCAGTCCATGTATGGCACTTCTTTTTCAAAAATCTGTTTTTCTCAAAACGATTTGCCGGATTTGGACTCTTTGGTTCAGATTTAGAACCGCAAACAAAATCGAGTCCGAACTGTAGCGTGTAGCGCGGGGTCCCCCGCGAGCGTGTTACAGTTTCTGGCGACTCTGTTGGGGAGTTTAGAGAGCTTGACTCGAACTCGTGATATCCGGTTTTGATTTCATTTATGTGTCTCTTTGCATTGCATGTGCATTGGTGCGCCTAGGACACCGTGTTGGCCATATGCTATTCTTGAGCGGTCTACCGGAGGCTTGACTTTGTCAAAGCATGCCATAAGGCTGACCGGTTGCGGGCTCTGCCAGTATGGGAACACAAACCCCGATTTTACCGGGGCACCCTTTCGACCATTCGACCTAGTGCATATTCGGAATCCATAGTGACCATTCCAAGCTAGGACAGGTTACTTACCCGATATAGGTTGTTTGAAACCGCTGCATGCGTAGTGAAACCCTAGTTCTTGACAAAATAGGACAGGGAAACCCTACCCCAACATAGGGGTGTATTAGCTCTCATTTATTTGCTACGTGCTTTTAGAGTGTATCTCTACAGGAACGCACATATCAGTTTGCAAGTTTGAGTATCAGGCTTGAGGGCATCAGTATCAGTTTGCGAGCATCTGTACGTCTATGGATATCTGATTCAGTGTTTTGTGAGACAGTAATTTCTGGGGAACAGTGATTAGTAGTAGAGTACAGTTGTTCGGCTGCACCTGTGTTTGATCCGTTTGGGCTGAAATGCTACTTTTTTTTCCTTTCAGTTCAGAGAGTTCTAGAATAGTCAGTGTTCCCTCTTGCCGAGGCAAGACCTACGATGACGTAGAATTCAGAAGAGATCGTGGTTATGACAGCTGCGTAGGGTCAAGGAATCACTCCACAAAGTGAGACCAATATTGATATGCCGCATCTACCTAGGTCGCCTGCTGCACACCCGGTTTGGACCCCTCAATTATATCAAGCTCGCGAGCCTACTACATTCGAACTGATGGGGATGATAGGTGATCTTCAGAGGTCCGTGGCGGATCTCGCCTATGGAATGTTCGCTTCGCCACCAGCCGCACCATATGCCGGAAGTTTTGTACCCCAGGAGCCCCCGCTCTTGGGACGGATCGTGATTGAACTCAGCCAACCGAAGATGGCCCCTAACTATAACAATGACATGTCAACATCAACTCAAACCCTTGATCAGGCCGAGGCCAGAGGTAAAGACAAGGTGAAGGTAGATGCCGATCCTATCGAACAACTACTGCGGGCAGTCGAGGCTTTGAAAGCCGGGGAGATGAACAAGCAACAGATATCTGCAGTTGCGACAAAAGCTGTGGAGGATGCTTTCCCCACTCCACTTGAGGATAGTTCAAGTCAATCGGAGAACCGGGATAGGCCCCGTCATGCCAGAATAGTTCCTCCTACTCCTAACCCTGCACCCAGGAAGGACCAGAAAGTTAAGGCAGTGCCTGCCAACCCGTTTGCTAGTGCGTCTAGCAAGAGTGCTCAACCTTCAAAGTACCTGCCCCAAGGGCGCAGGGTCTTCCATGCTCTCTACATGCCGTTGTCCAAGGCACTCCAGATCCTTGCTGAGAGGGGACACCTTAAACCCTTGGAGCCTCGGCCCCTCCCGAAGAATCTCCCCGCTACACATGATGCTGCTTTGTACTATGCGTACCACCAGCAAACTGGTCATGCTACCGATAATTACTTCCACTTCCGTCATAAGGTACAGGATTTGATTGACAACGAGGTTATCCTCCGACCCACCTTAGCCAAGTCCGTTAATACCTAGTTGTTGGATTTTGAGGACACAGATACTGCGAGTATGTAATTAGAGGGTGAACTGCCTGCGGGCAGTGCCTGGTGCATTTTTGATGTGGCGTCTGGCACGTATTTTTGAGCATCTGCGAACACTAGTTTTGTAAATTCTGGCTTGGGTGCCGAGTCAGTCTTTTGTTTTGTTTTGAGTCTGTCTCATTGTCTTGAGTCAGTCCTCTTGCTTATGGGTCTGTCTTATTATAGCGAGTCACCCCCCCTTTTTGTATAGAATGCCAGGTGATTCCGGGGTTATTGCCTCGAACACCGTTTTGTCTTGTAATTACCCGTTTTGGTTTTTGAGTCTGTCTCTGCCGAGGGGCCAGTTATACCAACAAATCTAAATGAAACAGCTGTGGCTATCTCATTTTCATGCTTACTTTCAGTGTGAGTTAGTTGTGCCAGAGGAGGCGAACGGAACGGCAGTACATTCTACCTACTCTCTTGTGCCTTGAACATCATTGTAATGACCTAAGTTTTTTTTCAAAACCCCTTTTTGAGCACTGTGGTGGTAAAAACGAAGAGGAAGGAATTCCTCGGGTTTTGCAAATTTTGATCATTTTGAGAGAAGGAGAGGCATGCTAAGCCTTTTTATGGACGAAATCATGCTTGTCAGCGTGAGTACTGAGAAGGACCCTGGCTTGATCCAGATTAGTTCCACACTATCTTCAGCGCGAGCGATTTGTCACTTTCTTAAAAACCTTCAAAAATAAAATGTTTTGCGCGGTCTTGTGAAGACTTGTGTGGAATTGCTCTTGAGATTGTGCAGCCTAGGATCGCTCTCAGCCTCGAGATTCAACCTATCTGTTGCGAACTTGGAATTCATTCAAAGCGTTCAACAATTAACTGCCATGAAAGGCCTGTGAGACCCGATTTGAAGCAACCCTCGAGCAAGAGGTACCAAATTCAGACCAAGAAGATTAGATCCCACCGGCAGAGGCTCGTGAAGCGACCGTGATGGATCCTTCCGCAAATCAATACAACAGCCATTCTCCTGGACTCAGATGACTTCAGGATCCCAAAACCATTTGGCATGGACTAAGCTACACTTTTACCCCTTGAGAGGCTCGCTGGGCCGAAAACCCAAAAGGGCGACCCAGGCAAAAGTTAGAGCAAGAAAAGAAAAGAAAAGAAAAAAAAAGAAAAAAAAAAACAACAACAAACAAAAAAAAGAAAAATGCGAAAAAGGAAATGAAAAGAAAAGAAAATTCTGAACAAAAAAATTGAAAAGGAAAGAAAGAGAAGCTCGCAAGGTCGAAAACCTGCAACAGGCGCCTTGGCAAAAGTTAGAGCCTAAAAGTGAAGGTTAATACCCGAGTGTACCTTAACCGGAACTACGTAAGGCTTGATTCCCATGTTTGGGATACGTAGGCAACTTCACCCTGAAGTCCAGCCACCATTGCTCTTACAGTGACTGTGTCCATATATTGGTTCAGACCATCGTCTTCGGAGTTCAGTCGTCATTGATAAAAGCAGTTTACAGCACGCTGCAGCACTATCCAGACAAGGGGCAACTTTCCATTGCCTCAGGTTACCATCCAAACCAGGGGCAACTTTCCGTTGCCATGTACCCCCTTCAAGCGAGGGGCAATTTTCCATTGCCTCCGATCTAAGGTTGCGCATCTCGAGGGTAAGTTCCGTGCTCGTCGAGCATTGATTGTTTGCAAAATAGTTTTTGAGAATTTTTATTGAAGTTGACTATTTCCTCGAAAACTATTCCATTTTCCAAAAATCGGACCATCTTTTTGGACCCAAAAAGGGAAAATTTTCAGTGCTCACAGCCTGACTTGCATGATTTTTTTTCAAATCAAAAATCGAACAAGTATGTTAATCCGACTCGCATGTTGGTCAAAACTGTTTTAGGAAGAAAACACAAAAAATGGTCAAAGTGACGAACTAGGGGCGCAATTGAACCAGGTCTTCTGTCTTTTCCCCGCCGTCAACATGCTTGCCAGAAGGGCACTCTATCCACCGGAAGAAATAGCCGTGAGCTAACGGTGTTGGGCACGAACCCGCAACTTCCTATTCATCCATCAGTCATCCTGGAGAGGGATGAAAAATGAGAGAATAAAGAATAGAGAGGTGTAAGTCGAGAGAAAAGTGAGGAATAGGGTTTGAAAGAAAAATCGAGCCTGAGGGCCGAGTGGTGTGAGAATCAAAAATCAAAAAAGGGTGGGAATATACCCGGAGGAACTGGCTCCTCGAGATCTGAGGTCTTTTGTTTTTATAAACACATCCGTGTGTCGTGTCTTTGGTCTTGTTTACCTCAACTTTCGTCTTGAGTCTTTTCCGAGCGTGTCTCGTTGTGTCTAGGTCACGCACCTTTTGGTTGAGTCTTTCCCGATGTGATCAGTTACAAGCTCGATACCCCGGTTGAAAACCCTTTTCTATTTCAAAAATTGCTTATGCTCAGAGTGTTGTGCCATTCTCTACATTTTATGCGAAGCAAAAGAAGAAAATGGAAAATTTGGGGCCTCTGAGTGTGTTTCAACTTTAATCGTTTCAGCTTTCGTAGTCCGTCTTGTCAGATTGGGCTGTTTGTTTAAGATTTGCTCTGTGCAGAATGAACCAAATGCTGTGTTATGGGCTGTATGCAAATTAGTCCCCAGTGGAGTAAAGGCTGTGTGTTCAGAATCAGGCAGTGGGTTGCTTGGGTTGTTTTGCTATTGGCTGGTTAGTTATCTGATTATTACAGTGCAAGTGTGCAATTTTCAGACAATAAACCATTTTCATTTACATTGAGGTGTAACGCGATGCAATGCGTGAGATATACAAATGTAAACACTTTTTTAGACAAAAAGTTTGTTTGATTTCATAATCTTTTCAAGTACATAAGTTTTGAGGAAAACAAAAATCTGCCTGCAGCAGTACAAGGTAATCTAACTACCAGCAAAAAACAAAAAGTACAAAAAAAAAAAAAAAAAAAAAAAGAAAAGGCAGCAAAAGTCTGGGTCGTCATCAGTAGTCTCGGGCCTGGGGATCTGTCCTCGCCCTCTTCCTGGACAAAGGTCCAGGAGCATCGTCGTCGGCACCATCATCTGAGCCTGAGTCTGAGTCGTCTCCAGCCTCCTCAGATGACTCGGCCTCTGCCTCTGCCTCGGACTCACCATCATCGTCGTTATCATCATCAGGGACGGGTGCCCGAGAGCTACTCCCAACATGAGTACGCCCTCCCTTGGTATGGGGACGTGCAGTATCTCCACGCCCTCCTCGAGCAGGAATAGAGGGCCCAACGGGAGCACCACCCACCGGCGAAATCTGGAAGGGAGGCTGAAAAGCATAAAAGGCAAATGCATCAGTGTACTGTGAGCAGTGAATCAGTGTAGAATACAGCGTATGAGTACAGTGTGAGCAAAATACAGTGTATGAGTACAGTGTGTGAACGCCGTGAGCAGTGTATCAATAACAGAATACAGTGTATGAGTACAGTGTGTAAATACAGTGTATGAATGCTATGAACAGTTTATCAGGTGTTGTGTCGTGTGTCAGATTATGTGAAGCAGTTTACGTATGGTTTGGGACTGTGGTCAAAAAGAACATACCGGGATACTGTAAAGGGCCAGGAGGTCGAAGGTCCGCTGTAGCATCCCCATCATGGAGGCATTCAGCTCCAATGACTGCCGGGTATACTCGGAGGAAGCCTGTAAAAAAATATCAGATGCATCAGTATTCTGCGGAATATCAAATAAACTGAAATGAAATAACAGTACAAAATGCGAAATGAAGTAATACATATCGGAGGCAAGTCAGGAACACCGACCAACTCGTGATCAGCCGGGGGAGGAGCAAAAGGGATCTGGTAGGTCGCCCCACCCTACCCTCTGCATGTCAGTGAAGTGGGCAGAGCAGGCCAGCCGGTCCCCCGCCCTCTATGAACTCCACCCCTGCCACAGACTCGAGCCCTCCTCGACACTCCTGCTCCAGCTGCCGGCGCTGCTGGCCTCTCCCTCCCAGCTCGGCGATCACCGCCCAAGGGTCGCATGATGTAGGTCCAGACATACTCGGTATAGTCGCCCTCGTCTCTGTGACGCTCCGCGCCCCAGCCAACGGTATACTCCGTCAGGTGCGCAAGGGAAAGCCTCTCGGTATGCCTCATATGTGTAGGAGGCGGACCCGGAACTATCTGCTCCGGTAAACCCAGGGTCTGACGCAAGAAGCGCTCCCCCAAGTACCAAGCCCGACAGACCGGGCCCTCCAACAGAATCCGGAGACGAGCAGTCTCCTCAGCACTCTCATAATGGTCTCTCACCACGGCCGACAACGGAGCCCAAGGCTGCCAGGTGATCTGCAGGTACAAATGCAGTTTGTTATCTATCTGTTATCAAAAATACAGTACTATGCGAAGCTTAAGCAAACTCTATAGTTGAACATACCTCCGCGGCGGTGATGGTGTCGAAGTAGCGGCAGAAGAAGATAAAAGACTCCCGGGGTCTCCGCACACACCGCATGTCAAAGCGATGAGAAAATGGGACGTCGAGCGGGATCTCTACATCGGGTACTGGGGCAAGCCTGGGAAAGTAGGCGTAGACCCACAACTGCAGAACAGATATCAATATGATTATCAGATAAAGCAGAATACAGAATAAGGCAGAAATGGCAGAGCCAAGTGTTGTGCAGTCTATTGTGCAGAGTGTACAGTGTGTGCAGTGTACAGTCAGTGTAAAGCAAGGTATATGCGTGTGCCGTGTGTGCAGTATATAGTCAGTAAGAGGCAGACCGTGGTGTGTGCAGTGTACAGAATACAGAAAATGTAAAGCAGAAAGCATAAATGTAAAAGGGGAAGAAGATGTACCTCCCAAGCTCGCCAGTATCCGCCAAGAAGCTGTCCGCTGAGGCGGGAAGAAGAGCTCATGTAACCGTACAATGTGGCCAAGCCTGCGCCACCCCAATCATAGCGGCGGATCCGCCTGACATCCACCAGTGCGCTCAACAGACATAAAGGCACGGTGTTCGCCCGGTCAGCGAAAAGGGTTGTCCCGAGCAGAAACATGATGAAGCCCCGCGCATACTGATCTACCTCCTCTGGGGTCATCTGCGCCTCCTCCGCCAAGGCCTACTGAATCCGGAACTGGCTCTCGAACCACGAGTATCTGACAAAACCTGCTCGAGCAAGGGGAGGCTAAATGCCGAGCAGGTACAGCTGGGCGGCGTCCCACTCACCCATATCGGTGTCGAAGGGAATCGGATCCCCCCTACCCCGATGCCAGTAAGCATCGAAAAGTCATAAGGGATCATCGTCATGTCCCCTGTGACGGAGAAGTGGAAGGAGTTGGTGGTATCCCACCACCTCTCCACTAAAGCAACGAGCAAGGGCCTGCAGGTGGTAAGCTGGGAGAGCCCCCTACAGAAGATGCCAAAACCCGCCTCGTCGACGATCTGGCAAACCGTCTCTGGCAACTCCGCATACCAGTCTCGAGTGACGACATTCCCATACCCACGGATGGTATGGGAGTCCCCCTGTAAACAAAAACAGTAATTGCGAAGCAATATTCAAGATGCAGTTTTGAGAAGCATACAGATATAGTGTGTGTGTGTGTGTGTGCGTTTCAAATGTAAAGCCGGCATTGGGTGCCGGTGTGCTAGCAGAGAACTACAGCATGTGATATGTCAGTGTGTTGAGTGGTTCAGTGCAGATACAACATGTGTGCATGTTTTTCAGAAATCAAGCAGATACCGGGTGCCGGTTTTTCCACAGTGAACTACAGTATGTGTTATGTCAATGTGTTTGAGCAATTCAGGGCTAGTGCAGTGTGTGTGCGCATGTCAGATCCAAGCAGTTATCAGTTGCAAGTGTGTTCACAATCAACTACAGTATACAGTGCATCAGTGCATTCGAACTAAGCAATTAAAGAACAGAATCAACAATAGCAGTTTAAGTATTCTACATTGCGAAAAATTGAAACCGGGGGAAATATGTGCCTTGGAGGCACCGTGCGACAAGTGTGACTCGGGCTCACGAAGTAGTAACTCGGGTGCTACGCCCCTCTCGAAGCTCCGGAACTGGCGAAGTCCGTCATGGAGCATCACATGAACCGCGGGCCTGTAGGTCTCCGGATCGAACGGCCGGATGCGGAGTGGCAAGGGCTCGGCCTCGGGGTCCATCTCAAGCTCTGGAGGAGCCCCACCCTCTGAAAGATCATCCGTCATCTCGAAGAGAATATGAAAATGGCCAAAAGGAGGAAAAATGGGAGAGAATATGAAAAGTCAACAAAAGGTCAACCCCGAGAGGGTCGGAAATGGCCGGGAAAGCTGGAGTGTGGAAAAGTCACGGGTATCGAGAAAAACTCGAGGGAAACAAGCCCCGAGTGGCGAAAATCAAGAAAGAGACACCGAAACCAAGTTCCGTTCGGTTCAAAACACTCGAAACGTGAAGGTATTCGCGAATCGAACAACGAAATCAAGGCTAGAACGCAAGAAAATGAGGGAATCGAAGGACGAAAACACTCTAGAGAGAGAGAGAGAGAGAGAGGATTTTCGAGCATAAGAAGGTGAAGAAAATAGGGTTAGAAACCCTATTTTAAAAGACCCATAGCAAAATGTCAAAACTGTCCCGATGTAGGAACACTTTGCTGGTCGGCCACATTCTCTGCCGGTCGACAGTATTTTATGCCGATGGAATTGTCTGATGGCCGATGGACGGCCGGTGATGCATTCTGATGGCCGGTGGACATCCGGTGGTCTCCTACAGTGGGTTTTGAGCCTCCTACACCTTTTCTTGGGTTATATGAGTACTTCAGAGTCTTCATTGCTTAAAATAGTGCAAAACAGTGCATTTCCGACGCTCAACGGGCTTCTTTTTTGGCCTCGGATCGTGTCTTCTGTGCGTGGCAATCGAATTCGTGCAAGGTGTATCCTTCTCGTATCCTTTTGGTCTTTACAAGACTCAAAAGTTGCCCCATGTGCATCACATTTCAATCGCACTATCTTGTGCATCGCATTTTAATCGCACTGTCTTGTGCATCGCATTTCAATCGTACTGTCTTGTGCATTGCATTTCACTCGAATTGTCTGGTTCGTCCTGGTCTGGCGAGACCTTAAACACGCACAGTCTAGGAGACCTAAAATCCTTGGGAGGTGCAAGACCTTCACTCGCGTTGTCTAACGCACCGCGCTGTTTTGCACATCTCATCACATTTGGCATGCATTCCATCGCATGATCTTGCGCATCGCACTGTCTTGTGCATCGCATCTCAATTCATGCATTGCCCCAAAGTGGGTCCGGCGGGACCGAAAACATGCCACAGTCCGGCGAGACCAAAAACACGCCACGGTCCGGCGAGACCATAAACATGTTCATTTGCATTGTCATGCATCTAAAGCTGTACGTCGCCGCACATCAAATTTTCATGCATTGTCATGCATTTCAAGTAAACCTGCATTGTCGCGCACTCCAACATCATGCATCATTTGCATTCCAAAACAAAAAACATGCATTGTCATGCATAAGTTTTTGCATCCCGGTCTAGGAGACCTTAAATCCTCTAAAGGTGCAATTCCTTTGGTGTTTGTCGTGCCCGAACGACTTTCGATGGTCTGGTAAAGCCACCTGCCTATGTTTGCGGTGAGTTCCTAGAAGGCCAACTGGGATGGTGGAAACTAGAGTTTGAATGACTTATGCCTAAAACGCAAAGGTTCGGGAGTTCCGAGACTAAAATCTGGTTTAAATACCCAGGGGTGTATCCTCGGCTTGAAATTTGTATGGAAGCCCCATAGGTTGAGGCAGCATGTCTGCGCCTCAGCTCCGGATACTGAACCAACCTAGTATATCGCCCTGTTGGTAAGATAGGGAAAGCTGCAATCATAGCCGTTGCATCATAGTGCATTGTCATGCATCCATTGTAAGTAGTGCATTGTCATGCATTTCCATTGTAGCTTGTATGCATCCATTGCATTTTCCCTAGCATATCGCATCATACTGCATTGTCATGCATTTTTGTAAATATCCATTCCATTGCATATTTGTAGATATTGCATTGTAGATTGCATGCATTCACTGCATCACCTTCCATCTATGGCTTGCGCCTTTCCATGTCAAGCTTGGTCTGGTATGTGCCCTTACTTTTCACGTTAAAGCACAGTTTTGCATGTGTACGCGCCTATTCCACGCTGGTATGTTGGTTTGAGGGTTGCGGCACCTTTTCTGTGTTAGACATGGCTCGTTTGTGTACATGCCTTTCCTAGGCAAGATTTGGTTTGGCCCGCGTGCCATATCCGTTGTATCCATTTCCATTGCATTTTAGATTGCATGCATTCACTGCGTCACCTTCTATTTATGGCTTGCGCCTTTCCATGTTGAGCTTGGTCTGGTATGTGCCCATACTTCTTGTGTCAAAGTATAGTTCAGTAGACCGTTCTATGTTAGCCGCGGCTTGTTTGCGTACATGCCTTTCCTAGGCAAGATTTGGTTTGGCTGCATGCCATATCCATTGTAGATATTACATTGTAGTGTAATTTTTGCATCCGGCATTAGGATCATTATCCATTCCCCAGCGGGTCGTTTCCCCACTTATGTCATTCCCCCCCCCCCAATACTCGTTCTTGTGTTCGTCTACATTACTCATAGTTCAGTTGATCGTTCTATGGTAGACGGACTTGTTACCTCCATCCATCTATTAGACATATGCGTGGTTTCGAACTGCTTATGATTGGATCATGATTCAATTGCTTTGCATGTTGTTTGCATTGTTTCAATTGCATTGCATTTTCATTTGCATTATTTATACATTGTTTTGTATATATTGCATATCATTTTGCATCCATTCTTGCATTGTCATGCATGTTGCTAACAATATCATACTTGTTAAGTTGTTTTCTTTACAGGCACGATATTGTATGTACAGTTCATTTGTGGCCGGTGGAACCAGGCAAACCGAACAGGTATTGTATCCTCCGAGTGAGACGTATTGAGAATTGCATAATTCTCTTACATTCTTTCTGCATTGTAGTGTAGTTTGGTGTATGCTAGCTTAAAACTATTGCATGCGTGCTTCGTTACGGCTTTTCTTTGCATGATCATAAGTTATGCTCGGCTTCGTGCATTGTCTTGCATTTTGCCACTGCCTTCGGGCGCATACCTTATTTGTCTTGCATGTTTGTCTAAGTCTTCAGTCTTGTCAAAAATGGGTCGTC
This sequence comes from Camellia oleifera, assembly GCA_022316695.1. Lineage (NCBI taxonomy): Eukaryota > Viridiplantae > Streptophyta > Magnoliopsida > Ericales > Theaceae > Camellia > Camellia oleifera. Next base: position 117,897,008 of record CM039317.1, read on the forward strand.
TCTGGGCTTTGACATTCACTCTCGTCATTGTTATGACTTTTGAGTTCTGTCAAAGAGGGGCAACTGTAGACACCCCATTTTTGACCGTCCTCAAGACTTGGACGTCACCGTTTCAACACCTGGTGATCATCCATGTTCGTGCTCGTTTGGAGTTCCCGGAGGTCTCGGCTACGCGCTCAAGATCTCTGAACTCGACTGTTTAGTGTCTGGTTTTGCACCAAACACTTGTGTTTTGCCTTAGAGGGGCAGGGAATGCCTTGTGAGGCATCCCCCCACATCACCAGCCATGGCTAGAGGCCACCGGCTGGTGTTTTGTTACCATCGGCAATATATATTGCCGGTCGGCAGTCCATTTTGTCAAAATGGTACTTTTGGCTGGCCGACTACTGTTCATCTGCTTTTCCAGATATTTTAATACAGCTGGCTTGTATTTTGTTCCCCTCCATACACGTGTATGGAGGGATGGCCTTCTTGTTAGCTTCCTTGGTAAGCTTTACAAGATTGGTTGCCTATAAGAAGAGGGCTCCTCTCTTGGCATTAGGGTTAGAAATTTTGGTTAGAGAAGTTGTGAGAGAAGCTCTGGATTACGGTTAGGGTTTTGTATCTATCCTATATCTATATCTCTCATTCTCTTATATTGGTGTGTATTTAGGCTTACTATTGCACACAAACACATAGTATTACACCTTCTCTTAGTTTGTGAGGGGCCAGAGGTCTATTCTTGAAGCTTTGGAGCTGTTTTGAGCTCAAGGAAGGGGCTGGTCCACCATTTGTGAAGAGGTTCTTCAAGGGTAACAATCTTACCCCTTTTTACCCCTTTCTTCCATTCTGTTTTTGCCTATCTTAGAACTATTTTTGTTCTTAGTGTATAACATAAAAAAGTTCTGTTTTTAGGCCCTCTAAATAGTTTGTTTAGAGTGTTTTTTGGTTTGGAGGTGCTTGACCCCTCTTAAGCCTTGAGGGACTCCATTTTGTGCCATTTTGAGTGAGCTTCGGGACTTTGGTGTTTGGGCCTCCTCACCACTGAAATCTTGAGGGATTTCAGTGGTAAGGATGGTGCCTTGAAGTCCCAAGAAGGAGAGGGCCACCCCCTCTCCTTATTGTCCTTGAAAAGGACCATTTTTGGCCTCTTGAGGGAGCACCATGTTTGAGGGTTTTTTGATCATGCCTTGGCTGTTTTTCATGCTTATATTGTCATAATATAACATAGTTTTAAGTTGGTTTTGGTACACCATGCATGCTTAGCATACCTACCTTGTAATGCCATGTTTAGGCCTTAACATGCCTTAGTTTGTAAACCATTGTTCTAGCATGTTTTAGGCCTAGCTTTGTGAAGCTTTTGTGTTTATTTTACCATGTTTGAGGTCTGTCCTTAGCCATTTTGGCCGGCCCTAACATGCATTGCATGACCCCTTTACATTTTGGCTTATTGGCCTTAAGTGTGTAAATGTGTAGCATGCGTTGCTTGCATCATTTCAGTGGGTTAGAACCACCTAACATGCCATTTCAGTCCTTATAACATGCTCACATGCTTGCCTTTCAATGCTTCTTTGATGCTTTAAAAGTTAGTGTTGTGTGCTCTATGTTAAGCATTTGTGTATGCCTTTATACTTGAGCCACTTAGATGCCATCTAGGTGTTTCTTGGGTGTTGTTTAGGTTTGCATTAGACCTATTTTGAGTCCCCTTGGCCTTGTGAGGCTTGGTTGACTTGGCCTTGGTTTAAGCCTCTTGGCTTGCCTCAAGTTTTGGACCTTAATTGCATGCCATGCTTGTCTTGTTCATTTGGTTTGGCACTATTTTAGCATGATTTCAGAGTTTTCCATTGCATGTCAATTGTACATATTTGTAGCTTCTTAAGTGTGCTTAGAAGTTACACTTTATACTTGAATGTTGGTTCATGTTTTCATGCATGCTTGTATGAACATTTGCCTTCATGTACTTAGCATTTTGGCCACTGTTTTAGGCCTATTTAGGGCTGCCTAAAACATGTTTAAGTCCATCTTTTCATTGGTTTGTATTGCCTCATGACTTGCATGCTTGCTTGCATAGGTTGTATGCCTAGTGTGTAGGGTGCATTGCATTCCCATGTTGCATCCTTAGCTTGCATGCCTAGGTTGCATTCCATCTAGCATGCATGCTCTACCTCTTGACCAAGTCAAGATGGAGGTAAAAGCCCCTTTGTTGTTTGTTTGCATTTCATTTGACATAAAAATGCATAACTTGGTCCCTTGGGCCATCACGCATGGAAATGTGCGATTGGTGGTCCGAGAACCAAAAACTATGTCCCTTTGAGTCATACACATGATAAGGGGCTTGGTTGGTGTATACATGGCTTGAATCACATTGCCATGCAAGACTCTGTCCTCTGCTGCTGCCAAACAGTTTCTGCAGGAACTTCTTGCCGATCGACTTCACAGAGTGCCGACTGGCAATCAATCGATGGCCGATGGCTTCATCAACAGCCGATGACCACATCCCACTGCCGGTGGTAATTCTACTCAGCCGGTGGTATCTCCCAATGTACAGGGAAGTAATTCAGAGACTTTGGAAGTCTTCAGAGGGGCAGAGCAGGGAAAACAGAGGCAGTCTATGCATGGCAGTGCGCTTCCGAGTAGGACCCGAGCATACATTGCATTGGGCTCTCTTCCCGAGGCAGTTTACTGTTTTTCCTAGCTTAGTTAGTTTGTTAACTACTTAGGCAATTTGTAATATTTAATTAGCTTGTAGGTTAATTATTTGTAATATTTATTTGGTCCCTCCAAGCAAGGGCGAATCTGTAATAAATGTGGGTGTGTGTGTGCATGTCTTCCAATCCCCACTTCTTTCTTCCCTTTTATTTACCCGCTTATGATGGTAGATTAGGGCATGTTTAAAATTAGCATACCTTATGCAATGCATGCGTGCATCCATACTTTTGTCTTGCATGCACCAGGGCTCGGTACATCACGCTAATTTCATTTGTACTTCAATTCCAAATTGAATACGTGCATCAATTGATTGCATTTCATATGCCATGTTTAGGTTAGCCGAGCCTACCGTAATTGCATCTTGTATGTGTTGCATTAGTCAAACTTAACATGAACTAGGATCATACATGTTTGCTAACTAGTTTATTGTTTTGGCACGGAGTACGATGTAAGTATTTTCATGCTTTAGCATACCGCATGCGTGTGAATGCTATCAGGACAGCATGCTTACCATGTGGCTAATTGCTTATGTGAGATAAACTGTTTGATTGCCTATGGGTGAAGGTTGGATTGTCTGAGTTGGAAAAACTCGTTGAAATCCATGTTTTAGCCTACTTGCGAGTAGCAAATTCCAAAGTGTTTTTCAAGACAAACGGATATGCAATGCTTATTTCCAAATTAGGCAATCTAGTCTATACTTATTTGCTGTGCGCATAACATAGTAATTCTAGGCTAATAACCGGAATAAGAACACATAACGTTTTCAAAATCGGATATCACGGTTAGTAGAGGCCGGTCTTCGGACCGGGCGAGAGGGGGTGCTCATAGCTAACCTTCCCCAATCGTATCCAAGCTCCCGAGCCGAGGCAACTTTGGTGATGACGAACACGTGGCCTTTGGCACCGAGTCAGGGTTTCCTAAATTTCCCCATTAAAAAAATATTTAGGTGGCGACTCTGTATCTGGCAAAGCAGTCCATGTATGGCACTTCTTTTTCAAAAATCTATTTTTCTCAAAACGATTTTCCGGATTTGGACTCTTTGGTTCAGATTTAGAACCGCAAACAAAATCGAGTCCGAACTGTAGTGTGTAGCGCGGGGTCCCTCGCGGGCGTGTTACACATTTATATCTAAATAACTATACAGACATTAAAAAAAAAAAAAAAAACCTATTTGATGATAAAGAAATCTAACGAAGAAGATGATCAGTACCACCACGCGATTGCCATCTGGAAGACAAAACACCCCCAGCCGTAGCCAGGGGCCCTCTGACACCCAAGTTAGTCCTTCAATATTATCAAAATATTTAATGGACAAATTCATAGAGAGAAATTACGTAGCTCAACCCATGTGGTTGTTACTTATTTATAATATGCAATCACTTACCTCACAAGTAGTTTGAATGTTCCAGAAATCCTATCCTGAACAATCTTTGGTTGTTTAAGACTTCTATCTTGATAAGATTTCATCTCCCAATGAGTTTTGCATAATTCTTGTGGCAGTGCTTGAACCCACATAATTCTTGTAGTTATTTTTATTTCCTCTTAATTGCCCGCAAGCTTTCATTCTCTTTGAACCTAGTGAAAAAGTGGAAGCTTTTTGTTGTTCTGATAAAAATAGTGATGTAATATTGCCTAACTAGAACCATACATGGGTGCTAGGGCTTATTCCAAAATGCCTAACCTTTTTAGGACTTATTCCGAAAATGCCTAGCCTTGTTGAAACTTATTCCACGAATGCCTAACCTCGTTAGGACTTATTCCGGAAATGCCTAACCTTGCTAGGACTTATTCCAAGAATGCCTGACCTTGTTAGGACTTATTCCGAAAATGCCTTGCTAGGACTTATTCCAAGAATGCCTAACCTCTTTAGGACTTATTCTGAAAATGCCTAACCTTGTTAGGACATATTACAAGAATGCCTAACCTCATTAGGACTTATTTCGAAAATGCCTAGCCTTGCTAGGACTTATTCTAAGAATGTCTAACCTCATTAGGACTTATTCTGAAAATGCCTAGCCTAGTTAGGAACTACCAAAACACTAACTTGCTTCTTGGAGAGCAAAATCCGCTCGGTAAAGAATCTCAAAGTTGAATAAACCATCAATTTCCTTATTGGTGAGTAAAATTTGCTCGATAAGGAATTCCACAGTTGGTCAAACCTACGAATTTTCTTTGCCAGGCAAAACCTGCTTGACAAAGATTTTCAAAGTTGGTCAAACCTGTCAACCTACTTTGCCGAGCAAAACGCACTCAACAAAGATTTTCAAAGTTGGTTAAACTTGCTAACCTAATTTATCGAGTAAAATGCCGCTTGACAAAGATTTTTAAAGTTGGCCAAACCTGCCAACCTACTTTGTGTTATTCCCACAGTGGATGTGTGTATGTGTAAATAAATGACTAAACAAAATAAAAATAAATAATCCAAAAAATAATTTAATAAATTAAATTCTAAATTAAATGCTTACAGAAATTATAAGTCGAGGCTTGTGTTGGACACAATTTCCTCAAAGTAGATTTTGCCCTTACTCCGGTGCTTCGATATTTACTGGTGTCTACTTCCCAGGATGCAACGACTAACACTTGATTTATAACACTACAAACTCAAGTATGGCGAACCAAACAATGTTGTAACTCTCTCTCTTTATTTTCTTAAAAACTAAAATGGTGGACAGATGCAGGAGCACAAGACGAACAGAAGAAGAAAAGGAAGAAATGTTGTAAAAATTTCGATACCAAAAATTGCTGGAATGGCAAGCTATTTATAGGAAAATTGGTGGCTTTTTAGAACAGGTTTCAACAGAGAAAACTTGTTCGAGTAGATTCAATAGGTAGAAAACCTGTTTGGACAAAAAACAAATCTGTTCGATTTGAATTTCAATAGGTATGAACCTGCTTGAGTGGAGTTTTAACCTGTTTGGGTGGAGGAAAAAATATGGACCAATTTAGTTTGAATTTTGAAACCAAAATTTTAAAAAAAATAAAAAATATTTTTTGCCCAAAAGATAAGTATTGGGTCGGACAAGCCCAACCAAATCTCACGCCTCGCACCCGCGCCCAAGCCTAGCCCGCCCAACCGACTAGAGGGACCGGCGGCAGCGACGCCCGTGTGTATTTTTTGTTTTGGGTCCAATGGGTCTAGCCCACTTTACCCATAACCTCACCTTTCCACAAACTTGAGTCCACTTTGGGTCCCATCCTAAGTCTCCCAAGCTAGAGTTTATATACTTGTAGACACCCCACTTTTTACCACCCGCAAGACTTGGGCGCTTGGTTCGATACACTCGATGATGAAAGTTGAATTGTATGCTTTGAATTCACAGCGGTTCAGAGTCAGCCAGGCTCTCAAAATAACCTCAAATCTTCAATATTTACCTTGTTTGAACCTTTGAGTCTAATTTTTGGACCTTTTATAACCCTGAGCTGAGTTTGAACCCAAAAATAGGAAAGGGCATCAAAGCCCGGCAGTGCATGAGTGATGACCAACCGTGGCTATGAATGGTCAGCCAGCCCTTGGTGGTAAAAAACACTGTTTTGGGTGGAAGGCCACCAACTGTCCATTTTTAAAGATATTTATCACCTTTTGAGCTCAAATTCTATAAAAACGAAGCTGTGTTATCATTTTGAGGGTTGAACAAAATTTAGAAAGCCTATATACACCTTGAGAGCTCCTCCCTCCTCCTTATTCCATAGCAAGCAACCTTTGAGCTAACCTAGCTTCCTTGTGTCATCTCTATACACCATACACAACCTTGTCTCATCATCTTAGAGCCTTGGTTGATCTTTGAGAAGGATAATTCAAGCATGAGAGTGGGTTGAGACTAAGTTTGGATCATAAACAAAAAGCTTACCCCTTGAGAGGTATAAGCTTGTTATCTTCTCTATTGCCTTCATTTCTTTCATTTGTTACATAATTCTTACTATTTTATGTTGCTTTGAGTCTATCCTAAGTGTTAAAGATTAAGTTTGAATAGCTACTAAAAGAGTAGAGAGAGTTTACACTCTTTCTATATCTTTACTTATAGCTCAAACCTTTTTTTTACACTCATTTTCTTTGCTCGTTGCACTGATTTTCAGAGTTTAAGAAGGGCTAAAAATCATGCTTTGAGGTTTCAAAAGTGAAGGGGTTAGCCACCCCTCCTTGTTCTTGTTTCCTAGCCTTGTTTCATCTTTTTGTTGTTAGGCTTTTTAGGCTATTTTCATGCATTTTTAGCCTCTGTTTTTCATGTGTTAAGGGCTATTTTAGGGCTGTCCAAGCCTTTTAAATTGGTTAATGCTTTGTTTAGTTCATTTGTTGTCTCATAAGTTGGTATACATAACTTGTTGCATGTTGTAGCATTTCTTTATTTATCTCCATGTCTAAAAATCTAATTTTAGCAATCAATCCACCATCCATCTCTTCCATTCTTGAGAATGATTTCAACCGATTGAGGTTACTTAAAACATGTAAGAAAAACTCCTACTTAATGGCTTAATCTTTTCGAAGATTCATTGCGAACGGTATAATCCTTCTCTCATGCTTTAGAAGAACCTCTCATTTGACATTATTTCTTGTTTAGAGGACTTTAACGTCACTTTAGGACAAATGGACTAAAGAATGGCAAGGTTTCATAAAATTGGCTTAAAACTTGGATCAACACGCATGAAGAAAATCGTTGGAATTGCTTGAACTTGGCCTGACGTTATGCCAAGTTCCTTGTGTCAAGAGTTGTCACATGCTAATTCATGGGATTTTGATGATTCTTGAAGCATTGCAACCTCCCTCTTTGAGCTCACTCTATGACAAGAGGGAGGGGTGGTCTTTTGCTCATTGATGGTTTTGGAATCAATTTCAACATTCTCTCGAGGCTTTTCCATGACAGAGGAGGAAGAAAGGGACAAACAGAGCTTGAGGACACTCTGTCTGCACTGGTTCACCTCATAACACAAAAACAAAGTTTTGCACCAAATTGATGCACGGCCGACCATCACTGGTGCACGGCTGGCCCTCAGTGTGTGGCCAGCAGTGCAGTTTTGCAAGAAACAGAGGCAGTGGCTGAAGGTGAAACAAAGTTGGCTTGGGCAGATAGAGTAACTCTCAAGTGCTGTGCATACAACCTTCATCCATCTTCACTTACGCATTTTTTCGAATGTAATCAATTGTTTCGTTAGTGTTATAATTATCATAGTTGTAAATTAATCTCATTGTAATTAATTAGTTGTAGCTAGTTAATTTTGTAAAGTGTTGTAACTAATTAATCGGTCAATTAGTTATTCAATGTCGTTTTGTAATTAGTTAGTTAACTAGAATAGTTAGTTGATTCATTTGTTGTAATAATTAGTTGAGTAGTTGAGCTATTTATTCATTTGTTTTGTAATAATTAGCTTAGCTCTAATTAGTTAGTTAATTAGCTTACTTTATTCAGACTCTCCTTCGTGAGAGCGCAATGTAATAATGTGTATGTCTTCCAACCCCACGTCTTTCTCCCTTTTACTTATCTGCTTATGGTGGTTAGTTTAGGGACATCATGTTTCAATTAGCATTTTTCATGTTTGCATCCATTTGTATTGCATACACCGAGGCTCGGTTCATCATTGTAATTGCACTGTTAGTTTAAGTACTTCTTTGAATACGTGCTTACAACCGCATGCTATTTAATTGATTCATATGCCATGTTAAGTAGCCAAGACTATTTAGTTGCATATTGCATGCGTTGCATTAGTCATATTGCATAGTTAGGAATCATGCATTTATTTTTCTAACTCATTTTTTTTTCTTTTGACTTGGAGTACTAGGTAAGCTTTTATTGGCTTTAGCATAATAGCATGAGTGTGCTTATTGCCATGTTTAGCATGCTTGCCATAAGGCTAAATGCTTAATTGATAAACTACTTGAATGCCTGTGGATGAAGGCTTATTGCTTGAATTGGAATAATTTAAGTAATGTTCATATGCGATCACTCTTTCAAGTGGTACATATTTCGAAACAATTTTCAAAACGAACATGAATCAAGTGTTCCAATTCTTGCAAGTTAGTCTATACTTGTGTGTGCGCATCACATAGTAATGCTAGGCTAATAAACCGAAACAAGAGCATATAATGTTAATAAAAATCATATCATGATTAGTAAAGGCTGATCTTTGATCGGGCGAGTGGGGGTGCTCAATTTATGACCTTCCCCTCTCATACCTAAGTTCCCGAGCCGAGACAATCTTGGTGATGACAGACACGTGGCCTTTGGCATGAGTCATGGGTTTCCTAAATTTTCCAAAAATATTTAGGCGGCGACTCTGTATCTGGAAAAGCAATTCATTTTTGGTAATTTGATTCAAAATTGATTTTCCAAAAGATTTGTCGGATTTGGACTCTTTGGTGTTTATCAAATTCACATTGCACTTGTGAGATTAGATTCAAAATCACAGGAGTCTGAACTGTAGGGCTTATTTCAAACTTTCGAAAGAGGGTGCGAAAAAGCCGAGCTACAATACCCATATAAATCCTTAAGCCTTTCCAATATGGGACAAGCACATTTCACAAATGTGTACGAAATCTAAAGCCATTTCCACGAATTTGAAAATACACGTTGAATTCTCATTCATCCGAAAATGGTTTTGAGCAACCAAATATACAATGATATTCACTACATGGCATTAAACATGAACCCATTTAGAAATGTCAAAAATAACTTGGATCCTACCTTAATTAATGCTCAAAGTTAGCAAAAAATAAGGTTTCACAAAGCCATTTCCAACAACCCCCCACGTGAATGGAATTCAGGATAACGAACATGCAACAAAATGCAGACAAAGAAAGAGTACCTAAGTTCCCGAGCCGAGACAATCTTGGTGATGATGGACACGTGGCCTTTGGCACGAGTCGTGGGTTTCCAAAAATTTTCAAAAATATTTAGGTGGCGACTCTGTATCTGGCAAAGCAGTCCATTTTTGACAATTTGATTCAAAATCAATTTTCTAAAAGATTTGTCGGATTTGGACTCTTTGGTGTTTATCAATTTCATATTGCACTTATGAGATTAGATTCAGAACTGTGGGAGTCCAACTACAGGGCTTATTTCGAACTTCTGAAAAGGAGAGCGACAAAGTCGAGCTACAATTTCTAGCGACTTTGCTGGGAATTTAGAGAACTTGACTCAAACTCATGATATGAAATTTTTTCTAGACTTATATGTTTCTTTGCATTGCATTTGCATTGGTGTGCTTAAATCACTGTGTTTGTCATCTGCTATTCCTGGATGGTTTGCTGGGGGCTTACTTGGAAAGCTTGCTAAAAGGCTGACTGGTCACGAGCTCTACCATGATGGGAACACAACCCTTCGATCTGAACTACCGCTGTACCATTTGATCCTCCTTTTACTTTTCAGTGTTAGGTGTGAGAGGTATATTAGGTAGTCTTGCCGAGGTACACTTTTGACCATTTGGCCTAGTTGCATATCGAAAGCCATAGAGACTGATCCAAACTAGGACAGGATGCTTACCCAAATGCGGGATTATGTGAAAATCACTTTGTTTGAATAGTGAAACCTAGTTCCTTACAAAACTAGGACATGGTAACCTTACCCCCTCATAGGGGTGTTTTGGCTCTTACTTAACTGGTATGTGCTTTACAGTGAAATGGTACAAAAATGTGCGTATCAGTTGCAAGTTGGGTATCAATTTTGGGGGCAGAATTCAGTGTTGAGTGCAGTCCTACAGCTTTGATTACATCTGTGTGTTGTTAACATCTGAGTTGAAGTGCTGTGCGGTTTCTGATTACTGCCTTCTTTTTGCTAGGTAGTATAACATCATAGCTTCGGACAGTTCAGATATCCCCCAAGTGCTCTGGACTCATGTCAGGAGGCTTCACAGATCCGGAGATCTTGTTAGGGGACAACCTATGTTTGCTTCGCTCCCACCGGTTACTAGACGGAGAATAGTTAGGCATAATTCACCAGTCGAACAATCACCTGCATCTAGTCAGGCTCAGTTTGCTACATCTAGTCCAGTATGAGATCGTTCGCTCATTCCGATGGCACAATATCCCCCGGTCAACATGGAGGACTTGATCCACCATCTTCAGCAAACAGTTGAAACTATGCAGCAAGATGCTGCTCATCAAGCTGAGGTCACTACATGCCAGCTGAGGTCATCAATAGGCTGTAACAACAATAACCACAGCTAGCAATGGCTTCTGTATCTTATGCACCTCCTATGGGTATCCCAGCACCCAAAGCCAATGCTCGTGTTGAGAATTAGGGCAATTCGGCAGAGCCAATCCCACCACAAGCCTCTAAAGCACCTGTGTATCAGATTGAGGCTCCATTTGAGTTTGAGGTTGACCCGACTGTGCTTAAAGTCAACAAGTTGGAGAAGCTCCTCAAAAGAGCGCAGGGTATGAATTCTATTCCTGACATAAAAGACGGGTATACTGACTCTGCAGTGACATTGCTAGACCGGTTCAAAATGCTACATATCGATAGATTCGATGGCTCCGGAGACCCCATGGTTTATCTTCGGTTATTTTCAGACATTCTACGGCTGCTGGGCCTAACCAGACTGCAAAAGCTCTTACCCTTTGGCCGGACCATGTCGGGAATAGCGACTATATGGTATACAAAGCTAGAGGATTCTGTGAAGCAGAGTTGGGAGGAAATGGTTGAGGCCTTTGTTGCATAGTACTCATATAACACGCAAATCGAGGTCACAACCTGTGATCTGGAAACAACGTGTCAGGAGCCAAAGGAGAGCTTTTCAGAATTCGTGACAAGGTAGAGAGCCAAAGCTTCAATGATGACCACATGACCTTCTGAGAAAGACCAGACAGGGATGGTAGTCCGCAATCTGCATGGGAAGTTATTGCAGAAGATAATCATCCTACATTTGTTCACATTCACTGAGTTCCATGAAATGAGGGTTCAGAGTGAAGACGCCATGAAATAGGGACTGATAACTGATGAGAAAGAGCAGGCTAAGAGGCCTTTTGTGCACAGTTCCAATACAACCCCTAGTGGTAGCACAGCTGCGCGGTCGTCTGATGTGAGTGTTGTCACCACCATAACCAAGACCACCAATCCCTTTGCCAATACAACTCCACAAACTTCAAACAACCCTACCCGATCCCAGAGGACCTTTACCCCACTCTACATGCCTTTATCTCAAGCCATGAGGGTGTTGATAAAAAAAGGGCACCTCAAACCATTAGAGCCTCGCCTTCTACCTGATCCTCTTCCTCCAAAACATAACCCAGCCAAGTACAGTGCTTTTCACCAATAGCACGGTCATGACACCGACCAATGCTTCAAGTTGCGTCATGAGATTCAAGACCTCATTAACAATAAGGTGATTGCACCACTCCAAAAAGCAAATGTGGCCACAAACCCTCTCCCGGTCCACAATCAGGTTCCCCCACCTCACAATCTAAACCTAATCCATACACTGGCCATCCTCTACGACCCCAATGGATATATTACCCCGTCCCACCTACCTAGACCGACGGTGTTCATTCCTGAAAGCACAGATTTGTGCCTGATGGACACGTCCACAATTCAACCTAAACCTGTGGTGGTGACAGTGGCAAAAGAAGGGAGGCTGGCCTTAGAGGAGAGTATGAGTCAGCTACTTGAGTGCTCTGAGGACTTGTCTGAGGGGGAGTATGATCCAAACTGCTACATTGTGCCGATTAATCAAGTCAAGCCAAAAGTGGTATTGCTAACAACAGTGGAGGTCAATGTGGTTAGGGAGGATGGCCTGAGCCAAGGTTTGGATGATCTGGCAGAGCTAGAGGAGGACTTGGACAACTTATAGTTCTTTGACGAACAAGATCAAGGGGATGTGCAGATCGACTGGTTTAATTTGGATAGATTAGCAGACAACTCTAGGTGGTTGAGTGATGAATCTAACAAAGAGGAAGGAACTGAAACAGAACCGAGAGAAAAGGGAGCAAAAATTGCTGCAGTGGCTGAAATGGCTGATGAAAAGGGGAAACTTCCAGAGAACACTGGCATGAAAAATTTAGCTCAGAAATTGGGCACTGTGAGTACTGTGGACACAGAACAGGAAGCTGCATTGAAGCAGTTCGAACAAGAGAGGATGGAAGACAACCAGAAAGCTGGAATAGCCCAACACCCTGCGAGGGATACTTATGATGTGAGAACGGAGCCGGATAATTGTTTGTCAGTTGTCAAAGGTGTATGGTAAGAGGATGACGATCTACATTTAGCCCACACCGATGAAGACTGGGATGAGTCCTTTCCAAATGACACTTGGTATGCAGAAGAGATAGACCACATGACAAGAAGTGGGCGGTATTTCAAGCCACCGCACTTAGACCAAGCTAAGGCCTTTGGAAAAGATAAAGAGGTTAAGAAGCAGAAAGAGAAGCAGTTGGAAGAAGAGGCAATATTGAAGTAGTTGAAGAAAATTCAAGCCGACATTTCAATTTGGGGATTGCTCATGGCTTTTCGAGTGGATCGACAGGCTATACTATCAGCAACGGACAAAGCCAAACTGTCCATGGACATTACCCCTGAATAACTTGTGGGACTGGTTTTCCCAGGTGGTCCTAGCCCAACCCTAACCTTTTCTGATAAAGAAATGTCGCCGGAAGGCTCAACACACAACAAACCCCTATACCTATCAGTTGAATGCAGAGAAAAATGGGTGCCAGTGGTGTTGGTTGACACCAGCTTAGCTATTAATGTCTGTCCTTCTCGCACAGCTTATGCCATCAGCCTAAAACTAGTAGACTTTGTGCCCACAGCCCAAGTGATTCGGGCATATGATAATACTAGCAAGGAGGTGGTGGACACAATACAAATCCGAGTTCAGATCAGCCCAGCTCAACAAGATGTCGAGTTCCATGTCTTGAACGTACCGGCCACTTTCAATTTACTAAGGCCCTGGCTGCATCTAGTGAAAGCAGTCTCTTCTACCCTCTACCAAATGCTGAAATACCTTCACAGGAAGGGAGTGGTGATCGTCTTTAGGAATTTATCTATCCATCCCCGCCAAAGTAGCTGCACCAGTGTTGGAGATCGTTCACGACGAGGATGATGTTTTCCTCTCAGGGTTTACTCTAGCCAAAGCCCGAGTAGTGCAGACCATCTTGGCAGCAGATGAGGGCATGTATGTCAGTGCCCAATCAATCTATTCATGAACAAACTCCAACACGTGCCAGGGATGGGACTGGGAAGAAGTGGCTGTAAAGGCATCACAGCATTGGCCGATGCGCCGCATAATCCGCATACCTTTGGTCTTGGCTATATGCCCACCAAAGAGGATTGGGTCAGGAAAAGAGAAGAGATGGCAGGCAGAGCTAGAGCCAAGCAGACTGGAAAATGCTATGAGCTCGTTCACAGGCCGATCTGAGGAACGCTGAATGGCCACTTTGTTCAAAAGGGTGAAGACTTCCCCTTTTGTGACTTTCCCGAGCCCTGGATGAATTCTACGAAACAGCATGTCCCTGGCTTTGAAATCTTCTTCGACCTACAATTGCAAGACAGTGATGCCGAAGAAAAGGCTGAACCAACTGCTGAAGCTGAAAAGAGCATGGAAAGTGACTCAGACAACAACGGGCTCGGAGTAGGGGCAGCACTAGCATGTCTTATTTCAGATCCCCCGGCCGACTCAGAGAGCTTGGGGGATAACCTGACCATCTCCATGGTCGGGGACCAACTAGGTGTGAACCCATCTAGCAGTATTTTGGATGCATCTGAAGCACCGTCTCTCATCTAGCATCTGGAGGATGGCTACCTGTCTAGTTCTGAGTCGGGTGATGAGCCAGAATTTGATTCCACAGAGTTTGTGAAGTGAAAATCATATTCCGATTCGTCTGAGTCTGAGTCCAGTATTCCTGGGGGTGATAACCCGGATGCCAAGGTCTTGTCCAGGTTCCCTTTTTCTTTTGCTTTTGAGTCGGTTGTAATCGAAGAGCTGGATGAGCTGGATCTTATGAATGAGAACGCTGCTAATTCTAAGTATTTCTTTGTGCCGCTTCTTTATTGCATTGACTAACATTTTCAGAATTTTAATGAAAATGAAGAGGAAGGAATTCCTCTGGTTTTGAAAAACTTGATTAATCGAGAGGAGGAGAGGTTTGCAAAACCCCTTGCTAATGAAATCGTTGCTTTTAATGTGGGTACTGAGAAGGATTCGCATCTAGTCTAGATCGGGTCCACGTTGTCTTTGGAGGAGCGCGAGCGCTTAGTTACTTTATTAAAAGATTTCAAAGAGGTTTTCACGTGGTCCTACGAAGACATGCCTGGAATCGATCCTGAGATTGTATAGCATCGAATCCCTCTCGACCGCGAGGCCCAACCCGTCAAGCAGAAGTTGTGGAGAATACATCTGGATTAGGATTTGAAGATTAAAGAAGAAGTTACCAAACAGATTGAGGCAAGGTTCTTGCTTGTGTTTGAGTATCTAACATGGTTGGCCAACGTTGTTCCAGTCCCAAAAAATGATTGTAGAATCTGGGTGTGTGCGGACTTTAAAGATTTGAATAGAGCCAGTCCGAAGAATGATTTTCCCCTACGACATATTAATGAGTTAGTAGAATTCACCGTGGGCCATGCATTGCTCTCCTTCATGGATGGATTTTCCGAGTATAACCAGATTCTGATGGCACCTGAAGATAGAGAGAAAACTGTGGGGTACCTACTGCTATCGGGTGATGCTGTTTGGGCTGAAGAATGCCGGGGCTACCAATCAAAGGGCTGCAACCACTATTCTGCATGATATGATCCACAAAGAGGTCGAGGTGTACGTGGACGACATGATTGTCAAGTCCAAGGAAAGAGAGGGCCACTATACCACCTTGAAGAAATTCTTTCAACGGATTAGAGAATACAAACTGAGGTTGAATTCGCAGAAGTGTACTTTCGGCGTAACAGTAGGGAAAATGCTAGGCTTCTTGATCACACAGGGGGGCATCGAGGTAGATCCTTCCAAAATCAAGGCCATCCTAGAAATGCCACCACAAAGGACTGAAAAGGAGGTGCGAGGCTTTCTGGGTAAAGTGCAATTCATAAGACGGTTTATTTCCAAATTTACCTTGACTTGTGAACCACTATTTGGTCTCCTGAAGAAAAGGAAAGAAATTCCGATGGGATGATCGATGTTGATTTGCTTTTGAGCAGATTAAGCAGTACCTTCAGAATCTGTCTGTGTTATCGTTGCCAGAGCCGGGAAAGCCTTTGATTCTATATCTGTCAGTCACAGACACCATAATGGGATGCATGCTTGCTCAAGAATCTGAGGATAGGGTGGAGAAAGACATCTACTACTTGAGCAAGAAAATGTTGGAATACGAGACCCGCTACACTCCGTTGGAGAAAGCTTACCTAGCTTTGGTATCGGCGACCAGGAAATTGAGGCATTACTTGTTAGCTCACTCAGTAATTCTGGTTTCAAGATTAGATCCCATCAAATATCTCTTTAAGAAACCAGCGCTTACGGGTAAGCTAGCCCATTGGTTGCTTCTCCTTTCCGAATTTGATCTCAAGTATGTTACTCGCAAGTCGGTCAGTGGGAGAGCAGTAGCGGAGTTCCTGGCAGATCACCCGATAGAAGGGGATGAAGTGGTGGAATACCTGTTCCTAGATGAATCCATTCTACAAGTTAAGGAGGAGGCTTGGACAATGTACTTTGACAGAGCGTCCAATTAATATGGTTATGGGATTGGTGTGTTGTTGATAGCACCCAACAATTCCCATATACCTTTAGCCTTCAAACTCTAGTTCAAAGTATCCAATAACGAAGCAGAATATGAGGCGTGTATCGGTGGTTTAGAAGCTGCCCTGGAACTAACGACAAAAAGGTTGGACGTCATCGGGGACTCGAACCTAGTTGTTTCTCAAGCAAATGGAGATTGGAATGTCAAAGAAGAAAAGATGAAGATTTATCATCAGACCCTGGACATTCTGATTCCTAAGTTTGAAAAGCTAACTTTCACGCATCTATTGAGAGAGAATAATAGGTTCGCTGACGCTTTATCAACTCTATCATCCATGATAGACATCCCGCTTGGAGTCCGGATGCGTCCGAGTATCATTAAGCAGAGATACACGTCGGCCTATGAGACTATCACTGAAATAGGTGAAGCGCAAGATAAAAACCCTTGGTACTACGATATTTGGAACTTCCTGGAAAAGGAAATTTATCTGCCAGGGGCAAATGCTAAGGCTAAAAGGGGAATATGGCGAATAACCATCCAATTTATCATCTGCGGAGGTAAACTGTACAAGAGAGGTCATTTGGGAATGCACAAGTTGTGTGTTGAAGAAAAGGATTCAAAGCGCCTGATGGAGGCCATCCACAGAAGAGACTGCAGAGCGCACATGAATGGAGTAATGTTAGCCCGGAAGATTCTCAGGCAGTAATACTACTGGTCTACCATGGTGGAGGATTATATTGGTTTTGTTCGGCAATGCCACAAATGCCAAATTCATGCTAATCGCATGAACATCCCGCCATCAAAACTGTACAACATGACTTCGCCATGGCCTTTCTCAGTCTGGGGAATCGACGTCATCGGCGCAGTCACCAAAAGGGTTGAATGTGCATGAATACATTCTGGTGGCAATTGATTACTTCACAAAGTGGGTGGAAGCTCAGTTCTATGCAGTGTTGAAAGTAGCGTATGTGGCTAAGTTCATCAGAAATAGCATCATTTGCCGAGACGGAGTCCCAAATGAGATCATTTCAGATAATGGCTCCCACTTCAATAAAGAAGTGATAGACTTGTTGGAGAAATACAATGTGGCTTTCCACAAGTCATCTATATATCGGCCGTAAACGAACGGAGCTGTTGAGGCCGCCAACAAGAACATTAAGCATATTTTGTAGAAGATGGTTGAGGCCTACAAGGACTGGCCAGACAAATTTCCATTCGCACTCTGGGGCTATAGAACTTCAATCCGGACGTCTACAGGGGCAACTCCTTATTCTCTTGTCTATGGGATGGAAGCTGTTCTGCCAATTAAAATAGAAGTCCCATCGCTGCGAGTTATGGCTGAGTGTCAAATAGTAAAGGCGGACTGGCAGCAGAGTAGGTTTGAAGAGCTGATGTTGTTGGATGAGAAAAGGCTAAAAGCATTATAACGTTCAGGGCTATCAACGCAGGATTGCTAGGGCTTTTAATAAGAAGGTTAAATCCCGAAATCTCAAAGAGGGAGATATGGTGCTGAAAGAGAACCGAGCTCCGATTCATGACCAGAAGGGCAAGTTCAAACCCAATTGGACTGGTCCTTATATCATCAAAACTATCTGGTCGAGATAGAGCTGTTATTCTCATGGACCTGGATGGCCTGAAATTTTCCCAGCCGATCAACGTGGACAAGTTAAAAAAATATTATCCCTGAGAGGCTCGCTAGGCCGAAAACTCGAAAGGGCAACCTAGGCAAAAGTTAGAGCACAAAAACATAGAAATAAAGAAAAACTAAGCTTGCAAGGTTGAAAACCCTAAAGAGCGGTCTTGGCAAAAGTTAGAGCGCAAAAGGAGAGAGTAAATACTCAAGTGAACCTAAACCGAACTACGTAAGGCCTGATTCCAATTTTCAAGATACATAGGCAACTTTATTCTGAAGTCTGACCGTAAACACCTCTAACTCAACTATCCTGTACATGTATCTGATCAGGTCATCTTTGTCTATCCTTTACTTGAAAGTTCGGTTGTGATCTTTACTCTGGGAAGAAGAGCTAGTTACAATGCTGAGTAGTGTTGTTCAATCAAGGGGCAATTCACGATCTTTTGATTCGGGGTTGTACATCTCGAGAATTGATTTTGTGCTTGTCACGTGGTGATCCTTTCCAAAAATGGTTTTGAAAATTTTTAATAAAAGTTGATTTTATTCAAAATTTTACCTTTTACAACTTGGGCCATTTTTGGACCAAAAAGAAAATTTTCAGTGCTTACAACTTTAATTTCATTGATTTCAACATAAAGTTCTCCAACTCTCTAATACAAATCAAAGTTATTTTTATTACATTGAAAAAACTTGAAAAGAAATATCAAAGCAATAAACTAGGGACATAGATGAATTAGGTGCTCCTGCGTCCCCCACTCGTGCTTGTGGAAGCTTCTGAAGCTAAAGTGGGCCTGATTTATGCCTCATTCTCTAGCCAAGCCAAACACTCGCCAGAAAGGGCGTAACTGAAACTAGGGGTAGGGGCAGAAGTTCTCTCGTCCTCCAAGCAGTGACGTACCTAGCCAAGTGTGAACCACAGATGGGGAATGAAACCAGGTACTCTACCCGCTTCTCTGGATAGGTCTGATCATGCCCAAATTGACATCTAAACCGGAAAAGGAAGTAGAATATGCAGTGTGTCAGGCCGATCAACTAAATGTCGGGCTGCCGAGCCATGTTGTAGCTCATCTCGGTCAAATTAAGCCAGGGGAAATGCCAAGCTATGTCAACAACAGACCTGTTGTACATCTAGTTGCACCACCACCCCTCATTCGGGAAGTCCACTAGTCGGTGGCGGAAGAAATAGCCTCGGGCTGAGTACTCAAGGTAAGAATCCACTACCTTCAGCTTTTCCATAAGCCACACCTGGGGAGGGATGAAAGAAAAGAGAGATTAAAGAATAGAGAGATGTATGTTGAGAGAAAAGTGAGGAAATGGCTTTGAGAGAAAAATAGAGTAGGAGTGTCGAGAGATGTGAGAAACACATATAAGCAAAGGGTGGGAAACAATACCTGAAAAAGAAGTGGGCTCCTCGCAAATCTGGTGGGCTCCTCGCAAATCTGGTAGTCTCTCGCCGATGGAAAGCGTCCAAACCCATCAAAGTTTCAACCAGTGTTAAACCTATGCAGCTCTTGCCCTCTTTTAAGTGTTGAGCTACTTCGATCAACCAAATGTTAGCTCCACCAAAGCTAGGGGCAAGAAGGAATTGTGCGAGAAAGCATAAACAGAGAGCATGTTGTTGGTGGCTGTACCAAAGAAGGTCACTCCGGTCACCAATAACGGAAAATTGATGAACTAAACAGGGGATGTCCAGCTCCTCGTCTTGAGCCAAAGACCAAGCCTCATCCACACATCTGACCTAAAGCTTGGGCATGGCTAAAACAGGGTTGAGGTATGATTTCTTCGTTGCGCCGGGATTCCATCAGTGTTTGAAATTCTTCAAATGTTAGACATATTTCTTGAGATCCAAATTGAAATACATGTGTAACCAGGTTCCAACTTCGAACCGCAACATGGAGGAATGGAAAACAAAGAGAAGTGCGGCTTAAAGGGAAATGGGCGTTTAGGTCGAAACCGCAGAAATTCACCTATTCCGAGCCATCCAAAGTGGCAACCCAGTCTTAAAGTCTGTTGATAGGTAACATCTCCATCTTGAGAGCAAAATATCAAAGATTTGTGAGCTTGGCAGGAAAACAGCACAGGAACACTATTTATAGAGTTTGAGAAGGAGCTGAGCATGACAACTGGACAGCACTGACCGATATGACACTAATAGCCAGTCGTGCATCAGTGATGGCCAGCTGTGCATCAATGAAGCCCAGCCGGGTCTTGGTGCTGGTCTAGCTCAGTGCAGTTGCAGCAGAAGCTGGCCTTTGTGCAGGTGGACCACGATTGTACTTTTGAGTCTTGTTTTGTTTGTATCAAGTGTTTTTTTATCTTTTTCGAGTTGTTTTCATTTCGTTTTTCTATTATCGAGTTATATTTTACATTTTGACCGGTGGTAAGTCATTATCTGATTCATGAATCAATTCAAGAATAGAGCATTCATAGTTCCAAAGGTTACAATGCAAGGGTTACACCGTTCATCACATGAAAATTCAAGAAAAACTTCTCTTTAATAACTGGCGGGTCCAACCCCGATCATTGTTTTACAAAACAAAAGATAAAAGAAAAGTCTTAAAAAACAAAGGTCTATCTGAAGCTAGTTTTTTTAAAACTACATAGCAAAAAAGAGAAGGCAAAAAAAAAAAATCATTATCATCATTAGTAGCCCATCCTAGCCCTCTTCCTCATCGACTACGAAGAAGGTGCATCACTGTCATCGCTAGGGCTGCTGGACTGCAAGTCAACCTCCTCTCCCTCGTCCTTGGGGTCGTAGACCCATCAGAAGACTCCTCGGAAGGTGAGCACTGCCTCACTCAACCTCTCCCTCGATCGGCTCCTCAGCGGCCCCTCCATCGGCCTCGTCTCTACCTACTGGCTACGGAAGGTCCTACAAGCACTGCTAGCGCCGACCCAAGCTAAAAAGAGGACAGGTATCAGTATGAATTAACAAAAGTGTAAAGTATGGCAACAACAGTAAATTGCAAACAGAATGTACCTCGATCCCATGGGTGACTAAGGCAGTCTGCCTCCTCCATACCATGAGGAGTAGTCAGTCGATCGTTTGAAAGAGCTCAGCACCAAATGCCCAAGATATCTGCAAAAGAACATAATCTGAGACAAGGCAGATAGAGATACTAGCAGACAATGAATAGACATGGCAAAAAATAATCTAAAGTATAATATGGACTAGCATAAAGGAATGTGTACCTGTTCGACGCCAGGCGCAAACACGAGTCTGCGATCCCTCTCCTCGATGTGCTCAAGTGGGATCTGCTCGATCACTCCGGATGCATGTATACGATCTCAGTGGGGATCACAAGAAATCTAGGAATGGGAGTAATGGCAGGGGCACCTCTAGCAAGCGCATCGCCAACCCCAACACAGCAACAGTAGTAACCTCCGGTACAGCTCAAGCCACGCCTAGGGTAAGAGGTGCCATCACTTGGGTGTGTAAGAAGGTAGTGAAATCACCAGGCTCATGATGACGATCACCGTCCTCACCTATCATCAAGAGGTCGAGCTGAGGACCGTTCTATAGATCATCCACTACCCTCATGCCAGGAGGAAGAGGATGTGGAATGTCGCGGTCAGCAACGCCCTGTGTCTAGCGGATGAACCTCTCTCCTAGGTAGTATGCCCGGCCAAAGGGGCCCTCAAACAGAATCCTCATCGTAGAGGCATGCCAGACAGCGGCGTAGGTCATCTTCGACACCTGGGGAATGGCCGCCCAAGGGTGCCAGTCAACCTGTGAAATCAGTGCAGTGTTAGATGAGAATGGCAGTGAATTGTCAAAAGTTAGTACAGTATGAGAATGGCAATATGGTACACATGTAACAACATGAGAGTGACTGTATAGTGTGGGAAACAGTGTAATATGCTTATGGTAGGTAAGCAGTAAAGGCTGGTATTTTGTTACCTAATCTGCCGTGATCGTGTCAAAGAAGCGGTAGAAGTATGAAAAAATTCAGTCTACAAGGCAGCGTCGCTCGAACCACGAGTTGTAGTACCGGGAGCGGGGCACTGACAACTCGATCGGCCTCATTGGGACTGGAGCCAGGGAAGTGAAATATGTGTAGACCCAAAGCTGCAAACAAAAGATATAAGAAAATAGATCAGATAAACAAGAGATGAAATAGTGAATAGAATGTAAAGCATATCAGAAAAGTGAGTGTAGGGTATATCTCCTAAACCCTCCAGTAGCCGCCGAGAGAATCTGCCTTGCGGCGGGAGATGGAGCTTATGTAACAGTATAAGATGGCCAGGCTGACACCACCCCAGTCATACTCCACCACCCGAAGAAGGTGTACCAGTGCCCCTAGAATGTATAACCCCACGGTATTTTCCCTATTCGCAAACAGGGTAGTACCGAGAAGATATATGAGCAAGTCGCAGGTGTACTGGGCAACCTCATCTGCATTAGCTGGCTGAGTGTCGAAAAAGTACTCCAAAAACCAACTGTAGCGCACCATCTCATGGCTGGTAATGTCTAGGATCGCCCCGAGAAGCTGGAGCTGTACAGCTCTCCACTAGGTCATATCCAAATCAAAGGGGACTACGCCACCGACCCCAACCCGCAAACCGGTTAGCATTGAGAAGTCGTATGGGGTCAGCGTCATCTCCCCAGTCAAAGAGAAATGGAATGAGTCAGTGGTATCCCACCATCTCTCTACCAGGGCCCCATAGAGCTATGACTCAGCCCTCATTTGTATGAGCCCGGTGCAGAAGGGCCCAAAGCTAACAACATCAACTAAAGTACGGACCTCTGCGGGAAGCCGCTCGTACCAACGCCAGGGGCCAGATATGGAGCCATAGCCGCCCATCCTCCTAGCTATCACCTATTAGTTGGAAGTTTTATCAATATATGTACAGTGGAGACGAGTGGTTTGCTCATCAGTTTTAACATGTATGTGAAGTAAAATAAGGAGAAAAGTTACATACCGTAAAGGCGTTGGCAGATATATGCTCCATCGGCTCTCGCAGTAGAGTGTCCTCATCTAGCCCTCGGATGAAGCCCTCAAATCTCAACATGCCGCCTGGGGGTGGCACATGTGTACGCGGCTAGTATGTAGCCGCGTCAAAGGGCCTCTGGGCAAGGGGAAGCAATACAGCAGCCTCCTCCGCCTCCATGTCTGCACCAAGGGCAGCACCAATACCTGTGGTAGGGTCGAGAATAGGTACTTCATCACTAGCCATAGAAAGGAATTGAAAAGTGAAGAAAAGTCAGTGAGTGAGTGATTTTTGGAGTGAAAATCACAAAACCAAAACCCTAGGAGAGAGAAATAAAGAGGAGACCAAAGATCAAAGGGAGAAAGAGGAAAAGTTTGGGAAAATGTGTGAGAATCTAAGAAAAACCAAGAGAAAACTCAAAACTTCACCAAACCAAAATCCAACCGGTTCAAAAGGTGGAGGATCAAGAGGGTTTTAAGGAAAAATTTTGCAAAAGTCGTTGGGTAATTCAAGAACAGTGAAAATCTAGAGAGAGAGGAAGTTTAGAGAGAAAGGGGGTAGGATTTCGACCTAAGGTGTGGGTGAATTGAAGCTTGAAATGTGTTTTAAATGGCCACGGGTCGGGGCCTTCCTGATTCTGCCCTTGCCACTGTTATCTATAATGAAAGTGCTTCGTTGTAGCAAGGGCTGCTGAGATTGCGCAACCATGAGCATTAATTCATAGTGTTTCACGATATTGTTTTGTTTAAATATTTTGTTTTGAACTATAACTGCCAACCTTGCTTATTGCATTTGAACAAAGCTCATCTTTGAAGCCCCCTTAGTAATAATGAAAATCGCTTTAGAAAGTTCTAAGTTAATAATTTGGTAGCCAATAATTTGACTTCGATATTAGGTTGGCAACCTAGTTATGTGGTCTAAGTTATTGGATTGGTGGGGAATTAAGTGGGTGATGCTAGGATCTCTTAGTGGAATGATAAAGTGGTGGTCTGGTTACAAATTCAAGAATCTGGAATAAAAAAGCCTAAAAGCTTTACTGTTGGCAGGCTTGTGGTCTTTATGGAAGCATATGAATGATTGTAAATTCAATGATATTCATCCTAACTTGGACGAAGTTACTAAGCTAATTAAAGTAGAGTTGCTTTGTGGTTTAAGTGTAGTTCAGTTATACTTCATTATTCTATTCAGAACTCTATGAACAACTTACCTCAGATTAGATCATCTACCATGGTTGTCTGCTTTTGATTGTTTCTTGGGCTACTAATGGTGTTCATTCTTGGCCTATTGGTTTGAAGCTAATTAAAGTAGAGTTTCTTGAGCTTCTGCTACCAACTTATTGGCTTGAAGATACACATTTGGTGCAAACCTAGTTGGGATCAGGTAGCTCACTATGATGATTTTGCTCTTGTCTTCCCTTTATTCAAACTTGTCAGAGCAAGCGGTACATCAATAGAACGCGCATGGTTAGAGATTTAGACCAAAAAAAATGTGAGAAAAAGGTGAAAACGGGCCGTTTGGGGGGCGAAAGTTAGAAACAACCCCAATATTATAATGGTCATCTCAGTATTATTAAAGGCGATAGGCCCACCAAGGTGCCACAGTCTCTTGAGGCCTAGGCTCAAGGTGCAAGGCGAGGCGCATGCTTTACCAAAGTGAGGTGCATCTTGTACAGGAAAAAAATATATAATTTAATATAAGTAAATAATTTAGGGTTCGACATAAACAAAATGAAATTTTAAACATTTAGTCTTTTTTGGATATTAGGAATTAGAGCTAATTTTTCTTCTATCATTGATTTGGGGTTAAATGCTCATTGTATTGGCATATGTAATAAGAGTAGGGATTTTTTGTAGCTTCACCATATTAAATGAATGGTTAGATTTTAAACAAAACCAATTAAAGAAACAATAAAAAAATAAAATAAAATAAAATAAAAACCCTCAAGACTCAAGCGTTGGGCTAATCAGGTGCCTTATCACAATTGTCTGGCCTGGAACACTACAAGGCACAAACCTTGGGCTCGGACAGGACTTGGGCCTAGGCGCACGCCTATGGGTGCCTTATCGAAGTCACCTGGCCTGGAACACTACAAGGTGCAAACCTTGAGCTTGGATAGGACTTGGGTCTAGGCGGACGCTTAGGCAGACCTTTAATAACGCTGGGTCATCTAGTCTTAGATTAAACAAACTTGTAAGAGCAAGTGGTGCATTGATATTGAGAGAATTTTAATGTTGATTAGATGTATATATATATGTTGTTTTATTTACAAAATGGTATTGGTAGTTCTTTAATTTGTTCATGTTATCTTTACTTTCCATGGCACTTGTTACATTTTTTAAAGGATTATATATTTTTGGATAGATGTGTATGAAAATATTTGGGTAGACTACTAGTTATATTTTTGGATAGATGCATATGGATAAAAATTTAAAACATAATAACAACTACTTGTTATGCTTTAAATTTTCATACTAGATGGATGTGAATTGGATGATTATACAGTTACATGACTTTTTTAATTGGAATGGTTGATGACTTTAATTAAATAGGTTAAGTATTGGTTGATATATGTATTTTGTTGGTTTGAATGATTCTTGCAAATTATAAGTTATATTGAATGGTTCGGATGGATTATTATATATCATACAAGTCAAATGAAATTCTTTTTATATTTTATCTCTATTTTGATAAACAAAAAGAATTGAATTGGCGACCAAAATTTGGTTTGGTTTTTCCTTTTTTGGTGACTAAGTGATGAGTTGGTGTTTCACTATTCACATTTGGCAACCAAAATGTTGGTAGGCGAAAAGATATATTTGGCGATTAAATAATTAGTCGATAAAATTATTAATTTTGGTAACCAAAGTGTTTGGTCGCGAATAGGTTTATTGCCGACTAAAGTTTTAGTCATGCAAACATTACTTTTGGCAACTAACATGTTTGGTCAGGAATATGTCACTTTTCGCGACTAAACTATTTTAGCAACTAAATGGATTAGTTGCAGTAATGATATATTTAGCGACTAAAAATTTAGTCGGCAAATCTAACTTTTTCCCGACGAACAAAAGTTTTGGTCGCTAATTACTTTTGCTGACCCTCAATTGGCGACCAAAGTGGCGACCAAAAAAATTGGTCGCGGATAACTTTTGCCGACTAAAAATGGACTTTTGCCGACCAAATTTTTAGTCGGCAAAAGTGCGGCTAATCCCACCCCATGGCATCAATTAATCCCATCACTTTAAATTATTCTCTCTTGTAATCCAACAATCTAAAATAATCGTCTCCTTATTATCTCATTATGTATATACGTAATTTAACTCTTTTCCTATGGTATTCAATTCTCGAAAAAAATAATTCAGCAAACAAACGAGACCTTATTGTCCTTTTTAAAGTAATACAATTTTGATGATTTGCATTTGGGTACTTAATAACTAACTGTGAAATTGAACAAAAATGTTTTTTCAGACAATTCTTCATGTCAGTAGTGAAAGTTAATTACCTCACCTTCAGACACGGTTTTATCTTAGTAACAACCTCTCAATTCTAATCTTCCTAATTTTCAAATCGATTTCATCAAAAAATTGAGATGGAAAATGAGTTTTTGATTGATTAACCATGTGATTTTATTTTGTGAAATTTCACTATCAAGGCTCATTAGTCTGGGAGACACAACAACTTCAATTTCCAGAAGTACATACAAAGATCCTTAGAAGAAGATTTTAAAGTGATAGTCAATATCAGGTTGTAGATTATTTTCACTCTTTATTCTTCATGGTTAACATCACATATTAAACAATATAATTACATGTTTGAATTAATAATTTGTATACCCCTTTCATATATTTCAATTACATATTTTGAAAGGATGGTTTGGCTCACTAGTAAGACTTGTCATTAGTACTCTTGACAGTGCAGGTTTATCAGTTGAGTCTTGAGGATTAAAGATAATACTGAGTACATCTTGCCACTAGTAAGGATGCCATGGTGTTGTCTCCTAGAAAAAGTATCTCGACAATGAAATGTGTGATCCAAATATATTATATATCATATATACCATACCAAATCAAATTTAAATCTATATATACTTTATTTTGTTAGCATTATTTGGAGTAAATCAATTCACCCACCTTTCCCTTTTCATTTTCCAATTTTTACTTAAATTCATGATCCAAACACACACTACAACAAAATACACATTTGGCAACCAAAAAAAATTTAGTCCCCCAAAGGTATATTTTTGGCTACTAATAAATTTTTTAGTCACCAAAGGTTGAAGGATTAGCTACTATATTATTTTAGTCGAGATATATTGTTTTTTGGCGACTAAAAAAAAATTTAGTCACTAAATATATTGTAACTGGTGACTAAAATAATATTAGTCGCCAAAAGTCTAGATTTTAGGCTACTAATTCTTGGTTTAGTCGCCGTATACAGTTATTTGCCGACAAAAATGGAGTTTAGTCGCCAAATAATAGGGACATTTTTAGGGTTATTATGACCTTTTGGTGACTAAAAAATTTAGTCACCGTATATTCAATTTTTGCCAACGAAAAAAAAAATAGTAGCCAAATCATACTTTTGGCTACCAATATAGTAGTCGCTATTACTCTGAATCTTTGGCTACAAAAGGATTAGTCGTTATTCATTATTATTTGGCGAAAAAAAAAATAGTTTAGTTGCTAAAGGTAGAATACATATATATAGAAAAAAAAAAATTTTAAGGAAAGGAAAGAATATTGGCACCCGATACACTTTTTTCACACAAACACTTTTGGCTCTCTATTTTGTCTCTCACACACACACGGAACAGTCACTACCAAACCTCACCCCCTTTCACCACTGGCACACATCGCTACGGCCACCGCTGCAAATCACCACCGCCACTGAATCATAGGTATTTTTCTCTCTCTCTGTCGCTCTCGGTCTCTCTTTCTATCTGCCACTCTCGGTCTCGGTCTCTCTCTCTCTCTCTCTCTCTCTCCATTTTCCCATTTCTCACACTTGCTCTAGGGTTTTATATGATTTTTTTAGTTCAATTTTGTGCTGATTTCTCACACTTGCTCTAGGGTTTGATTTCTAGACATAAATCCCAAATTCAAGCTCAAAACTCAAAATCCAAAACCTTATCATGTTATAGTTGTTTTTTGTGTTGATTTTGAAAAACCTAAGTAATTCGTGATTAGATCAAGATTAATTGTACCAACTCCCAAACAATTAAAAACTAACAATCTAAATCATCTAGCACATACGAAAGTGATTTAGATTATCACTTCAAAAATAATAAATCGACACAAACGATTTTTATGTGAAAAAGCCACAATTGGAGCACCTCCAATTGTGAATAAAAATCCACGGGCAAAACACCACTAATCAATCCACTATGAGGGAAAGAAGGAATACAAATTTACCAAATGAATTACCCAACACTCTGTCAATCTGTCTTCAACAATCTGTAGAGCTTTCACCGCAACCTTCGTCTCGGAATTGATTAGATATATGTTGAATCCACAACATCCATTGTCGAATCAACAACTATGCACAGCATCAAACTCTTTCGAATACTGCACGCTTGAATCTCCAGATTCCACCGAAGAAGAACATTCTTGCAGTTCAATAATCAAACAACTCTTTAATGTATTCTTGTCAAACCATGAGGATAATCCTCAATCAAACATCAAAGAAAACTTGCAAAATAGCCCCAGATGAAAACCCTAGAACCCTTAAAACAAATCTGGAAAGCTCCCCTAAAAATGGACTGAATCGCATATTTATATCAAATAGGGCCGCGATCTCCACTCGAGCGCCATATTGGAGCGCAGGGCATGCCGCTCGAGCAGCTTCACTAAAACGCATGCGATTGAACAAGTCTACGCTCGAGCGCTGGAACTCACGCTCGAGTGCAAAAACACACCTCCCAGTATTTTTGTAGACAAGCTAAACTACTGAGAAGGTGCAAACTCTGCTCAAGCGTAACTTTTCCTGCTCGAGCACAACTTTTCTTGCTCGAGCGAAAAGACCAAAAAACAAGGAAAAATTACAACTCTATTGAACTAAGCTTGTTAGCGGAATTGGCAACAAGTAAGGACCTAACAATCTCCTCCTTTGTCAATTCTTGGACAAAACTTTTCTAGCAATTTTTCCTAACAAACATACTCACTAGACACACTAACTAACACAAACAAAAGATCCATCCTAACAGACACAACAATTGCAAAACCACAATGCTGATTTGATTGAGAAACACTGAGAAACATTTTAAACAATCCACCTGTGGAAACGGCCAAAATACCACAAAAAACCAAAACTGTGGAATAAAATAAGATAACTAATAGAGATATGAAAAATCAAAATATCCAACTGTATATCTAAAACGATCTATTCCAATAAATCGCAAACACAAGTGTCTAGCAGTTCTAAACCAAAAGAAACAACTAGCAATATAAATTCTCCCCCTTTTTGGTCAGGAGACAAACAAGAACAAAAAAATAAGAGAAAAGAAAAAACAAAATGTCCAAGAAACATCACAGTCAAGGATCGGCTGGTGGTGGATAAGGCTGCTGCAATTGAAGCAAGGAGATAATCTGAGCAAGCTGAAAAGTAGTCTGGGCGGCGGACTACTCAAGATGTCCAAGTCGGCCATCAAAGGCATCAAGGCGAGCATCCATGTGATCCAACTACTAAGTCATGGACTGCTCAAAATGGCAAAACTGGCCGCAAAAGGTCTGGGGATGAACATCAGCCTCCTTTGCACCAGCTGCCGCTGTATCAATCTCCACCTCCTCTGCTAGAAGATCCTCATCACCTATAAGAGCAGGACCCCTCCCGGAGATAACTCCCCCTTAACATGAGCCCTACTTTGAGATACGGTTTTCTTAGTAAAGGGTTTAATGGGAGTGGCAAACTCATCTTCCTCGAAGACCAGGACCGCAAATCTAGACAGGAGACGATTGATAAGACAATCATAGGGCAACCTTAATTGTTTGTTCCCAAAAACTATAATCATTTTGTGGAGAATAAGGGTGGAAAGATTAATAGAGAGATGGCGAGCTATGCAGAAGAGAACAAAACCTTGTTCTTGATTGATTTCAGAACAATGAGTGGTGACTATGATATTTGCACAGACAATAAGATTGAGCAGACAAAACTAGGGAAGGAGTTCAAATTGTTTAATCAGAGCGCCCCTGACCTAAGTACGGGGTGTACCACACAAGGTAGTGGCCACCTCATTGATATCACATGTGGGTCGAACAAGGAAAGGATAGTGCTCCAGAAAAACACGATCGATGCCTAAGAGCTCTCTAATAAGATCGGGGGTAACAGTCATGGACTTAGATCAAACCCAGGTCTAGAAGGAAGGGCTAATATCACCAATAAAACTCGTGGACCTAGTCAAGGTTTTGGTGGCCAGAGAAAGACAGCACTAAGTCACCCCCTAATGGATCAAACAATGGCCGAATGGGAATGGACTCAAATGTATTGGGTTGGACATAGCACTCTAGATGAACTGTCCTAGAGGAGAAAGACTCTGTAAAAGACTTGGCTTTGTCTGCAGATAAAAATCTGTCGGTGTTATACGAGGGGCGAGTGATTGTGGACTTCCTACGTTTGGCAGTGGACATAGCTAACCTAAGGACAAAACGTACACTAACCAAACTGAACACCCCCCAAAACCAAACCCAAAACAGTTAAGACAAAAAAAAACCATTAGTAAACAAAATCCAATTTAGACAAAATTCAATGAAATAAAAGCAGTACCCAAAATAGGAGAATGAAATTCCAAAAAAGACACAATACCTAACCCAATCATAGCAGAATCCAATAGGAAGGAAAAACCAGTCATAGATCAAACTCCAAACCAGCGAGAGACCATAACAGAGAGACCATAGTAGAAGCAAATGAGCACGCAATGGAAGGAAAAACATTCATAACAAAGAGACCATACACAATGGGGACCAAGAACAACAAGCCCAATATCAGCGAGATAGCATAGAACATACTCATCATGCGCAAAACACACTGCGAAAGTGTGTGAACAATATAGCATGGAACAAGACAAAAAAAATGAAAATGGGGTGAAAAAACTTTACCAAAGACGAACCAACGGAGTTGAAGGAAGAAGAAATCCCCAAATCACAGTCCACACACGTTGTAATAGAAGCCCTATGAGAGAGAGAGAGAGACAATCGCGAAAACAAGGAAAAAAATGAATCTACAACGACGGGTTGCAGAATATATACTAGGGCTCACCGCTCAAGCGGGAGACTCAACACTCGAGCAGACTCACTTACGCACTTCTCTCTGCTCAAGCCAAGAATATGGCACTCGAGCGCAAAAAACAAGCTCTCAAAATCTTGCATACTCTGCAAAAGTGGTGGATGAGGAAAATCTACGCTTGAGCACAAAAGTTGACGCTCGAGCGGGTAAGAAAAACAACAAAGGCCAAAAAACACCTCTACTAAGTAGTTAAAACCAACTCGTACTGTCAAGTGGGACCTGAAACAAGAGGAAGTGAGCACAATAGCAAGAATGTGACACTAAGATGAGATAATCCACAAACCATGAAACCCGCAAACTCGCAATTTTGATAATATGAAGCCCAATATCATGAGCAAATCAGATAAATATTGATCAATGAGCATAAGCTACATGGGAATGCACAACTCAAAGACAACCATAAGAGCTCACATAAAGAAAGTGTGTGTGTGTGTGTGTGTGTGTGTGTGTGTGTGTGTGTGTGTGTGTGTGTGTGCAATCCTTGAGAGGCCACTGAGCTAGAGTTAATCCTCATAGACTCCCCTGGAAATAGAAACTAAACACCACTAAGAAAAGTCAAACCACTAGAAATCAGGGGGTATTTGTTGAGTCCCTTTTTTTTTATTTTTTTGACTTTACTTGCTTGTGGGCACTCACTGGTGGCATGCATGCTCAAGAGTATGGAGACCAAACTAAAAAAGCATGAAATCAATAAGGATGGCCTGGTTGGTGCCTCTAAGGTAGCCTTTTCCTAATGCCCCAACTTCAATGAATTGAGAGAGGAACCGTGGAAGTGAAAAAAGATGGTAGATGGTTAAGAGACTCAACATCACCTATGATATGCCAGTATAGGTCAATTCCTCTGAAAATGTATAAGAGACACTATTAGTGGTCCATAGAGAACTTTGATCACTTGTGCGGAAACCCCTGCAACATTTTATCTCAAGAATGTGTACAAAATGAGATCATGAAGTCAATAAGCATAGGCATTCAGAATGAGCTATGAACAAAGAAGAATGAAATCTTGCAAGCAACATAAGAAGTGTTTATATGAGTCTAAATACTGAGATGATAGGAATCAATGACAATGAGATTATAACATCCAAGTACACATAAAGTCAATCATGCTCATGCACTCAAGTAACAAGTCACACCCTAGTGACTGAGCACTGCACCCAAGGTCTTTCTAAGAAACTCAAATCTAAAAAGGTCAAGGGGTTTTGTAAAAATATCAGCCTTTTGATGCTCAGTGGGTACATGTTCAAGAACAACAAGGCCCTTTTCCACTAACTCTCAAATGAAATGATGACGAATGTCAATGTGTTTGGTGCGAGAGTGTTGGACAAAATTTTTAGAAATATTAATGGCACTTGTATTATCACAGAAAAGGGTGAGAGTGTTCTGGTCTATACCATAATCATGAAGCATTTGCTTCATCCACAACATTTGGGCACAACAACTCCCTACGACAATGCACTCAACCTCAGCGACCGAAAAAGAGATGGCATTTTGCTTTTTGCAATGCCAGGCAACCAAATTATTCCTAAGATAAAAACACCGTCCAGATGTGCTCTTACAATTATCAGCACACCCTGCCCAGTCGGCATCAGAAAACCAGTGATTTCAGCTGTAGTGTCGATCGATAACCAAATCCTATAACCCAATGTCCCATTAACATACTTAATGATGCGTTTGACTGCAAGAAGATGAGACTCTTTAGAATATGCTTGGTAACGGGCACAAACACCTACACTAAATGCAATGTCAGGACGACTGGCTATGAGGTACAAGAGACTCCCTATCATACTCCTATAAAGGGTAGGATCAACATTAGTACCAGAGGAATCTTTGAAAAGGTGAAGACTGATGCTCATGGGAGTGCGTGCATGTTTGGCCGACTCGAGACCGAACTTAGACACAAGATTTTTGGCATACTTGGTCTGAGAGACAAACATACCCGAAAGAGACTGTTTAATTTGAAGACCCAAGAAATAAGACAACTCTCCCATCATGCTCATCTCAAACTCATGTGTCATGTAATCAGAGACAAACATACCTATTGGCGACCAAAGACTTTTTTGATCGTGGAAGATCACCTTTTGGCGACCAAAAAAAAAAGTTGGTCGCGAAAAGTATACCCTTTGGCGACCAAAGTCTTTTTTGGTCGCAGAAAGTATACCCTTTGGCGACCAAAAAAAAAAGTTGGTCGCGAAAAGTATACCTATTGGTGACCAAAGGCTTTTTTGGTTGCGGAAGATTAGCCTTTGGCAACCAAAAAAAAAAAGTTGGTCGCGGAAAGTATACCTATTGGCGACCAAAGGCTTTTTTGGTCGCGGAAGATTACCTTTTGGCGACCAAAAAAAAAAGTTGGCCACGGAAAGTTATGGCAAGATAAATTTTAAAAAAAAAAAGGATACTACTGTAATTACATGCTATTTTTCTGTTTAGGCATTAAAAGTTTTATAAAATAATATATAACCCGATTTTTGTAGGTTATATATTTTTTCTGCCAAATATGAACAAGAAGCATGTTATTGGCAGAGTGGATTGGGTGCATGGTGATTCCTTGGTTAGGAGTTCAAGTCCCAAGCAGCACAAAAGAATTTTTTTTTTGGGTCAAGGCGCTGACTTTTGGTGACCAACTTATCTTTGGTCGCTAAAAGTTCCCTTTTGGCTAATATGAATTGGACTTTCCGCGACCAAAAAAGTTGGTTGCGAATGGTCACTTTTAGCGACCAAAGGCTTTTTGGTCGCAGAAAACTATTTGTCACGAGGCTTTAGCGACCAACTCACGACCAACATATTTTGGTCGCGAAAAGGTTTTAGCGACCAAATATGGTACTTTTTGCAACCAAAATGTTGGTCACGAAAAGTGTTTTTTCTTGTAGTGACATAAGCCTCTTCTTTCAAGTATCCATTCAGAAAGGCACTTTTCACATCCATTTGAAACTATTTGAACTCGAGAAAGCATGCAACACCAAGTAAAATTCGAATAGATTTGAGGCGTGCAACAGGGGCAAACGTCTCATCATAGTTAACAACCTCTACTTGTGTATAGCCTTGAGCAACCAACCTAGCTTTGTTGCTATCACAGTACCATTCTCATCAGATTTATTTTTAAAGATCCACTTGGTACCTATCACATTCATGTCTCTATGTCTGGGAACAAGAGTCCAAACTTTGTTACGTTCAAATTGACGTAACTCATCATGCATAGCATTTACCCAACTATCATCTAGTAAGGACTCTATTACATTTTTAGGTTCAATTAACGAAACATAGCACATGTGAGTTATCTCTTCCTGAACTTGTTTTCGGGTTTTCATTTTGTCTGAAACCCTGCCAATTACCTGTTGAATTGGATGGTTCAGTTTCACCTTTGCTGATAGTTTGAACTCAGGATTAGTAATGACAGAAGCATCAGAAGTGATGTCTCTCTGTGCACTCTTAGAACTTGGACTGGCCACAGAAATTGGTGCTGCCTCACCTCCTTGAACTTGATCTGGTGCTGCTCCTTGACTTTGTGGTTCAATATCCAAGATTGAAGACTCACCATTTTCTTCCTCATGTATTGCCGGAGTAGGAGAACATGTGTCATCTATAACCACATTGATCAATTCCATTAAAGATAAAGTACGCAGGTTATAGACACGAAAAGCTCTACTAATGGTTAAATACCTTAGAAAAATACCTTCATCACTTCGAAAGTCAAATTTGCCCAAGGGCTCTCTATCTTTGAAAATGTAACATTTACTCCCAAAAATTTTGAAGTATTTTACATTAGGTTTCAATCCCTTCCACAATTCATATGGAGTTTGTAAAGTGTCAGGGCCTTAAATACATACGATTCACGACATAAACAGTGGTATTTAAGGCTTCAGCCCAAAACTTTGGAGGAATTTTCTTACTTAGGAGCATGACCTGGCCATCTCTTGAACAACCCTGTTCTTCCTCTCAATAAATCCATTTTTTTGTCGAGTAATCGGTGCAGAAAACTCATGCTTAATTCCATGCATATCACAAAAATCCGACCATGATCTGTTTGGATTCTTATGATACGCCTAATAGAAACACCATGTTCATTTTGGATTTTAAGGACTAAGGCCTAGAAAGCATCAAACGTATCAGCTTTTTCTCTTAAAAAATTTACCCATGAAAAACAAGAATAATCATCAACGGTTCAAAAAATTTATCTTTTACCTCCAATGCTTTCAGTGCGAGTGGGTCCCATAAGATCCATATGAACCAGCTCAAGAGAATGTTTGGTTGTGCAGTTGTTCAACTTTTTATGAGGGCCACAAGTTTGCTTCCCAAGTTGACATAGTCCACACACATGGTTCACATTCTTACCCATTTTAGGTACTCCTCTCACAAGCTCTTTGTTGTCTATCTTGGTTAGGTCCTTGAAATTCATGTGACCTAATCTTTGATGCCACAAGTCAAGATTACTTATGACGGCCGAGTAACAAATAAGATCATTAGTGGTAACAATCCCATAGTAATTATCAGATGTGCGAACCCCATGCATGATAGTATTTCCCTTTTTATCCAAAATTTCACACTTATTTTTTGAAAATAATACTTCATGATGGGAATCACACATTTGACTAATGCTCAAAAGATTAGCTTTGAAGCCATCAACAAGTAAGGCATTTTCGAGCTTGGGAAGACCAGCCACACTTATAAAGCCCTTACCAATGACTCTAGAAATGCCACCATCTCCAAAGGTAACAATTCCTCCTTCATATATTTCCAGGGAAGTGAAGTAGGATTTGTCACCAGACATGTGATGAGAGCACCCACTATCGAGATACCACATGTGTGAGTCACGTGCTTTCAGTGCAGTGTGAACAACAAAACAAGTTAAGTCACTCTTTCTAACCCATATCTTTTTGGTCTTGACAGAAGCAGGACTGGCAGTCTTGGTAAACGTCTTAACATTGTGAACACTCTCATAAATCTTGGTGTTCTGCCTAGACATGTAAGGTTGTCTCCTAACCAAAAAAGTATTAGAATTTCTACCCTTTTGAGACACCTTACCAAACAACTTATAACAATAAGGACGAATATGGCCATACGTACCACAATGATGACAAACAAAATTAGGTTTTACCTCCCTTTGGTTGCTCTTACCATCACCGTGTTGAACCTTCAGCTTTCCCTTAGTTTGAGTCTTAATGTTATGTGATGTAGAGGCATGTCCCTATTGAACTGTTACACTGCCATAGCCTAGCCCACTTTTGTCACAACTCATCTGTTGAGATCCGAGGATATCTTCCAATGACTTTGACCCTTTATTCCACATAGCAATTGTGGCTCTAGCATCTTGGAGTTCTTCTTCTTTCTGACTGACCATCTCTTCCAATGCAGCTTGTGACATCTTAAGAGTCTCAATCTTCTCTTCATATGTGATATAGACTTTTAGAAGTTCATTCCTTTCAGTCTCACAAGATAGAAGTTTTCCACAGAGATCTTGCCTGTCATTTGAGATCTTAATGGCATCATGTTTTGTTGTAGCAATCTCTTCCTTTAGCTTGACATTCTCGATTTCACATGCTTTGAGCTTGAAAGTCAGTTTGTCATAGATCTTGGACAAGTTCAGAGATTCATTGTAAAGCTTTTCATAAGCTTATTGTAGATCATCACCATCAATCTCATCATTGTCTTCCGAGGTTTCATCATCTTCTTTTTGCTCCTCTTTTTCCTTGAGCTCATCTAGTCGAGCAACTAAGGCATGAAAGTTGGTGGATGGTGATAACGATGACTCTCCTCTTTCACGGAATTGACTTAGAATGTCCCATGCATCTTTGGCCTTTGTGCAATGAGCAATCTGTTGTTGTTTTTCTTCAAAAATTGCTTCACGGATGACAGTCAGAACTCTTTGATTGATTAGATTGTCAACACTTTCAACATCCTCTTCAATAGCTTGCCAACCTTTAGGGTCATAAGCTCTAAGAAACATCCTCATTCAGATCTTCCAAAATAAGTAGTTACTCCTATCAAAGGTAGGAGCACAGTGCAAATTCTGACCACGAGCAAACTCCATTAGCTTTGGAGAAGGTTGAGTAATAGTAGACCAGAATGCCATGTAGGTACTATCTCCGTCTTCATAGGATTCGGTTTCTTCGGGTTCTTGCTCTGACCCACTTTCGTCATCCCAAGTCACTGTATAAGCTTTCTTCTGATTCTTTTTTGATGAACATTAAGAGCAATATGTCCAAACCCTTGACATTCATAACACTTGACACCTTGCCCCTTCACAGTCTTCTTTTCAATTTTTGGAGCAATTTTTGGTGGAAAATTTTTGGGTTTTTCATTACTCTTATCTTTTCAACTAGGGTCTTTGAAATTAGGCTTCTTTTTCTTTAAATTTTTTTTGAACTATATAGTAAACATAGCCGTCATTTCGGACTCTAGATCAAACTTAATCTCAGGGGTCTTAGCAGTCTTATGAGCACTAGTAAAAGCCACACTATCTTTTTATTTTTTCTTAAAAATCTGGTGGGCTTCATAAGTCTGCAAGTTTCCAACCAACTATTCAAGCTTGAGGGTATCAACATTCTGAGCCTCCTCAATAGCTGTAACTTTTGATTGAAACCTTTCGGGTAAAGACCTCAAAATTTTTCCAACAACCTTAGCTTCAGGGATTTTTTCACCGAGTGTGAAACAGGAATTCATGATGTCACTAAGTTTAGCATAAAAATCATCAAACGTCTCATCATCACACATAAAAAGAGTTTCAAAAGAGGATATGAAACGTTGAAGTTTTGACCTTTTAACAAAAGTAATACCCTCGTGAATGGTTTCAAGAATGTCCCAAGCCTCTTTTGCTACCTTACATGTGCAAATACGACGAAACTCTTCTAGTGTGATGGAGCAAAAGAGGGAATTGAGAACCTTACTGTTCCAACTTGAGTTTTGATAGTCGAATGCGTCCCATTTATCAAGAGGTTTGGGGATATCAACACCATCAATGGTGACAACAGGTTCACTCCACTCATAGATCACACAGTGCCAAACTTTCTAATCGATAGATTTTAAAAACACTCTCATACGAGCTTTCCAATAAGAATAGTTTGTACCATCAAGTAACGGAAGTCTATGGGTCGAGTTACCTTCGTGAATTGAATCCATATCACCAATCACACAAAATCACACTCCTATGGTTTTGATAAAAACAAATAGTGACCCACTTTGATACCAATTGAAAAACCTAAGTGATTCGTGATTAGATCAAGATTAATTCTACCAACTCCCAAATGATTAAAAACTAACAATCTAAATCATCTAGCACATACAAAAGTGATTTAGATTGTCGCTTCTAAAATAATAAATTGACACAAACGATTTTTACATAGAAAAACCACAATTGGAGCACCTCCAATTGTGTTAAAAAAAACCACGAGTGAAACACCACTAATCAATTCACTATGAAGGAAAGAAAGAATACAAATTTACCAAACAAATTACCCAACACTCTGTCAATTTGTCTTCAACAATCAGTAGAGCTTTCACCGTAACCTTCTTCTCAAAATTGGCAACAAATAAGGACCTAATAGATTTCTTAACTCAAAATTCAAATCCTTATCATGGTATACCTTAATTCAAGATGCATAATTTTACATGTGTTGCAGGATAAAAATCGTGGTGTTACTTTGGAAAGAAATATCCTTATGGACTCTGCTTTCTATGGAGTACCAAAAGCAGGACTTCATGATGCTGGTTTATTCGTATACTAAGTTAATTATTTTGAAGACAAATTTGGGCATTATAATTAACCCTATGAAGTTGAATAAATGAGATAGCATGAGTAGTTTTTGTGTAATAACCCGACCCTCATATGTGTTTCTGGTATGATTTCAGTCCCACATTCTGTGCAATTCCAATGCCTATTGTGAATTATGCGAACTTAAGTTTAATTAAGTGAATCCTATGATTAAGGATGTGTATCTGTTTGATAAGAAAAGTATCTGTTATAATTACAGTGTTTGGATCAGAAATTGAGGGCCTTAGAAGCCTAATCATCTGAAATTGATTTCACCTTTGAGATCGATATGATTTTTAAGCTATAATATGATTTTCTATGAAATTTCAATTTAGAATACTTAAACTGATTAAGTTTTGTCTTTATCCATCTTTAGTTATATATATATATATATATATTTATGCTCCATACATAATTGACTTAGGAGCCTTACTCAAAATATCTCCTGAGAGAAAAATTAGAGAAGAGAAGGGTTTGAAAGGAAGAAAGGAAATTCATCAAGAGGAAAGGTGGGGAAATTGAGAGGGATTGTAGGGTTTAAAGTTTAAGGTATGTGAATTTTACTTGAATTAAGTCCTTCCTTAGGTATGAGTAAGATTTTCTTTGATATATGGTGTGTATTGATTGAATTAAAAAGATGTGTTGTTATTAGATTGATTTGGAGTCAAATTGAGTTATATGAAGAGGGATTTCATTCAATCCTTTATCTATACATGTTTGAACTCAATTATGAATTTGGAAGATCTTATATATATATATATATATTTGGGAACAGTATGGTAAGGATTCTAAGTGCTTATTTTATGCTCATGAAATGCAAGGAATTAAAGATGTAATTCACACTCAAGTTGATATGTGTTTGAAATGTTTTTGTGCATGATTTTTGGACCATGATCTAGTAATTAAAGAACCTAATTTGAGCCTTATACAAGCTCACCAAAAATGGGGTTTTGTTTGGAAATTTCGGACTGCACTGGACAGAATTTCCGCACGTGCGGGGATCACTGCCGCACGTGCGAGAAGCCTTGCCGCACGTGTGGGGCTCACATCCACACGTACGGCCCATGCTGCAAATTTTTGTCTGCTCCGTTTTACGTGCTTAACCCTCCGATATTTTTGAAATCTATGTTTGATACCCTTAAGATGCCTGTAAATTCGTTCGAAGTGAAATGAAGCAGGAAATGAATTAAGAAAGAAAAAGAACTAATGTATAAGTTGTGTATGTGTGTAGGTCATAACTCGAGAGGGACAAGCACTCCGCTACAGCACTGTGAGTAGTAGTACTGTAATCGTACATTTACTTACCGTTAATAATTCTTATTATTAACGCTCTGTTCCTTGTAAGTGATTTCGTTACCATTTATGTTAGTTGGAAATCGGTGCAATCTTGTGTGAATGTTAAAAGAGTTGCGTACGTTGGTATGACTCTGGAACTACTCTGTATTCCAGTTACAGTTAATGATTATCTGTAATGTGCTATAATCTAGAAATTACCTATGATTCCGCATAAGAATTGCATACAAATTATTAATACGGTGAAGTTGGTTAACAGAAAGAATCGTGAATATAAACTTCACTTAGTGGGAATATAGTATTCTGAATGCCCTATCAAAGACTCCTACTATCTGTTTGGTTTAATACATATCTTGTGATATAGATATCTGCCTAAAACGGATCATCGGAGGGAATAATCAGATAGAACTACGGGTTAACCTAAGAATGACTCAACTTGAGGAAAGAATTGAATATCAACGACATTGTTATGTGATTTACGCTGTGAGGTGAATTGTTCTGTCCCTACGAATAATACTGTACTGGCACATGTGTAATCTGTGAAATACGCTGTACTTATTGTTAATAATTATCATTAGTATTCTGTCGAACGCCGACTAACTATGTTAACTCATGTGAATGATTGGAAGAATCTGTGTGCCTCTGTATAACTCTGAGACTAGTCTATTCTGATGATAGCTAGGATTATTCTATTCTGTTATTCGTTCCGTTTATGCTATGACATGGTAAGACCTAATGATTTCTGGTATGGAACAAAGTGCTATACGGAACTAAGTGCTGCAATGCGAGTCACCTCTAGAATCCATACGAAACACCTCTTGAGTCCATACATATATAAACTAGGCTTAAAACCAATCTGGTCTCTTTATGGGTCATCGGGTCCCTTTATGGGTCATCTAGTCCCTTTATGCGTCATCGGGTCCCTTTATGGGTCATCTGGTCCCTTCATGGGTCATCGGATTTGTCAACGCTAATGGAAATACCACGTATGATTATACGTAAATTGTGAATATTGGTATAAACAAATGATTATAAGTATGTATACAAAGCTGTTATATCTGGGTCGGGGGCCAATCTGTTAAATCTGTTAGGCCTATGGCCAATCTATGAAATCTGTGAGCCTATGGCTAATTTGTAACACTGTTAGACTTAAAGCCGCTTTGATTAGAGACTGGACCCAAGGCCATTCTGGAAACAATTACAAGAAAAGTAACCATAAGTTCTTTGCATTTATAAACATTGTAATTCAAGTTAGACATTGGATTGTTTACGTACTATTATTCACTGAGCTTGGCTCACTCTGTGTTTTGTCTGCTTCTGTAGGTCATCTGCCTGGTGGCCAGTCTTAACCCTGATGCTTGTACCTTTTTGTCAACCGCAGTGTGTCCAGGCACTTAAAGGAAGCTGTTCACTGTGTAGAGTTTGTTAAGCTTTTGGCTTTAGTTGAAATGTTTGTAATCCCTCTCTTTACCAATGTTTTATCATCCGCCCAATTATGGGGCTGAGTTCGCGTATGTATATGTCTATAACCTAGCTATCTAGTGTATGTCACTGCATGATGATTTGCCTTATGCAGTGTTTGTGATCCTGGCATAGTAGTGGTAGCTCAATGGATGGTATTTTTTTTATATTA
Organism: Camellia oleifera; assembly: GCA_022316695.1. Classification (NCBI taxonomy): domain Eukaryota; kingdom Viridiplantae; phylum Streptophyta; class Magnoliopsida; order Ericales; family Theaceae; genus Camellia; species Camellia oleifera. The sequence goes on from CM039317.1 coordinate 117,938,850, forward strand.
CTGTAAGATATTAAATGCTTCCGTTCAGGCCCCATATGATAGGTATATCAGGTTAAGTATCCGTTCTGAATAGGTCATGCCCGAACTTTTAGGGGCGAGTTCGGGGTGTGACATTTTGTTTTCCTAATTTATTGAGGGACACAATACTTCAACAACATGTCACATCCTGCTTTTGCCTAGAACATTAGACCTTTTTAACTTTTTAAATTCACATGCAATTGACTACATATGTGACAAGGTATGAAGCTACAAATTGTGCAATTATATGGTGATCAAACACTCTATATTTTGCAAACTGAAAGGACATTTCATTTATGTATAATTATGCATATTCTTTGGAAACATTTCATTCTTGGTTGTTGGCACAAAGCAACAATCTTGAAGCAATACGTTTAATTATGCAAATGATTCAAACCTGAGTCTTGTCTTACATACTATGTAAGCAGCGTAAGGAAAGAACTTGATAGAGAATTGGATCTTGAGTTTCTCTACAACTACGGCAGGATGTCATGTGCATGATGATGTGTTTTGACTAGAAAGAGTCATAAGTTGACTTGATTATCTTGATATAAAGAGGTCCTTTTGTGAGAGCATAGTTATATGAAACGATTGCACTATTACATTTAAGAAACATCTATCCTTCAGCTTGCAGCATAAATGAACATAATGATAAATGAATACTTCTTAACTTGTGGATTTCACTGTAGATGATTCACATCAGAACTAGGTGTATTAATATATCAAAAATAGAAAATAAAGCTCAAGTACTTGTATTGTGAATTGTGAAAATGATAGTAAGAGGCATAAGCTTTTAAGTGTAATGCAAAACTAAAACACTAGGAATACATAGTATAATACATAAAGAAGATACTACCATAGTATAATATGTTATACCCACAGTAGGGTGTGTGTGTAAATTAAATAAACAATAAAATAAAATAATTCAGAAAATAATTATATAAATTAAATTCCAAATTAAACGCTTCCAGAAATTAATGTCGAGGCTTGTGTTGAACACAATCTCCTTAAAGTAGATTTTTCCCTCGCTCCGATGCTTCGAGATTTAATGGCGTCTACTTCCCAGGATGCAAGGACTAACAGTTGAATTTGTAACAAAATCAAGGCTGGCGAAGCAAATTACGTTGTAACTTTCTCTCTTTCTTCCTAAAATTAAATGCAGAATAGATGCAGAGAAACACAAAGAAGAAAGGCAAAATTTTGATAAAAAATCTGATACAAGAAATGCTGGAAGGCTGGCTTTTTATGGGAGAAATAGTGGTTATTCCGAACAGGTAAAAACCCGTTTGAATAGATTGAACAGGTACCAGATAGATTTGAATCTGTTTGGACATATTCAATTTGAATTGAACAAGTATGAACCTATTTTGAACCCTTTGAACCTGTTCGGGTGGGTCAGAACCCGTTAGAGATCTGTTTGGGTGAAGGAAAAATTCTGGACCAATTTATTTGGAATTTTGAAATTAAAATTAAAAATAAATAAATAAATTACAAATGTTTTTGGCCCAAAAAGATAAGTATTGGGCCGAACAAACCCAACCCAACCTCGCACCATGCACCTATGCCCAAGCCCAGGCCTAGCCTGGCTTAGCCCAGCCCGCCCGACTGGACGGCGACGGAGCACGCGTGTGGTTTTTTTGTTTTCGGTCCAATGGGTCCAGCCCACTTTACCCATAACATCACCCTTCCACAAACTTGGGTACCCCTTGGGGCCCATCCCAAGTATCCCAGGTTAGAGTATATAAACCCATTCAAAATCTCAAGCCTTTCCAATGTGAGACAAGCACATTTCACAAATGTAAAGCAAACCCACTTAAAGCCATTGCCACGAACCCGAAAATGCACGTTGAATTCTCATTCATCCAGAAATGGTTTTGAGCAACCAAATACACGGTTTTATTTACTACACGGCATTAAACATGAACCTAATAAGAAACATTAAAAATAACGCTTGGGTTCCACCTTAATTAATGCTCAAAGTTAGCAAAAATTAAGGATTTTTCAAAGCTTTCAAAGCTTTTCAAAGCCATTTTTCAATAATCTCCCACATGAATAGAATTTACAATAACAGACATGCAACAAGATGCAGACAAAGAAATAGCACATTAAGAAAATACACCACATCGAGATAGGTAACTTTTGGCTTTGAACCTCCTCTAGTGAAAGTCGATCGGACTTACTGGCTAACCAGTGGACTCGATGTGGTGAACTATTCAACTATTTATATAAGCCAAGACAATAGACTACACATAGTGTATCCATAGACATAGTTTGGTTCTTACAATTGTGTTCATTTTGGCCTTGAACAACGTCTGGTAATTCATGAGTGCTTTGGAGAATTTAGCCTTCTCAATTCTCACAGAACCGGTCCAGTTCACACTCATATAGGTGACTTCTTATTAAGAGTATCCTGCCATACCCCACTTGGATGTCCAAGCTATAAGAATCATTAAAAACAAAGCTTATCCTACTAACACTGCAGGTATCACTCTTCTTATCATAGAAATGGCTAGAAGTAAACCTCCTTAGTGATACGTGAAGTCATCCATAATTCGGTTGTCCCTTTGAACCTAGATCTTGGGATCTCCAATCAACTAGGTTGGGTTGCCATAATGGCGACTTTTAAGTAATAGGCTTTAATCACATTCCCCTTGATAAATGGTACACTTGCTCTCTAGCTAGCCCTTTAGTCAATGGATCCGCAATATTCTCCTTTTAGTTTACATATTCTATGGAAATTATTCCATGTGAGAGCAAATGCCTAATGGTATTATGTCTTCGACGAGTGTGTCGAGACTTACCGTTATACATATGATTTTGTGCCCGTCCTATTGTCGTTTCACTATCACAGTGAATGCATATAGCTGGCACAGGTTTAGGTCACATTGGAATGTCTTCTAAGAAATTACGAAGTCATTCTGCTTTTTCTCCTGTTTTATCTAATGCGATAAACTCAGATTCCATTGTCGACCTTGCTATGCATGTCTACTTGGAAGATTTCCAAGAGACTATAGCACCTCTCAAGGTAAAGACGTATCCACTAGTGGGTTTTGAGTCTTTAGTATCCGATATCCAATTTGCATCGCTGTACCCCTCGAGTACTGCTGAATATTTGGTATAATGTAAGCCATAATTCTGGGTATGTCTTAGATACCTAAGTACCCTAATTATTTCTTTCCAATGATTAGACCCTGGATTACTTGTGTACCTACTCAATTTGCTTACTACATAAGCTATATCTGGCCTAGTGCAATTCATTAAGTACATCAAGCTTCCGATTATTCGAGAGTACTCTAATTGTGATATGCTTGCACTGTATTTTTTGACAAATGAAGACTAATGTTAACAGGTATTTTAGCAAGACGGTTGTCATGCTTTCCAAATTTCTCCAGAATTTTCTCAACATAATGAGACTGAGATAAAGCATATCCTTCAGATGTTCTAGTAATTTTTATTCCTAGAATTACATCTGCTACTCCCAGATCTTTCATGTCAAACTTTTTGTTCAACAATTTCTTTGTGGACTTAATCATGTCATTATTGCTTCCAATAATGAGCATGTCATCCATATAAAGACAAACTATGACCTAGCCTTTGTCTGTGCTTTTAACATAGACGCATTTGTCACATTCGTTTATTTTAAAACCATACGAAAGCATAGCATGATCAAATTTTTCATGCCATTGTTTCGGAGCTTGTTTTAATCCATAAAGGGATTTGACAAGTTTACAAACCTTTTTCTCTTGGCCAGGAACTTGAAACCCTTCCAGTTGTTCCATATAGATTTCTTTAACTCGCCATTCAAAAAAGTTGTTTTAACATCCATTTGATGTATTTCCGGACTATACAAAGCTACAATCGCAATTAACATGCAAATAGATGTTATTCTTGTCACTAGTGAATAAGTGTCAGAATAATCAAGACCTTTTTTTTGCATGTATCCCTTAACAACAAGCCTAGCCTTGTATTTATCTATGGAACCATCTGCTTTCATTTTTATCTTGAATATCCACTTATATCCAAGAGGTTTACACCATGGTGGAAGTTCCACCAGTTCCCAAGTATGATTTTGTAGTATTGATTCAATTTCACTATTTACAGCTGTAACAACGCCCGCGGGGGACCTCGCTACAGTTCGGACTCGATTTTGTTGCGGTTCTCAATCTCGAACCAAAGAGTCCAAATCCGGCAAATCGTTTTGAAGGAAAACAGATTTTAGAAAAGAAGTGCCAAACATGGACTGCTTTGCCAGATAACAGAGTCGCCACCTAAATATTTTAAAATGGGAAATTTAGGAAACCCTGACTCAGTGCCAAAAGGCCACGTGTCCGTCATCACCAAAATTGGCTCGGGAACTTGGGTACGATTAGGGAAGGTCACATCGTGAGCACCCCCTCTCGCCCGGTCAAAGACCGGCCTCTACTAACCATGATATCAATTTTTGAAAACATTGTGTGTTCTTATTCCGATTATTGTGGCCTAGGTTACTATGTGATGCTCGCAGCAAACAAGTATAGACTGAGCCGTCTGAATTGGAACAAAACATTTCATGTTTGTTTATTTGAAAATGGTGTGAAGGTGCTACCCGCAGGTAGGCTAAAATGCGGATTTGCCACCCTCAGGTGGGCTTAAGAAAACAATGATTTTGCCACTATCTAGTGGGCTTTAAAACAAACATTTGATGAATTGTCCCAATTCAAATAACTCAACCTCCACCCACAGGCATTCAAGGCAGTTATATCACATAAGCATTTAGCCTCATGGCAAGCATGCTATCATGGCAACACTCACACGCATGCAAGGATGCTAAAGCATAAAACTTACCTAGTACTCCGAGCCAAAACAGAAGCTTGTTAGAAATCATGCATGAATCCTAAATGTGCTAAAATGCCTAATGCAACACATGCAAAATGCAACTATAACAGGCTCGGCTATTCTAAACATGGTATGTGAAATGCTACAACTAACATGTCTTCAACTTGGAATTGAAATACGATGCAGTTTGTATGATGCGCCGAGCCCGGTGCGTGCAATACAGATGAATGATGCAAACATGCTGTCATGCTGTATGCTAATTGAAGTATGCCCTATATCTAACCATCGTAAGCGGGTAAATAAAAGGGAGAAAGAAATGGGGGTTGGAAGACATACATCACACTCACCCACCCTTATTACATTTATGCCCTCGCGCAGAGGGTCCGAATAAATATACAGTCCGAATAAAAGAATATACAGTCCGGAAATAAATATACAAATTTCTAATTAATTGACAAATTAATTAATAAAAGCGGTAAAACGGGCGTGCAAGCCAGGGACTACCTTGCTTCTGATAGATGCCGCCTGTTGGGCTGCCCGGCGCGGAAATCCACTGGGATGCCCCGATTAGCCTCTGTTGGCAATATTTCTTGAAATGCGTGTCCGACTCCGAAAGTTGCTAAACTCTGAATTTTGCTGCAACAGAGAGCAGGAAAAGGGCACAGCAGTGTATTTCACAAATATATGCATGCCTCGATCCTCGTGCCACCAATCACGCATACCGATGCATGATGGCCGAGGAACCGAATTGCACAACTCAATGTCAGATGAATGCAGATGAATGCTACAACAAAACCTAGCTCCATCATGGGTGATCCGGAGTGTCGGTGACTTGGGAATTGAGACATGCTCCGCCACTCGGAGTGCGAAACGCGCCTCGTTTCCCGTGCAATATGCATGATATGCGTGAAATGCAACTAACATACAATCCTAGCATGTACGATGCTATGAAAATGAGATGCCTCGAAATGCGTGTCCACGGGCACGCAAACCGAGGCGATGCGGAATGACATGCGAAATGTAATGATGGACTTATACCAACATGAAGGGGGCCTCAGCCACACTCACATAGGATGCCGGAATGATAAGAATGAGGTGCCTCGAAATGCGTGCCCACTGGCACGCAAACCGAGGCAATGATAAAATATAAATCGGATAAAACAGAGTGCCTCGAAATGCGTGCATGCGGGCACGCAAACCAAGGCGGAGGCATACGCAATGCAAACCGAATAAAACAGAATGTCTCGAAATGCGTGCACACGGGCACGCAAACCGAGGCAGAGGCATACGCAATGCCAAGCGGATAAAACAGAGTGCCTCGAAATGCGTGCACACGGGCACGCAAACCGAGGCGAATGCATACGCAATGCCAAGCGGATAAAACAGAGTGCCTCGAAATGCGTACACACGGGCACGCAAACCGAGGCGAAGCTAAAATGGAGATCAGATAAAACTGAAGTGCCTCGAAATGCGTGCATACGGGCACGCAAACCGAGGCGATGATGTGCGATGCAAAATCGGATAAAACCGAAGTGCCTCGAAATGCGTGCACACGGACACGCAAACCGAGGCGATGACGTGAAGTGCAAATCGGATAAAACCGAAGTGCCTCGAAATGCGTGCACACGGGCACGCAAACCGAGGCGATGATGTGAAATGCAAATCGGATAAAACCGAAGTGCCTCGAAATACGTGCACACGGGCACGCAAACCGAGGCGATGATGTAAAATGCAAATCGGATAAAACCGAAGTGCCTCGAAACGCGTGCCCACAGGCACGCAAACCGAGGCGATGATGGAATGGGATGAAATGGCACACGGAATGCCGCGATGGGCTTACACCAACATGGGAGAGCCTCAGCTCACTCACATAGGAGGCCGTCGGATAAAAAAAGAAGTGCCTCGAAATGCGTGCACACGGGCACGCAAACCGAGGCAATGGCATACAAGCATGAAAATGCAAATTGGGCTTACGCCAACATGAGAGGGCCTCAACCACAGTCACATAGGCTGCCGTCGGATAAAATGAGCTGCCTCGAAATGCGTGCACTCGGGCACGCAAACCGAGGCAATGATATACACAATGCCATGACATGGAAAATGTAGATTGGGCTTATACCAACATGAGAGGGCCTCAGCCACACTCACATGGGATGCCGATGAATGAAAACGGAGCGCCTCGAAGTGCGTGCCCACGGGCACGCAAACCGAGGCAATGCATTAAGGCATAAAATGACATGGGAAATGATATGCAAGCATGCAAACCATATTTCGGCTACTAAATGAAGGGGAAAACAGCCCCGAAATGATACGAAATAACAACCGAAGCATGCAATCATCCCGAAATGTGAAATTAGGCACCCGAAACGGCCTATAGCCATACTAAACATGCAAAATCAGCACATGGCAGCAAAACCAGTGGCAAGACAGTTCCCAAAAATAGCATTTTTCAGTACAGAACAAGGCCAAATTATGATCACAAGTATGGCAACAATAGTTTGCAAAAATGGGGGAAATAAGGGGTATTGAGACAAGTGATATATACAAACCCCAAATGAACAAACATGCTTCTACAAAATTGAAGAGGGCCTAAAAATAAGCACATTTTCAGAAGATGGAAGCCCCAAAAACAGAACATAAACATGCTATAAATTCTATGCAAAATGGAGCCCAAAAGAGGTTATAAAGAGAGGTACCACAAGCAATGACCAAATAGCTTAAGACCCTTAATCAAACTTGAATAACAGACCAAAACAAGACATTCTCTAAGCCTGATGAAGGCTCGAAACAGAAGCTAGAATGGCCTAAACAAACATGCAATTTTACGGTAAATTTGATGGATTTCAAAGGAAGTACCAAAAATATACACCAAATGGCTTAAGGCCCTCAACATAACATGAAAAGGAGACAAAAACAAGGCTATTTATAAGCCTGATGAAGGCTGAAATCCGGAGCCAAGTAAGCCTAACAAAGCATGCAAGAATTAGGGCCTAAAGTGAATTTCCAAGAGAGGTGGTATATAGAATGGCCAAATGAGGTTGAGCCCTTCTACAATGTTGTATAGGGGCTCAAAATAAGCACAAAACCACTAGGGGTCGGAGCCCCAAAAACAAATGCAAATAGGCTAAAACTAGCATGCAAATTGGTGACATACAAGATGGATATTGAAGGAAGTGTATCATGGAGACACCAAATGAAGTTGAGCCCTTCTACAAAGTTGTAGAGGGGCTCAAAATAAGCCTAAAACCAGTAGGGGTCGGAGCCCCAAAAACAAAAGGAAATAGGGTAAAAATATGAAGCAAGAAAATGGTACAAAAGATGGATTTGGGAACTTACCCTTGAAGATCCGATTGTTGCAACTTCTTAGCTGGAATTTGTTGATCCTTGACCACTGAAAATCATCCCTTTGCTGCTGGAATGGTGTTGTGGATGATGGAGCTAAGGGTTGATGAAGGAATTGGCCAAGACTTGAAGTTGTCCTTGGAATTTTGGCTATGGAAATGAAGGAATTGGAAGAGGAGCTCTTCAATAAATTTTTTGTCACCCCCAAACCATCTGGGAGCTGCTGGTTTTATAGCCAAAAGGGTGAAAAATATCTCTCCACAAATATCTAGATATTTTGAGGGCAAAATATCTAGATATTTTGAGGACAAGAAAAAAAAGATTTTGTTCGGCCACGAAGTGGGCATCTGAGACCGCAGTGTTCCTCGGAATGATGAAACAGAGGTACCTGCAAAAATTGAACAAAAACCGATGCAAAACGAAAGCTCGGGGACCAAAACCGCGCGGGGTCCCGAAAATGGGCTGCCGGGCACCGGAAGTGGTGTTCGGTTGCGAAGTGGGTATCAGAGACCCCAGTGTCCCTCGGAAGGACTAAACAGAGGTCTCTGCCAAAAACCATAGAAAACGGATGCGAAATGAATGCTCGGGGACCAAAACCGCGCGGTTCGGGATCCCGAAAATGGGCTGTCGGGCACCGGAAGTGGTGTTCGGCTGCGAAGTGGGTTTCTGAGACCCCAGTGTTCCTCAGAACGATAAAATAGAGGTCTCCGCCAAAAACCGGAGAAAACGGATGCGAAATGAAAGCTCGGGACCAAAACCGCGCAGTTTGGGGTCCCGAAAATGGGCTGCCGGGCACCGGAAGTGGTGTTCGGCTGCGAAGTGGGTTTCTGAGACCCCAGTGTCCCTCGGAAGGACTAAACAGAGGTGTCTGCCAAAAATGAACAGACATCGATGCAAAATGAATGCTCGGGGCCAAAACCGCGTGGTTCGGGATCCCGAAAATGGGCTGCCGGGCACCGGAAGTGGTGTTCGGCTGCGGAGTGGGTTTCTGAGACCCCAGTGTCCCTTGGAAGGACCAAACAGAGGTGTCTGCCAAAAATGAACAGACATCGATGCGAAATGAATGCTCGGGACCAAAACCGCGTAGTTCGGGGTCCCGAAAATGGGCTGCCGGGCACCGGAAGTGGTGTTCGGCTGCGAAGTGGGCATCAGGGGCCCCAGTGTTCCTCGGAACTATAAAAAAGAGGTGCAAACCAAAAACCGGAGAACTCGGAGATGGTTGGGCGGTCCCGAGCCGAGGCACACGGCCTGACGATCCCGAAAACCGGGAACCGGGCTCCGAAGTGGGCAAAATGGCCTACGGCCACGAAATGTGGTTCACGGCCACCGGGAGATAGCCTACAGGACCACTCCCTTCCCTCAGGAAAGAAAACAGAGAAAACCGAGTCTGGTTCGCAAACCGAGACAAGGCACGAAAGAGGGTTCGGTAGCCCGGAGGCAGGGCGCGCGGCCGCAACTCTGAGACTTCTGAACGAGCACAGTATGCAACATCACCGAGCGCTCAATCGGTGACGTCTGAGTCTTAAGGTCGGTCAAAAATGGGGTGTCTACAACAGCCTCTTTCCACAATAGAGCTTCAGGACTTGACATTGCTTTCTTGAAGTTTTGAGGCTCATTTTCTAACAGGTATGTCAGAAAAAATGATTTAGAGATCCTGGCCCTCTTACTGCGTCTAGGTTCATCTGCTTCATTATCATTTTAGTCTTCACTGCTATCCATAGCAAATCACAAGTCCTTTTATTTGAACTTGTCTCTTCAGTTTCCTTGCAAGGAAAGATGTGTTCAAAAAACAATACATTCCTTGACTCAATAATAGTGTTTACATGCATATCCGGATTTTCAGATCTATGAACTAAAAACCTATATGCACTACTATTATTTGCATAACCAATGAACACACAAACAACAATTTTTGGTCCTATCTTAGTCGTTTTGGGACTAAGGACTGTCACATTGGCCAAACACCCCATACCTTGAGGTAATTGTAGGTAGGTCGTCAACCTTTCCATAATTCATAAGGTGTTTGATTGAGTTTCTTGTGGGGTATCCTATTAAGGATAAAGTTAGTAGATAAAATTGCCTCCCCCCACACGTTTTGAGGTAACCCTGAGCTAAGCAACATGGCATTCATCATCTCTTTAAGAGTTCTGTGAGACTATGAAATATCCTCTCAAATGGATTGTTGATGAGATTCAACAAAGATAGTTCCTTGAACCTACAAAAGATAAATATGGTTGATGCCACCCAACCGAGGTTTCCAGTCGAGGACACTCCGATGATGAAGTTAGAATCCATGAATGAAAAGATAGTAAAGAATGTTGCCTGTGGAGTGCAAAGAAAAGATCATACTTAGATGCCATGAGGTAACTTCCTTTTATAGACGAGGGTGGGCCGAATAAGCCCAATAGTTGGCCCCTTGGTAGGCCATGTTTGGGTTAGCCCAATAAGTTCATATATTTTTTTTTGGCTTCCACAATTGCCCCAAAACTTTCATTGTCTTCGATAAAAGGAATGAGAGTTTTTATTGCCGAGTTATGCTGTTCAAGTAGATGTTAGGTCCTTTGACAAAGAATGCATTTGATAAATGAATAACATAAATGAATGAATGGTTGGATGAATGCATGTATGTATGAATGTATGTACAAATATATGTATATAAATGAGAGAGGTGAGCTAAAGCCCAATGAGTAATACTATCTCTATAACAGTGGGCCACGGTATTATAACCCCGGGCAAGGGTGTAGCATATTGTCGAGTGCAAATATTGCTTCCAAATATGGACTTTCATGCCGAGCTAGAAATATTTCTATATGTTGAGCACGGAAATGATTCTTAAACAAATAAGACAGATTAAATAAGGTAGATATATTAGCCAAAAAATGGACCACGGTATTATTATCCCCGGGTAAGGGTGTAAACCGGCGGTATTATAACCCCCGGGTGATACTGTAGGCCGCGGTATTCTAACCTCCGGGCATAGGTGTAGTATATTGCCGAGTGCAAATATTGCTTCCAAATATGGATTTTTGTGCCGAGCTAGAAATGTTTCTATATGCCGAGCACAGAAATGTTTGCCTGAACAAAATAAGACAGATTAAATAAGGTAGATATATCAGCCAAAAAATAGACCACGGTATTATTACCCCCGAGTGAGGGTGTAAACCTGCGGTATTATAACCCTTGGGTGAGGGTGTAGGCCGCGGTATTCTCCTCCGGGCGTAGGTGTAGGCCACGGTATTCTAACCCCTGGGCATGGGTGTAGGCCGCGATATTCTAACCCCCAGGCATGGGTGTTGGCCTTTGTTGATGGCACTTCGTGCTGAGTGCGAAGATTACGTTGTACTTTGAGACTTTTGCTAATTTTAAGTGGCGATCAAGTGCCAATATTGCAAAGATTTTGAATAATACATCCTGTGCCGGTGATGGCCTGTACCGAATTAGGTAGATGTGTTAATCACAAATAATATTGCTCCGCTTGTAAGGAGTTACAAAGTAGATATTAGGCCAACTATTTAATTGCTGAGTAAATTGGCCAATTAGCATTGCTCAGTCTGTGTTTAGTCCAACGTAGACTGGCCCCATTACTTTTGAATGACAGGAGTTAGTCGAGAGGAATGCAGATTGGACTTGCCCCATTACCCTATGTGGCGGGGTAGATTCAGCTTTGGAAAAATGACGCCGTACAAAAATATGCGAACTGTTGACTGCCAAGTGTGTAATGCATTTCCCCAAAACTGGCACTTGTTTGGAGTGGTGTGAAAAGGAGTGAGAGTTTGTAACTAAAGTAAATTTCGTTGCAATGTTTGTACCAAGTTGGTCGAGTATGCATGCATAAGAGAGGTACCGAGATGATGATCCGCTGATAAATGACCAAGGTAACGCAGGTAACACAATGAATGATCGGGGAAGATGGAGGATTATTTCCTCACCCTAAGATCCTGTTGCTGAAATTGCATGCCGATTGGATATGATGTAACCGTTGAGCAATCTTGTAATGCCCGAACGTTCCAGGGCGTTGATCCCAATATTGGGTGCGAAATTTGTAGAATTGGACTCCAAACTGAAAGCGCCGAGTGAGTGTAAGAGTTGTTCAGTGAGTTCGGCGATGAGCGTTAAGCCAATTAAAATGTACCATTGTCATGGAATTAGTTGGAAAAATGCTTCCATTGTCGTGAATATGTAACATTGGTTCGCCATTGCCCCATTGCTTACGAATGACGTTAGGCATTTGGAAGGAATTCGGAATAGACTTAAGCCAAAATTTCCGAATGATGCGGGTTGTTATAGTGGCGGGAAGACACCAAAATTGTTGAATGCGGCATTGATCAAATGCCAGGCTTGGCGGCAAAAGTGTTGTTTGAGTTGCGATATGTGGCACTGCATATAAAATCTAGAAATTTGGGGCATGAAATTTGCAAAATCAAATCATACAGATGTATTTAGAATGCTCCAAATAGTTGGAAACGACTATGGGATTAGTGTAATCGGACTCCTGATGGCGTAGTTGTAGCCAAAATGATTCTAACGGCTCAGATCGATGGAGACTGGTGCTCTATGATTCACTAGATAATTGCTCTTATATTGCAAAAAATAAAAGAAAATTAGTGTGGCTGGCAAGAATTGAACCTGCACTCTCGTGATAAAAGATTAACACTAAACCACTCTGCCATGACATGCCTTGTGTCCATATTGTATATATCATATATTTAAACTTAATTATTTGGTTATTACAGAGTGTAACTTAGCTGCAATCCACCAAATAATTTCTTACATTTTGCCAACACTTGGGTCGTCTTCTTCGGCAAAATATGTGATTTTCTGGGCAAATTTCAATTGGCTCGTACGGCTTCGTTTTAGCTCCGATTTCGACGCAGTTTATTGTGTTGGACTCGTCTCGAAGAGTACCTCACATTGGTATAATCAAAACTTGATTTCGACAATGTTGAAAATTGCATTTTTTTGGGGGGAAAATATGGGCTGTTGCGTAACTATTGGCAAGCGTCGGTTACTTTTCTGCTCCTCTGGTTAGTGGCTTTGGACTCCTTGAGTCGACGCGAATCCTCTAGTATTGTTAGATATGGATTTCGGTAAGCCGAGGTGCTAGTTTTATGCCAAGATCGTAGTGTCAAACAAGTTGTCCATGCTAGATAAAATGCAAAGTTGATATTAATTTGCTCTTGATAATATGCCGAATGATATGCCGAATTGCAACAGTAATATACCGAATAAGTTGTGAATTGATAATATGCCGATTCAGAGCGTTGATAATATGCCGAGTAAGTTACCGAATGAGCTGAATAAGTTGTCGAAGCCAAGTTGATAACATGCAAAGCATGCAGTTGATAATATGCAAATAAAACTTGCCGAATAAGCAAATAAGTTTCCGAAACTCTTGATAATATGCAGAATAAAAGTTGCCGAATAATTGTTGATAATGTGTTGAATAAAAGTTGCCGAATAAGCCGCATAAGTTGTTGAAGCCGAGTTGATAACATGCAGAGTAAAAGTTGCCGAATAATTGTTGATAATATGCCAAATAAAAGTTGCTGAATAAGCCGAATAAGTTGTCAAAGCTGAGTTGATAACATGCAGAATGCGCAGTCGATATGCAGATAACAATTGCCGAATAAAAGTTGCAAATAACAATTGCCAAATAAAAGTTGCCAAATAAGTGGCAATAATGTGCCCAATGTGCCAATACTGTGCCGAATAATGCTAACAACGAGTATGGTTGCCAAAACAACATAGATACAAATCTTAAATTATTAAGGAAAGAAGCGAGCCATTTGTTTCTTAGTTGAGGAGCCACAAAACGTAATTCCTTAATTCAATAACATGTATATCTTAAAAATCAATTTTAAAATAAACTCTTGTAAAGAAATAAATAAATAAACAATGCTAGAAGTGGGTTCGGCTGAGCAACCATTTGTATAATGCTGAAAAGGAACTCCCACAAACAAAAGTGTGAAACCCGATTTTAGAGAGAGGAAGTGAAAATGCTCAAGTAGCTTTAGGAGCACTGCTTTGTAAATGATTGATTAATTAAAAATGTATCTAAATGTATAAAAAAGCTATAAGTGGGGCAAAAATTGATATTCAAACAACAACCCATCACAACTAGTATTATAAATACTATAAATACAAAATCAAGTTGAAGCAGAATGAAAGAGACCCAGCCGTGAGCCGTATTACTTGGGATTGATTTTGCTTTTGTAGAAAGTGCACTAACCTCAATGCAACCAATATATGTTTACTTACAGCAGTATGGTTGTTGTGTTCTTCGTTGATCTCATTCAGTCTTTCCCAGAGATGGCGCCAATTGTGAGACTATGAAATATCTTCTCACATGGATTGTTGGTGAGATTCAACAAAGATAGATCCTTGAACCTACAAGAGATAAATATGATTGATGCCACCCAACCGGGGTTTCCGACTGGGGACACTCCGATGATGAAGTTAGAATCCATGAATGAAAAGATAGTAAAGAATGTTGCCTGTGGAGTGCAGAGAAAAGATCATACCTATATGTCATGAGGTGCCTTCTTTTTATAGACGGAGGTGGGCCGAATAAGCCCAATAGTTGGCCTCTTGGCAGGCCTTGTTTGGGTTAGCCCAATAAGTTCATATATTTTTTTCTGGCTTCCACAAGTTCAATTCTTTCTCTTAACAACTTCATTTGACTGAGGAGAATAGGGTGCAGTGGTTTGGTGAATAATACCGTGTTCAGAACAAAATTCCTCAAATGGTGCATCATACTCACCACCTCTGTCACTCCTCACTATCTTAATAGTTTCGCCAAGTTGATTTTCAACCTCAAGTTTATATTGCTTAAAAGCTTCTAAGGCTTCATCTTTACTTCTCAACTAGTAAAAAAAACAATATCGAGTGCAATCATCAATAAAAGTAATAGAGTACTTCTTACCTCCTCTAGTTTGAACAAATTTTAAATCACAAATATCTGTGTGAATTAAACTTAGAGGTTCAGTACTTCTTTCTACTTTATTAAATGATGCCTTAGTGAGTTTTTCCTCAACACAAATTTCACATTTATGATTATGATCAAACTCTAAGTTTGGCAAACATTCTAAAGCAACAAGTCTACGCAAAGAATTAAAATTAACATGTCCTTATCTACCATGCCATAAAAAAGAAAACTCAGCAATATAAATAGAAAATGTGTTCTTATTATTAAAAGATAAATTAGGTACAACAGTATTTACATTGAGCTTAAAAAGGCCATCACTCATATAACCTCGCCCCACATACATTCCAGTCTTGGAGTGTACAACCTTGTCAGATTCAAAGACTAATTTAAACTCATTCTTGATCAACAATGACCCAGAAATCAAATTCTTGTGAATTTCTGGCACATGGAGTACATTGTTAAGAGTTAGTTCTTTTCCCGAGGACATTTTCAGCACAATCTTTCCTTGTCCTTCTACAGTTGAAGTTGAGGAGTTTCCCATAAAAAAGGTGTTCCCCACTTTCCACCACTTTATATGTTATGAACATCTTCTTATCTGCACAGATATGGTGAGTTGCCCTAGTATCCACCCATAGTGGTGTGTCTGTAAATTAAATGTATATATTAAATAAACAATAAAATAAAATAATTCAAAAAAATAATTATATAAATTAAATTCCGAATTAAACGCTTACAGAAATTAATGTCGAGGCTTGTGTTGGACACAATCTCCTTAAAGTAGATTTCGCCCTCGCTTCGGTACTTCGAGATTTAACGGCATCTACTTCCCAGGATGCAACGATTGACAGTTGAATTTGCAGCACTACAAAATCAAGTTTGGCGAACCAAATTATGTTGTAACTCTCTCTTTCTTCCTAAAATTAAATGCAGAATAGATGCAGAGAAACACAGAGAAGAAAGGCGAAATTTTGATACAAGAAATGCTAGAAGGCTGGCTTTTTATAGGAGAAATAGTAGCTATTCCGAACAGGTAGAAACCTATTCGAACAGATTGAACAGGTACCAAACAGATTTGAATCTGTTTGGACAGATTCAGTTTGAATTAAACAAGTATGAACCTGTTTTGAATCCTTTGAACCTGTTTGGGTGGGTCAGAACTCGTTAGGGATCTGTTTGAGTGAAGGAAAAATTCTGGACCAATTTATTTGGAATTTTGAAATTAAAATTAAAAATAAATAAATAAATTACAAATGTTTTTAGCCCAAAAAAATAAGTATTAGGCCGAACAAGCCCAACCCAACCTTACACCCGCGCCTAAGCCTACCGACCGACCGAACGGACGGTGGCGGCATGCACGTGTGGTTTTTTTGTTTTGGGTCCAATGGGTTTAGCCCACTTTACCTATAACCTCACCCTTCCACAAACTTAGGTACCTCTTGGGGCCCATCCCAAGTATCCCAAGTTAGAGTATATAAACCCATTCAAAATCTCAAGTCTTTCCAATGTGGGACAAGCACATTTCACAAATGTATAGGAAACCCACTTAAAGCCATTGCCACAAACCCAAAAACGTACGTTGAGTTCTCATTCATCCGGAAATGGTTTTGAGTAACCAAATACACGGTTTTATTCACTACACGGCATTAAATATGAACCCAATAAGAAACGTTAAAAATAACGCTTAGGTCCCACATTAATTAATGCTTAAAGTTAACAAAAATTAAGGATTTTTCAAAGCTTTCAAAGCTTTTCAAAGCCATTTTCCAACATAATACACAATACGAAGCAGTGACAAAAATAGGATACGGTTCATAGTGTAATATTCTCAGTTCCATTTATTATTTGGAGTTTTCTTAGGTGTGCAACCCACAAAAGGTGTAAGTGGGTTGCACACCATGTGCCACTAACACAAAAGGTGTAAGTGTAAGGTGTAAGGTGTAAGTGTAAGATGTAAGTGTAAGTGGAAGGTATAAATGAAATGTATAAGTTGCACACCATGTGCCACTTACACAAAAGGTGTAAGTGCAAGGTAAAAAAGGTGTAAGTGTAAGGTGTAAGGTGTAAGTTGCACACTATAGCATTACCCTTATTATTTTATTTATAATCTGGTAGGATTTTCTTTAAAACTGTTGGTAGTGTGGTACATAACTAACTTTGATAGTGTGGTGTCTTTGTCTTGGCAGCCCTCTTTTGTGCTTAATAGTTGTAATCTTCATGCTCGTGCTTGTTGAAGGTGAGTATATGGTTTCCTTCTATTATTCCTTCATGTATTTATTTTTTGAGTAAATTACATTTGCTTTGGTTAAGATTTGGATTAAATACATCAAATCCCATAGGTTTGGGTCATTTGCATCACACTTATCTCAATTTCTATTAGTTAATTGGTGAGAAGATAAATGGAATGCGATGATTTTTTACTATTTTTGTACTAAAATGTCTATTATTCCTTAGTCAATGCTAAGTTTGCGAATTAAAATACAAAATAACTAAGTGTAAATTGGTATTTTTGCTTGTTTAGTTAACAGTGTCAATGTGTAGGGGATGTCAAACTAATTTTGTTAAACTTACGAAATTTGTTGTATTTAATTCAAACATTAAGGAAATCAATATAATTTACCCATTTTATTATTATTATTATTATTATTATTATTATTATTATCAAAAATGTTTAAGACCCCCTTTCCCCCCACCCCCTTAACCCCCTTTTCTTTTTTTATTAGTCACTTTTTTTTTTTTTCTCCTCCAATTACCACGTGCCACATGTGTGTGGGGGGTGGTGGGGATAGAAGTTTGAGGAGGTTTAAATCACTGCTACATTATTATTATCTATTTTAAAATGAGAATCTTTGATCTTAAAAATTGTTTTAGAATTGAACTATGGCGTGTGTATCTCTTTATATCATTTATCCCACTAATGGTAAGTATATACATCTTCCGGCAAAAAATATAAATTCAAACTTGTATTAAGTTTCCCTGGTCACCTCTCCATGGATCAATGATGAGCCTAGTATTGCATGTAAGAAAAATGCTTGAGAGCTCTAAAATAAGAGCTCTAAACCATGCACTAATGACATGGAAGTGTGTGGGGTCCAGCCTGATGTGATGTTTTGGCTTGAAATTTTTTTTTTTTTGGACATGCCAACTCATTAGAGCTCTTTTAGAGCTCTACTTTTAAAGGTCTATAGCATTGTTGTTGCATGTAAATATATAAATATGTAGATAGTTCTAGTGCTTGGAACAAAACTAGAAGTGATAATAGCAAGAGTAGCTCTTCAACTCAACAATCAGGACAATGTAATCATAGGAGCCCCTCTTGTTCAACCCCGTGATGATCTTTTCTGGTTTGGACGGCCTAGATTTGTTCTCACTCTTCTCCATTTGACTCTTCTTTGTACCTACCTACCTACCTATTTTAATTCCTTCTTTGTGTTACTGCATTGTGTTTGGATTTTAAATTTATAAAATAAAATAAAATAAAATAATAAATAAATAAATAATTTTTTACTAGGTAAATTATAAATATATTTTTTGAGAGTTGCTTAAAATTCAAATACCCTCTTATGATTCTAAAAATTACATCTCGTCCCTTAAAATTTCTTATTTCATAATAAATGGTCCTTTTTATCAATAAATCATTAAATTAACAAATTTAATGATCTCAGAAATATATTTCAATTAATATTTCAGGTAATTTTATTATTATATAGGGGAGCAGTTAGAAATTTTATTTTTTCAAT
Organism: Camellia oleifera; assembly: GCA_022316695.1. Classification (NCBI taxonomy): domain Eukaryota; kingdom Viridiplantae; phylum Streptophyta; class Magnoliopsida; order Ericales; family Theaceae; genus Camellia; species Camellia oleifera. The sequence goes on from CM039317.1 coordinate 117,957,687, forward strand.
TGATTCTGTTAAATAAAAAAATTCTTACAAGGGCGTATTTGTAATTCTCCACACAAGATGCAATCTTTTATTTTTTCAATTGATTCTGTTAAATAAAAAATTTCTTACAAGGGGGTATTTGTAATTCTCCATATCACAAGATGTAATCCGTATTTTATGTAAGCCTCAGGAAGTGTTCTTGTAATTTACTCTTTTCTATTTTATTCACTTTCATTTCTCTACAACTTAAGAAAAAAACAAGAACTAAAAAAAGAATTTAACGAAAAAGACAAACTATTCTTAAGCTGTTTTGGATTATTAGAGTACTAACAAATGCCTACATTTTTTGCTGATGATTTGAGAATGCATTCGAGCTTGCATTCTTCATTTGGGTCACGGTAAGTCTTTTCCTCCTCTTTGTGTGTTGAGAAATAAAATTAAAATAATAAAATAATAAAAAAAGCATACAATTAAATGATATTCGAAACACAAAAAAATCTAGAAGCAGATAAAGATCTTAGCCCGTTGGGCCGAGCCAACAGATCGAGCCGCTAATCCTTCTGTGACAAGCCCATTCGACAGGGCTTAAACTTAAGGTCTTCAGCCCTGGACTGGCTCACTTAAAAAAGCCTATTATTACAGGCTTAGGCACCAATTTCATGAGTTAAGCTTACAGATAGTTGTGGGATTTTTGTGAGACCCACACCCCATCTATGTGGATATTTTTTTGAAAAAATTATTTAAAAGTTTGTGACTATCATATCAATTTTACTTGATTTTGATCAATTATAGTAGGCCATATAAAAAAAATAAGGTCCCAACTCCCATATTTTCACCATATTGAGTGGTTCCAACATGGTAAGATCCTATAGATTTCACTTTGCCCATACAACCTATCATGAATGAACTTTGTGATCAAATCAAAAGTAAATATCATTTTCCCTCCAAAATCATCACGCGTTTTTTACGTTGACCTACATACTTCGATTTATTTCAATTTAATACTTGAAATTTTTACAAATTGATCAATTAGACCCATGCCGTCACCTTCCATCCACAATTAGACGGAATGTGCTGATGTGGGGGGCAAATTAATTTTTAAAGTATAGTTTGAGGGGCAAATTGATTTTTAATTTGGAGGGTAAATCAATTTTAAGGTATAGTTTAGAAGGTAAAATGGAATTTTAAATGCCACGTCGGCACATTCCGTCCAATTATAGATGGAAGGTGATAGCAGAGGTCTAATTGATCAATTTGTGGAAAGTTCAGGTACTAAATTGAAATAAATCGAAACATGGGGGTTAACGTGAAAAAAGCGTGATAGTTTGGAGAGAAAATAATATTTACTCTCAAATCAAAGCCAATTATTTGGTCTAGAAGACTAGAACCATCCAATAATTTTTTTTTTTTTTTTTTTTTTTTCTGATTTAATTTTTTATACAATGAAATGTTGTTTTATGTTTTCCACATTCAACATAATTTCAAGACAAGTTGCACTATCAAAATTAATATATTCTTACACTCACTATAGTTTGTGTTTTTTAAGTGCATATAAAGTTTGGGTTCAATTCATGCTACCATGAGCACAGGGATCATTGTGACAAGCGTTGTGTTAGCGAAAGAAGCATCCATGTAAACTTGCATTTTTCATTGCCACCACCACCTATTTTAGTGAACAAAACTGTTGTGAAATTATTTCAAATTCATGTTTGTTTTTCATTACTAATTCCAATATGATTTTATTCCTCAGGGTGGCAGTTCAGGTTCTTTGCAGCTATATTACACTTCCCCTTTATGCACTTGTGACGTAGGTGAAACTACTACTAGTACTATTACCAACATGTTACATATTTTTAAAATAATAATAATAATTTTGACAAAAATGCTAAGACTTTGAAATATGTGATCAGATTCATCTTAACTGGGCTTACACCATACTAAATTTAAATTTGTACTATACATTTAAATTTTGAAAATTTTTTTGAGTATTTTTTCTTCTTGAATTATAATATTTCTATTATATAAATAGTGAAATATTGTTTTTCATACATATCCACATATATGAATATGATTATAAAAATAAAATGCTATATAGCGTGAATTTTCATTTCAAAATTTATTGCAAAAATGACGTTTGTGGTGTTGATTTGAAGTTGGTAAAAGTCAGGGCACTCCCAAAATTATAGTGGTCCCTATATCTATATAATATGGCAGAATGATTTTTGAAAATATATAAAATGTATTAGAGATATATTTGATTTCAGAGGCTCAGATCAATTCTAATAAACATCAATGCTTCAGATGATGCTTTGATTCTCGCCCAACACCCAAGTACTCTTCTCTCCAAGCATCACTAACTTTTGCCTCCTTACCTACCCACATCTGCCACCCACTCTGTAATGCCCCAAAATAAATAGAATAAACCCGTCTCATAAGAGGAAATAAAGTTGAAACAAAATACTTTCATTAATCAAAGTTGATATACAAAAGGTGACACATGCATTATACATTCATAAATGATTCATCCTGAATCTACGGCATGTGTTACAAATAGTAATAAAAAATGAAAGTTAAACAGATATTCAAATGCCCTAAAGGCTTACATATTTCCAAGATCGTACTTGGTTACAACAAAATGAGTCAAAAGCTCAATACAATTAAAGCCCTAGGCTTGTACAAAAGTTAAACACAAAACAAACGAAATAAGCCTTCAGCCCCACAGTCCTCACAAGCTAAATCCTTGGCGGAGGCATATCACCAGCACCTGAAAATGGTTTTTCCCAAATAGTGTAAGCTAGTAGAAATAATCTAACACAATATATTAATCTTAACAAAGATATAAGCATGATGTATATATACAATGCCTGTGCTAAAATCTTTCATAATTTACCAGATCAAACAATGCCAAATTTTATATCTCATTTCATTGTTCATATCCTAACTCATTGGATCTCAAATCGATGTAATTATCATACAAGCTCAATCATTTGCCATTTTACAGAAATTTTATCCGCGGGATCGGCACCCAGTAGTGTAAGCTCACTCATTTGCCATTTACAGAAATTTTGTCTGCGGGATCCCCACCCAGCTCAAGCTCAATCCTTTGCCATCATACAAGCTCAAACAATTTTCGGGACTTTCACCCTAGACACACAGACCAACTTAATTTACTGGAGACCATTTCATTTCTCCTCCGAAACATGGAGTACGTCATCTTTCTCCTCCCAAACATCACACATATATAATGTATTAAAATACAATCATGTTCAGTGACAATCAATAAGTAATTAGTTTCAATTCACTTAATCCTCATGCAATTTCTACAACAATCATAGCTATCTTCCACCGATAGCCCAAAATAGATATTTCTAAACAGATATACAATCTCCAAAACAGATAAATTATTTAAATTTCCATAGGTGAGAGGTAATACATATCTAACTCCACCATTTATATAAACATCTATCCAATTTCACATTCTCAATACTAATTCCATTATTTATACAAAATAATTAATTTAAACAATTTAGGGCAAAACTCCATTTTCTCCCAAAAATCAATCCATGTGTCAAAATCAACAGTTTTCACGCAACACATCTTCACATCTACAACCACAGTCATTTTCAACACTTTAATTTGAAAACTCCTCTTTTGATTTTAAACCAAAATCCTAGGTTTGTCTAAACTTGTCGAAATCCCACCATTGGTTTACACAACAACCAATAACTAAGTTAAAAATCATAGGAGAGTGTAAAAAGTTCATACCTTCAAGTTTAGAAGACCAAGGGAGAAGTGAAGAAACTCCAAAGACACCGAAACCAAGGTTGATTAGGATCAAAACGTAACTCTTGAAGTGCTCTACCTTTTTAACAAAGGCACAAGGATGGAGAAATCACTAGATCTAGATAAAAAAAAAGTAGAAAGAATGTAAGTTTTAGAGAGAGAAACGGGGGTTTCAACTTTAGGGTTTAGAGAGAAATAGATCTGAAAAAGTGATGTGAAATGACCTTTTTATGAACTGATATACACACAGTCCGCTCGAGCGCAACGAGCGCAAGAAGTGACACTCGAGCGTCAGACACAATAAGTTGTTCTGCTCGAGCGCAAAAAGTGACGCTCGAGCGCCAAGATACAATGAAAAAGGGATGACACCGCTTGAGCGCAAGAAATGACGCTCAAGCGCAAAATACACACTCCCGGTAGTTTTGCAAAGAACAGACCATCGCTCGAGTACAAGAAGTGCCGCTCAAGCGGAAGAGCAAAATTTTGGGCAACAAGAGTTGGGAAATCGAGTAACCAATCTGTCACAAACATAACTTCAACAACCCAATAGCCAAAATTAAAGGAAAAACAAAGGAAGCAAGGTATAATCAACAGTACGAAACCATGAAACCCGTATCCAGAATACAATGAGGGTCGAGTTAAAATCGGAATTACTATTCTCTCTCTCTCTGTCTCTCTTTCTCTCTCTCTCTCTCTCTCTCCCTTTCCCTCTCTCTCTATGTTCTTTTTCTTGATTTCAAATCTCTCATTCCTCTTTCTACCCATTTCTCTCTTTGGCTTCATCAAAGTTCACTCCGACTGTTGATCACTCTGACCACTCTCACCATTGTTCACTCTGATAACTCGGTTGCGACATCACTCCGATTATTCCTGTTGCTCAGTTGCAACATTCATCAAAATCACTTAGTTGGTTTCCTATAAGATTCGATTGTATGCATATTTTTGACAAAAGAGGGTGTGAGAGTGTGAGAATCTAGGATTTTTATTTAGGTAATCTAAGGATTTTTATCTATATAATCTAAGGATTTGAAGCACAAAGTATAGCGATTCTGGTTTTGACCCATTACTTGTTGTATTTCGAACTCAAGTTGGTATGATTTAGAATGGTTATTCATATCTTGTTTTCCTTGTCTCCCCTTCTATTTTGGTTATCAGGTTGTAATTGTGCGTTTGGAATAGGTTAGTTGCTTGTTTTTTTCCAAACCTGTGATACCCAGATTTTGGCTCTTCCGCTCGAGCAGGCATTCATGCGCTCGAGCGGGCTTCACAAATTTTTCTTCTCTACTTGAGCGGTCATTCTTACGCTCGAGTGAGACTTGTCAACTCTCAGTATTTTTTTACAGACCTACAAATATTGGAAAAGTGCATTGGACGCTCGAGCATCCAATTTCACGCTCGAGCAGAACTTTGTGTCTGACGCTCGAGCGTCACTTTCTACGCTCGAGCGGACTGCGTGTATAACTGTCCGTGAAGATAATGTTTTGAATCACTTTTTCATTTCTCTCTCTCTCTCTCTAAAACTTTTCAAAAACCTAGATCTACACATTCTCTCTCTAAAACTCACTTTCTCTCTTAGATTTCATCTAGATTCGTTGGTCTCTTCACCCTAGTGCTTTTGAGAAAAATGTAGAGCATCTCAAGATCTTCATTTTGATCTAAATAAAAGTGGGTTTCGATGTCTTTGGAGTTTCTCTCTTGTTTGACTCATCTTCTTCCTTTGAGATGGGAATCTTTTCTATACCTTCATATGATATTTAGCTTAGTTATTTGTCTCTTGTGTAACAATGATGTGATTTGGGGGTGTTTCAAGCAAACCTAGGATTTGGATATAATATGGAAAGAGGGATTGTTGTTGAATATGAAATAAATGAATGTGGGTTGTGAAAATGAAATTATGTTGGGTCAAAATGGTTGAGTTTGATGCTTGGGTTGATATTTGAAAAAGAGAAATTTTTGCCTTAAATTGACTATCATAATTATTTTATATAAATAATTGAAATTTGTGGGGTAAGCATGAAATTGAGCAAGTATTGAAATAGATGGTAGAATTGTGTATGTAATACTTCACATCTTTGGAAATTTTGGATAAATTATTTGTTTTGAGATTGCATACCTGTCTAGAAATATCTGTATTGGGCTATCGGCGGAGGATAGCCATGATTGTTGTAGAAATTGCATGCAGATTAGATAAATTGAAACTAATCTCTTGTAGTTGTCATTGAATATGACTGTGTTTATATACATTGTATATGTATGGTTATTTGGGAGTAGAAAGGTGTCATGCCCCAAAATATAATACAACAATCATTTCCATAAGATCTATGAACATAATAAAATGATCTACTTCATTCATCAGAGTTTCTATTACAAAAGGGAATTGCATGCATTATACAGTCATAAACATTCATTATGAATCTACAGCATGTAATTCAAGTTAACGATAACAAAATAAGTGCCCTACGGGCTTACATTTTTCCAAGACATCACTTGGTTATAACAAAAGAAAGAATCCTAAGCTCTATACAAGTTAAGCCCTTGGCTTGAATAAACATTTAAGCACAAATATAACAAAAATGAAGCCTTCAGCCTTCAGTCCTCCCAACCTATGTCCTTAGAGATGGCATGTCACTAGTACCTGAAAATGTTTTCCCAAGTAAGGTGAGCCAAAACCCAGTAGAGATAAACTAACACAATATATGAGGTTTAACTAAGATATAAGTGTCAAATAGATGTTTCATATTCATAATCAACTTACATTCTTTCCTTAACAATTCAACATAGATAGCCATAACTCAATCCATTTCCATTTATTCATTTTAGGTTAATCCATTAACCAAGTTCATTGTTATCTAACCAACCACAATGAGCCTACAACTCAACGGTTCACAAATTCAATACAATCATTACTCCAACACTTCTATTTTGCCATTTTATGAAATTCTCATCCGAGGGAATCGGCACTCATATATATATACAAGATTTCGGGACTTTCTCTCTGGACACTCCAGCCAACTTAATTTTAAATGGAGTCCATCCCCTATCTCCTCCTAAACAATGGAGCACATCCCCTTTCTTCTCCCAAATAATTATACATATACAATGTATTAAAATATCGCCAGCGATAACTATCCACCACCCATATTCAATGTTTCAATCATACCGTCACATTAAATGACATAATTTAAATGATAGGTTTTAATTTACCTAATCCTCATGCAATTTCTACAACAATCACAGCTATTCTGTACCGATAGCCCAAAACAGATATTTCTAAACAGATACACAATCTTTTAAACAGATATTTTACCAAATTTCCATAAGCGAGTGATTTAACAAATCCAACTACACCATTCATTCACATAACCTTCCAATTTCACATTTCCCATATCAATTTTATTATTTATACAATTTGATTATCCAACTCAAATTAGAACAAATTTCTCTTTTTTTCAAATATCAACTCAAAGGTTAAATTTCACCATTTTAACACTAGGGAACCTCATATACAAGCCCCTTAGTCATTTTGTAAAAACAATATGGAAAACCCCTCTTTCAATTTTGAATTCAAATCCTAACTTTACTCAAATCCTCCCAAATCCCACCATTTATACAAAACAACAAATACATAGGTTAAAGACCATATTAAGGTGCAGAACGTCTCTACCTCAAATATAGAAGGCGAGCCAAGCAAGGGTGGAACTTCAAAAATGATGAAACCAACTTCTACTCGGATCAAATTGAAAAGCTTGAGGGGTTTTACCTTTTTAATGAAGGCACAATGGTGTAAAGATCACTAACACTAGATGAAAATGTAGAGAGAGAGAGAGAGAGAGTGTGTGTGTGTGTGTGTGTGTGTGTGTGTGTGTGTGTGTGTTTTAGAGAGAGAGAGTGTGTGGATTTACGTCTTTGGAAAGTTATAGGGAGAGAGAGAGAGAGAGAGAGCCGAAAAAGTGATATAAAATATCACTTTCGGGATCTAATATACGCACAGTCCGCTCGAGCGGATAGTTTGACGCTCAAACGTCAGACAAAAACTTTTGTTCCGCTCGAGCGCAAGAAGTGACCCGCTCGAGCATAGAATACGCACATCCAGTATTTTTGCAGACAACAGACATCCCGCTCAAACGCAAAAAAAGATGCTCGAGCGCACACCCGCTCGAACGTAGGAAACTCCGCTCGAGCGTGAAAAACACTCTCCCAACACTTTTGCAGACATGCAAAGTACTAAGGGTTTGCAACTCCCGCTCAAGCGCAAGAAAGTCCGCTCAAGTGGAGAACCAAAATCTACATAACCCGCTCAAGCGCAATAATGGCCGCTCGAGCAAAAGACCAAAAATCTAGGCATCATAAAGTTTGAAAACTAAGCAACCAACCTATTCCAAACACAACAACAACTACTTAAAGACCAATTTCAAAGATATACAAGGGAAGAAAGGGATAGACAATCATATAAAAGCATTAAACCCGAGTCCGGAACATCACAAGAGCCGAGTCAAAACTGGGATCGCTATAAAAAGGGATGTGCTCTGCGTATGATTGTGTGTTTAAATACATTGCATATGTATGAATGATTGTTTGGGAGGAGAAAGGGGGTGGACTCCATTATAATTAAGTTGGCCGAAGTGTCCTGGGTAAAAGTCCTGAAATTATACATGCGTGCCGATCGCACTGATGAAATATGGCAATTGTAGTGCTTGTATAGCCTACGTTTATATGGGTCCCATTTGACAGTTTCCCGCAAACAAAATATCTGTGAAAGGAAAGTTTGAAGTGTCTATACGTTGATGATGTGATTGTAGAACTAATGAGTTGTAATCTCATTTGGATTGTTAAAGAAATGATGAAATTGGCTCCTGTTATGAAATGAATTGAATGGAAATGAAATAAGAATTGAATTTGACATCTTATGATTATATAAAGTGTGGTTGTTCGATCACTGATGTTGTATATGCATAGTGTAATTATACCTTTGCTAAGTTTCGTATACTGTGTTAGATGATTCCTACTGGGCTGTGGTTCACTCTATTTGGAGATAACATTTTCAGGTATTATGAGGGACTTTTGGAAGCACGAGCTTTCGGTTTTATATATTTTTGTATAACTAAGGGTTTATTTGTAAGAGCTAGTCTCTCTTTTATTGTTATCAAGCTGAGGCTTGGAAAAGTGTAAGCCGATAGGGCATTTCTTTATGTTGAACTCTTTTGTATCATTAACTACATGAAATGAAAAGACTATTTACTCTGATTCATGTCACCAATTATGTATGCTTTGGATCCTATTTATAGTATTATTTTGGAGACGTTACACAGAGCTTCAAAGAAACCCATAGATTTTTATTTTCTTGCTACAAACATTCATCAATATTCATCAATAAAGTAACAAAGTACTGTTTATGCTTTTTTTTTTTTTTTTTTTTTGTTCCAGACATTCATGAATACATAGGGTGCGAGAATCAAGAATTTTTTGTGTAAATGTGAGAGTGTAAGAATCTATTTTATGGGTTTTGATATGATAATCTATTTTTATTTAAGAGTGTAAGAATCAAGGATTTGGGTTTTGATATGATAATCTATTTTTACCTGATAGAATTTTTATTTGATAGGATTTTTATCTGCAATGTAAAATGTGATAGGATTTTTACAAAAATGTTTGAGAGCTCTAAAGGAGCTCTAATGGGTGGAGCTCCCATTGATTGATGTTTTGGCTTCTTTTTTTTTATTATTATTTTTAAACCTTACCATGCCATTTGAGCTCTCTCCCTAGAGCTCTGTATTACCACCGGGATTTTTATCTGCAAAGCACAAAGCTTCAAAGAAACCCATAAATATTTACCAAGTACAGAACTTCAAAGAAACCCATAAATTTTTATTTTCTTGCTGCAAAAACTTTTACATTCTTCAGAAAAAAATTTGCTTTGATTTAGTATTGCTAATTTTTTACATTCTTGAGAAATTTTTAACTAGTATATAATACATTTGATTTGCAATATTGGTGAACATTATAAATCTTATATGTTTATTTCTTAATTTGCATTAAGACAAGGGGGAGTTCTTATAATGTTTGAATTCTGTAAAGTGTGTGGTATAAGTAAAATTGTTACAAGTTCTTTAAGAATAATAATATTTTTTCAGTATTTTATTAATATCTTTATACACCGTGCCTTTAGGCACTTACATACACTAGATATTTAAACTTATCATAAATTCAATTTTTAAACTCATCCTATAAATATTTAAACCCATCATTAATTGCATCGTACCTTTAGGTACGAACATACACTAGTATATATATATTAGGTAATTTTTCTGAGTATGTAGTATTATTGTCATAAAAATTAAGTTGTATTTTCACTTCAATTATTTTTAAATACAGGTAGTCTGTGTTTGAATAATAAATTTAGTTAGATATTCGAAAAAGGAAAAGTAAATGCAAGGAAAATCAAGAAACAATTTAGTATATATTTTATTCACATTTTCACATCCCTTTTCAAATGGATATACAAATTTATAATTCAAATACAACCTCTAAATATATTAGAAATTTGGCATATATATATATATATATTTAATCATGAAAAGGCAAATTTAGGATAAAATAGTGAAGTGAGAATAATATTCGTTTTGTTTGAGTGTAGACCCAATTCAAAATGAATGTAAAATATATTGCTAGGACATTTATTTTTCTCAAGTTAGAACCATATAAAATGAATGGAGTTGGGTGCAATTTTCTGAAAAAAAATTTATGTATCCCTAAATACTTAATAATGGATTGTTTGGTGACAGATGGGATCACAATTTAAGAGTAAGGTACTAGAAGAGCAAATAGCCGACATCATAAACCAATGGTACGCCGAGGTGAGGGTGAAGAGGAAGAAGCAAGAACAATATTAGAAAGAAAGAAGAAAAAAAAATGTGGTAAACTACTAATAAGTCCGAATAGTTAGACTTAATTTTCATTAAGTCCTATTAAAAATAAGTTTTGGTAAAATTGTCGCTAAAAATAATTTTTTTGTGACAATTTTTTATATATGTCGCTAAAAACTGATAATTAGTGAATTTTTTTTGTCATGATTTTTATAAATTGTCGCTAAAATTTACAATTAGTGACTTTTTTATGACAAATTTTTCTCATAAGACTTATTAGTAAATAAGTCCACTTATTATAACCTATACGTAAGTACCTCTTAGAAATGTTTCAGACTTTTAATTCAAGAGCTTTAATAATTTTAAAGTGGGGGTGCGTCTCACATGATGGCTGTTTTGGCATTTTTTTTTATTATTATTTTTTTATTATTATTTTTTTTTTGCAGCTTATTAGAGCTGGTCTATTGCGCCAAATTTAAAGCTGACAATCACTGCTCATTCACTATTAATGTCATCTCGGACTTCATTGTCAACACCTCATTGGAGCCTCAGAAACAGTCCCACTGATTTCTCATCTCACCATTATCATCGACCCACTTCAACTACTCCAATTCCAACTGATCAAACCAACACTAATAATTTATCTAACAGAGGAGAGATCACTGAAGAAGAAGTAGATACACCAGATGATCATCAAGCACCAGACTCGACATGGCTTCCATACCAAGCTGGGGTGGTAGAATTGCCAACAGTGAGGCGAGATAAAGGAAATTGAAATGGTAACGCTGTGTTTGGTTTGAGAGATTTGGAGAGAGAATTGAAAAGAAAAAAATAAAAAGTATGTAAAATTAGGTGAAATGTAGGTATAATTTATTCATATTTTACTTATATTTTCTTTTTTATCTTTTTCTTTTGAAATCTTTTTCCAAATTTTCTAACCACACACAGCCTAAAAATCCAGCTTCCTGTAGTTGTGGAGAGAAGTTTAATTTGATCATGTTAATGATATGAGTAATTCATTTTATAAATTATTGTGGGTAGAACTAGAATTAAGAGGCTTTCATCAATTAAGGCCAGCTTAAAATAATTTGAGACTAAATGATAATTTTAAATGAATTTTTATATATTTTTTAATAAGAAAATTTACCCATAAGTCTTAGTTTTTGAAAAGTTAAACCATTTAATCCTAAAAGTTTTTTTGTGCTCCATTTAGTCCTATTTTTACATCAGTATGATGTAAATGATGTAAATGATCCGATGTTTCATTCTCTAATTTCAAAATTTATTGAACTCTGATGAACATTAGATGTTTTTCATCCTATAATTTTAAACATTATTGAAATTTGATGAATATTAGATGTTTGAAATCTAATTTTTTTAACATTACTCTGATGTTATTAACATTATATCTGATATTATTAACCTTGTATATGATGTTATTAACATTGTAATGGGACCTTTCAGTCTATAAGAAAACTTTTAAGACTAAACAGTGTATAAGTTATTAATTTGGGATTTATTGGTGCATGTCCCTTTTTAATATTCATGTGATTTTTATTTAAATTTTTCCCTTGAAATGTAAAATAACTAATAGATAATATTAAGAAAATTATATCCCCAGTATAAGTTTAGTCATATGGTGTATAACACATTGACAATTTGTTTTGAAATTAGTAATGGTTGCGCTGGGAGGAATTTGAGGAAATTTTTATTTTTAACTTCTAAATTATTACTCAAAAATTAATTAATGTGGCATCGAAATTTGATTTGAAACTTCATTTTACATTAACTTTTAAATTATTCTTAAAATATCAATTAGACCCATTAATATATAAAACAATTAAATTTAAATATTTAATAATAATTTTCATCTAAAAAATGAAAAAAAAATTTATATTAGATAATAAAATTTACAAAAAAAAAAATTTATTTAAAAAATATACCTCAATTAAAATTGCCTCTTTAAGCCACAAATTCTTTGAATCTACCACAAGAAATTTGCTTGGTTCTTCTTTTCTAAAAACACTTTTTAGAAAATTTTACTTTCATATTTTTCGTGTTTTTTTGTTTTTATTGAATTTTTTTTAATATTTTAAGTAATTTTTTTTTTTACTTTTAGACATATATAACATAAATATACCTAAAAAGAAAAATTGTGAAAAAAACCTTTTAAAAATTCACTAAACCCCAAAAATACAAAAAAAAAATACGAGAATTTAGTACATTTTTTATATTTTTATGTACTTATTAATATTTTAAAATATATTTTCACAAATTTTTTACTTTTTAGATACATCTAAGTAAGGTACATTTAAAAAAGTAAAAAGAAAATATTTAATATTTAAAATTTAAAAAATATTCACTAAAAACAAAAAATCACAAAAATCTAAAAATTCAGTTTTCAAATAACTTAATTCAAAAAATTCACACCAAACACACTGAATAGAGTCCAAAATTCTAAGTCCACTCTCTCTCTCTCTTCCGAATTGAGTCCAAAACTCCAAGTCTACCTTGCACAATTTAATTTTTTACGAGAATGATATTATCGAAGTGTCTTTCAATATAAATAGTTCAAATCATTAAAGTGAATCATGTATTGGGCTCGTGAAAGTCCAATAGCACCTCCAATCAGTTTGGCCAACAGGGGGGGAAGCCTTGCCCATTTCTAAATTACAAATTATAAATCTATATTTTACTCATATAATCATCTGATATATATTTTGTCCTTTCATAGAACACCTAAACAAATTTCTTAACAGATTTTTGGGTACTTTACCCTTTTATAGTTTAAATATAGGCAAAGAATTCTCTTATCATTTTGGACTAAAGTGCATAGGTAACTCTATAAAAAGTAAGAACAAAGTTACCTAAATACCCCTATGCCATATTCTCTTTCTCTCTTCTCTAATACATATAATTTTCTATTTTAATCAAATATTTAACAAATAAAATCATAGTAACCATAATTCATTATCATAAAATTAACTTAATGTAATTTTTAATTCTTGACCCAATTTCTTATTTAATAATATTTTAAATTAAATATAAAATTACCATAAATTAAACCTTAAGATTAACCTAAACACTTTAGTTATTACCATAAAATTATCTTAATTTAACTTTTAATTTTTAATTTTTAATCTAATTTCTTATTTAATAAAATTTTTGAATAAGCATATATAAGTAACTAATTAAATCATAAATTAAACTAAACACCGTAATTTATTATCATAAAATTACTTTATGTAATAATATTTTTAATTAAACATATATATATAACAAATTAAATCATAAATTAAACTAAACACCCCAATTAAAAAAATTACCTTACTTAATAACATTTTAAATTAAACATATAAATATATATTTAAAAAAATAAATCATAAAATTACATTAATCTAATTTTTAATTTTTAACCCAATTTATTAGTTAATAACGTTTTAAATTAAACATTTACATATAGATATACTAGCAACAAACCCGTACTATGCACGGAATGAATTTTTTTTTTAAATACAAAATATTATAAAAATAAAAATAATTCATCGTATTTATTTAAACTCTATAAAGCAAAAACTATTAAAACAAAAATAGTTCAATAATTTTAAACTAACTATTAAAATTTAATTATTAAAAGCATGTCAAATTTCATTAAGAATTATTATATTCTATATTGGTTAAGTGAATTATCTGCTCAGATTGAGCTAAACTATCCCAACACAGCATCAAGATTAATATAACCATCAAAAACCCAACCCTAAAGAGATTTCTTATTATTGAGAAGTACCACTTTACCCCTAAATTATAAAACTGTATGAATGGACCCCCTAATTAAAACTATTAATGTGTTTCACTTTGACCCATTCCGTTAGGGGGTCCAACTAACATGCTTTTGTAGTTTAGGGGATCCATTTGTACAATTTTATAGTTTATGGGGCAAAGTGATACTTCTCAATATATAGTCTAGGGGTCAATTTGTACATTTTTATAGTTTACTGGGTCAAAGTGATATTTCTCAATAGTTTGAGAGTCTTCATGCAAATAACTATAATTGTAAATGCACCTAAAATGTAAAATTTAAAAAAAAAAATACTAAAAATGAAAAAGTAAAAAATAAAAACAAAAAAATAACACTTTTTTTTTTTTTGTAGTGTTTTGTTTTTAGTAATTTTTGTATTTATCTTTTCATAAATATCTTAGTTTGGTGTATTTGATTGAAATACAAAAACAAAGAAAAAAAAAAGTTTATTGAAGATTAAAAAAAACTCAAAAATAATTTTAAAAAATTAAACTAAACAAATTGATAAGTGCATTTTTAATCAAAATAATTAATTAATTTTTAATAATTTTTGTTACATATATACTTTCTGAATAATGCTATATATACCAATTAATGTACTAACTAGTATACTAACAGCTGATGTGGCATAATTTGAGATATTTTTAGTTATTTGTAATTTGTATAATAGGTATGGTCAGTAATAATGGCATAACACTAATTGGTACATTAATGTGTACATTAATTGATGTATGTAGCACCGATACTTTGTAAGAATTTAAAATGCAATTTTGAAAATCATTCCATATCATTTTTCTTAAATAATATTTAAAAATAATTCCTTTTGTAAAATTTGCAAATAATTCTCAATTTGGAAAAGGAAACCTTACACATAAATCTTTCTACATTTTAAAATACAATTTTGAAAATCATTCCATATTAATCTTTGAAAACAATATAATAAAAGGAAATTTATAAAGCCATTATTAATGAATATAATTAAAGAAAATTTGTAAAGTCATTATCAATTGATTAATTGACTTTTGTAGGTGTAGAGTATTCTTTTCCAATTTGAGAATTATTTACAAATAATACAAAAGGAATTATTTTCAAAATAGTATTACATTGCGATTATGGCAGTATATTTTAAGAACAAAAAATTATAATAACAATTATCATATCTAAAATAAAAGTGACATTTTTAGAGAGTTTAAAAAATTAATTTAAATTTTATAAATCTAATTTTGGACAATAATTACAAGACATAATGATATGTGGAATATTTAACGGTGTAAAATTTACATATATATATATATTAGAAAGTAAAAGTAAAAACATTCATCTTTTTTGCAATTATTGTCCAACATTATATCAAAAAGTAAAAATTAAAAATATTTTTAATTTATTTAAAATAATTTTACCTTATAAAATATATGTTAAACCAAACACTTTGACACAAAATTCTCAAAAAATACATATAACTGAACAAATCACATCGAATTCGGGCTATGTTCAACACATGCAAAATTAAAGTATTTTTAAAAAAAAAAATGTTGGAAACTATGTAATTCTAAATATAAAAAAATTACTTTGACTTATCAATTTTGCACAATTTTGCTATACTTAAACTTAATCATGATTGACTTTTAAAATCTGCTTAGAGTCATGTATAACTTGTTGCATGTAAATGAATTTAAGGCATTTAAAAGTATCTATAAACTGGGTTACAACCTCCCAAAAAAAAAGTACTAACATGTTACAGTGAAAACAATTAAAACATTTGTTGTTTAAAAAAAATTTGAACACAGAATTTTTTTTTTTTTAAATGTGAACACAGAGGTATCTTATTTACATATTGAATCATCACAAACACTTCATCATATTTCTTTTAAAAAAATTACAAAAACCCCAAAATAGTAACTTTTTATAGAGTTGATCTACACTTTAAATTAGTTAATGTCACCCACCCCTAAAAAATTGGGACATAATCAATAGAAAATAATGAACATTGACTAATCGTAAATATATCTGTCAAAAGAGTTTAAAAGCGTTGTAGTGATCTATTACATGAAATAATATTTTGAGCGATAAACAAGTTTTATATAGTGTGAAAAAAAAGGTTCAATTGTGTAACAGTTAGGGTTTTATGTTAAAAGAGAATATACTGGAGAAAAAAAGAGAAGAAAAAAGGAATTTCAATCTATCATTTTGAATTTTTATAAGAGATAATAGTTTGGACAAATCAAGAAAAAGTTTCTTTTAATTTTCCTTTCGAAAAACATAAATCATTGAATAATTAGTATTTTTATAATTATTACATTAATGTGTTACACATAGCATTTTTTTTAAATTGTTTTTTAATTAAAAAATTAAAAAATTAGTTGGAACTTTTGGAACTCTCACAGGGCTTTTCACCAAAAATCCCTTTACTATATAATATACTAGCCTATCACCCATGCTATGCACGGAATAATTATAAATATTTAAATTTTTTTAATATATAAATTATGTTTTTTAAGATTTTTTATAAAAATAATTTAATAATCTTATCACTAACCATAGTGTATGAGAGAAGTTGAAAAGGATACTGCAGAAACTATACACGAATTGTATGCATAATTATTTGTATGAGGGAATTTTAAATGCTGATCAGGGGATTTTGACCACATCAATAAATGTAGGCATGTGGAAAGGCATATGGATTGAAAAAAGTTAATAAATGTTGATTAAGAGATTTTGACCAAATCAATAAATACTGAGTTTTTTTTTTTAAATAAAAAATTTAAAAAATTCAGATTGTGATATTAAAGCTCCCACAGGCCTTAGGGGTTAAAAACCTCCTTTTGCTTAATGTATAATATAGATATAGATAGTATATATATATATATATATTAAATTAAACCATAAATTAACCTAGATACTCTAATTTATTACCATAAAATTACCTTAATATATTATTTAAGGCAACTCTATCTCTTTTTTATTTTCTTTAATTATTAATCAATTATCTTACTTATACACTATTAAATTTAAAAAGTGAGTTAGGACTTTTATATCATTTTCTATCAAAATTATATTTTTATTATCAAAATGAATTCAAGTCAATTCTTGTTTTTAACTTAACTCAAAAGGGTCTTTGGGCTAAAAAAGCGTGGGAATCAACTCCGTTGATTATTTTTCTTTGCTTTCCATCTTTCTTTATAGATTTTGATTTAGCCATTACGTATAATTATAGGGGAATTTTTTTTAAGATTTTTAATATTAAGATTTTATAAAATAAATGACATATAATATTTTCATAATAGTTAAGATTTTTAACATTTTTACAAAGAAAATTCGACTCAAAAATTTTTTGCCTGACTTAGAGAAATTTCACCCCGATTCAAAGAAATTTTAATTTTCACAAAAAATAAATTTCTTTGAATCGGGTGAAAATTCTTTGAATCGAATTTTCTCTGAAAAATGTTGAGGGACCTTAACTAATAAAAAAAATATATCTTGAACCTCTCTTACTACACAAAATTAGAGAGAGATGTTTCACTAATTTTTTCATAATTATATGTAATGGCTAAATCAAAATTTATGAAAAAAAATAAAATAAAAAAACACTTATGATTATTTGAAAATAACTTTCTAATCATTTTTTTTGTATTCAAAACTTGGTGAATGGATTATGGATATATAATTTTTTTTTTTCTTTTCAAAGGGTGATAAACAATGGCGGAGTCAAGATTTTGGCTCAGAAAAGGCACCATTGAATAAAAATCTTAACAAAATTTACAATCTATAGCGACCTCGGTCTTTTCCCATTTGGTTGTTGTATCCGGACTTAGGTTCCGTGGATCCTAACATTTTATAATTGTTGTTGTCGTCCTTTATCTTCTCTTTTTGAGTTATAGGATGTGTTGGGCAGGTTTGTTACAGGTTAGTTGGGTTTGGAAACCAAGTGTTGCTGTGCAGAATTTTGGACCTTCGCTCGAGCGAGGAGTTGGTTGCTCGAGCGAGATTTTGTTTCTGGTCCTTAGCTCGAGCGAGGGTTTGGTCGCTCGAGCGAGAGTAGAATTTTGTGTCTAGTGGCTCGAGCCAGGGTCTCTTCGCTCGAGCGAGCGATTGCGTCTAGTATAGACCTGAGGGCTGTGTTTCTTCGCTCGAGCGAGCGAGGTGTATGTTTTCGAGTTCTTCGCTCGAGCAAGACTTTATTCGCTCGAGCGAGTCTTTCTTGTGTCTGGTCGCTCGAGCGACCAATCATTCGCTCGAGCGAGCCTGTCGGGTTTAAATAGACAGCAGCGGGTTTTAAAACACTTTTTCATCCTCTTTTGATTCCAAAACCCTAGGTCCGACTTCTCTCTCCCTCCACTCACCTTCTCTCTTAGATTTCATCTACTTTTAGGGTGATTCTACCCTAGGCTCTTTATTAAAAGGATAGGGGGGGTTGAAGGCTTCGTTTTTATTTGAACGTTTGACGGTTTGGAGCACTTTGCATTTTAATCATCTTCTCCATTCGTGTTTTTCACTTCGAGGTAGGGATTTCCTACTCTATATTATAGGTGTTGTTCTAAGTTTTGGTATTTTGATATATTGGGGTTGTTTGGTAATTTTGGAAAAAAACCCTAGTTGTTGTAATAGATTAATTTGTATAATTTATTTAAAGAAAATTGGGAAATTTAGTTGAATTCATGGAATTGGGAAATTATAAGCTTAAATGGTGTACTTTGATAGTTTAATAACACACCCATGAAATTGTTGAGTTTATATTTGTTATAACATTTATTTCCTGTTTAGAGATAATTGCTTTAGACTATCGGTGGAGGATAGTCATGATTGTTATAGACATTGCATGTGGATTAAAGAAAACTGAAACTAATCACATTGGTTAAGTCATTGATTTTGACTGTTGAATTAATACAGAAAATACGTGTATTGATTAAGTATTGTATATGACAAGTGTTTAATACATTGTATATGCATATTGTTGGGAGGAGATAGGGGATGGACTCCTAAACCGGATATTGTTTGGGAGGAGATAGGGGATGGACTCCATTAGCACCACTAATATGTGTGCTTATTGATTTATGGAAGTGTTTTTACATGTTATTGATACATCACTAAAATGTGTATCAATTGGGAAGTATGGAAGTAAATTTTGGTTAAGGTTGATACAACACCAACATGTGTATCCATTATGATATAAGAAATGTTTAACTTGATTTGTTATCCCAATTGAATTGGAAATATTGTTAATAAGAGATGTAGTCTCTGTTGAGTTATTTGGCCAGGTTCTGAGCCATATTTGTATAAATGAAAATTTGAATAAATAATGGAAAGTGAAACATGTCATGGACATTAGTGTCATGAAACTGTATGATGATGAAACTGATATTTTGTATAGTCCATCTATTGAATGCTATTGCTTTATTCAATGCTTATATTTGGTTTAGTATATTTCTACTGGGCTGTGGCTCATCCTATACGGGAACATCATTTTCAGGTCCAGGTGATGTGCTACCTCCAAGGAATTAGCTTGGAAGGATTTAGAGTTGAAGAATCTGTTTAGATTAGTTGTTATTTCAGTTTATTTGATATTACATGTAAACTCAAGCCAATGGTTGAATTTGTAATTGAGTTAGTACTCACATTTTTGTGCCAAAGTGTTAAGCTTGGAAAGATGTAAGCCCATAGGGCATTCATTTTGATGTTGCATGTGATATCCTTCAATAATGATACTCTGATGAATGAGATAATGATTGGTTTTCTTTTATCAATGCATGCTACTGTTATATATTATGGGTTTATTTTGAGGGCGTTACACAATCCAATTTAACTTTATTTTTACTAGTATATAACCCGTGCTCTGCACGGGATTAAACATTAATAAATTTATTTTTAAATTAATTAAGATAATTAAAAAAAAGCTTAAGTAAGTTTTAACTTTTTTTTTAAGACAAAGAGAGTGTTTGAAATTAGCTTTTTAAGTGGGGTTTTTTTTTTTTTTTTTTGACTTTTTTAAAAGATTAAAAAAACTTAATAAATTTAAGAATGGGTTTTTTAATTGTATGGGAAAATACAAATAAGTGTTGTCAAATTTTTATTTTTTACTTAAATTTTCCATTTTCTCCTTCAAAAGGTATAAATATTTATGCACTCACTCACAAGAATTATTTGGTCTTTTTAAACTAGTACAAAGATTTCCTAACTTTAGTTTTTTTTTTTTTGTTCATGCCAAACACATTTTAGCACTTTTTAATTTCTTGATTTTTTTTAATAAAAAAGATAACATCTCAGGCATGGCATGAGTTTCACAATTTTTATTTATTTATTTATTTTTGTTGCTATTAATATTTTTTCCTACATATTACATAACAAATAGATATATAATAATTCAATTTTTTTTAGAGTGTCAAATAATAATTCAATTGATAAAACTAAAATAAATGAATTTTCTAAAATTACAAAAACTATATCTTGGGTCAAGTATAATTACATTATCTACGAAATTCATAATTATAATTCATCCTACCACAACTTATCAAGTGATATAACAATCTTATCTTCATTTTCTTCTTTTTCTTTTTTTGTCTCTTTTAAATTTTTATATTTATTTCAGTATTTACATTTGGAAAAAAAAAATATTTTTGTATTAGTAACATTTGATTTCTCAATTGATAGAGTATAATAAAATTTAAGGGTAACTACCAATAGGTCTTACTTTTGAGACTTATTACTCATTAAGTCCTATTGATAAATTTATTAAGTGATAAAGATAAATTTATTAGTTTTTTATTTTTATGAATAAATTTATAGTGATAAATTTATCAGTCTCTTTGTTTTTATGAATAAATTTATAGTGATAAATTTATGAATCTCTTATTTTTATAGTGTTAAATTTATTAGTTAGAACCTGTAGGTAAATAAGTCTAATTAATAGGACTGATTGATAAGTACCCCTAAATTTAAATTGACCATAAAGTGTAAGGGTATTTTTAAAATTTTATGAGATGATCAAGGTACCCAGGCTATGTTAGATTTATGTCAATCAACACAAATTAAAGAGTTACTTGACCAATTTATTTATGTATATATTTTTTAAATTGATAAACATATATCATTAGTAATTTTTTGTTTCATTATAAAATGTCCATATTTATGCATATTTAATAGTTTTGAAAAAATAGATTAAATGTAATAATTTTCTTATAGTGTTGTAATTATGGTCATAACTTCATTAGGAAAAGAAAAACTATAAGAAACTTTTGAAATAATGTTCTACACTAATTGTTAATTAACACATATTATTATGTCGTAAAATATTAAAAAGAGAAAAAAGAAAAAAAAAAAGAGTAGTGATACACAAATATAAAATCAATCCAAAAAATTATTAATAGTGGTTTTGTTGGATTTTGATCTATCACTTTATAATAAATGATACATTTTGGGATAAAATTTTGCATAAAAATTCTAGTAAAATAATATTTTCCCAACAAAAAATGGTTATAAGCCAAAAAAAAAAAAAAAAAAAAAAAAAACAAAGACTAGAGGGTCGAGAGGGAAATGATACACAATGTATGAAATATAAAAACAAAAAATGGTCAGAAGTTTATTAAAAAAAAAAAAAGTAAATAGTAAGAAAAATTTGTGTACCTAAAGGATGAAAAAGTCTCTTTAAAGAATGTAAGAGACTAAATATAAGTTAATTTTCAATTGTCTCATAAAAATAGAGAAAAAATAATGAGTTGCTTCACTCTATGAATGTAATATTTATAGGATGAGGAGGGTATGAATGATTTGAAGAATATGTAATGCATGATGGCTAAAATTTTTGGGTAAGAGAAAGAATTTGTTAGAGAAAGAATGCACAAGAAGGATTTTCTTCATTCTTCCTTTTCTAAATCATAAATTATGGAATCATTATAGAAAATAATAAATTCTTAATTTTTTATTTTTAAATTATTTTTTAGACTTAAAAATTTTGAAATTTAGTATGGGATGTTAGAGCACAAAATCAACAAAGCACACTTGATCCATAAATTTAAATCTCAATTTTGTTTATTCAAAAGTTCAGGAACTAAAATAATTTGTCCAAAAATACAAGCTCAAGCAAAATTACCAAAATAACCTTCCATATATATGGATATATATATCTTGTACACACGGTTCCAAAAACCCTAAACATACACACACACTCCACTCTCTTACTCTCTGTCTCTTCTCTCTACTCTTCAACCGCCTACCGGCGACAACACCTCCTCCGTCGCGCAGACAGCATCTTCCCCGCCATGGCCCTCTCCCTCCTCCATCGCTGTCACCGTCTGGCGAGCTTGTCGCACTCCACCGTAACAGGCTCGTCACCGATGCAAGGCCAGAATAATGTCTTTGGAAGGTCACCGAAGAGAGAGCTTCTCTTCGAAAGGTCACCAGAGACGAGATCACCACCGGATTCCTTTGTATGTGTATATATCTTAGTCATCCACCATCACCAAATTCCGATGGCCATTGAGGGTGTTTGTTTTGGCATTTTTTAGCGAACTCATGACTTCTGGCTTGTGAAAAACTATTTTGAATTGTTTGGTTAAACTTATTTCAAACAACTTTTGATTCTAACAACTTATTTTAAGTCAAAAAAGTTGATTATAAGAAGATGCTCACCCCTTACTTCTGATTTATCAGCTTCTGCTGTGGATATGTTAATTTACAGTTATACTCTTAAATTTTTTATTTTTTATTTTTTTAAAAATAGAAAATGACCCAAATGGACTATAGAATATTATCATTATTTTTTCATGAGAAATGTAGACAAATAGTGAATAACAAAAAATAAAAGCTAATTGAAAATGTTACTTCACAGCTTATTTAACAAACACTACTCAGTAACTTAAATCTATAATCTAACAGTTACACCAAACAAATTAATAGCTTCTGATTAAAGTCATAATCTATAATCTGTTAAGCTATAATCTATAATTTGTTTTAACAGCTACACCAAACAAGGCAATTGTCAAGAACACCGCCAATCCAAGGTTGATTGTATTGAATCTGGCTTCTCTTTCACTAATCTTACCGAAGATCTCAGATCTACTGACGATAGTGATGATTCTCGCTCTTTCCCTCTCCATATTCTTTCTTTTTCTCTTCTTTCTCTCTAATCTTTCAAAAGAATTTTAGATCTGAGTTGAATCTGCTCTCTAACCTCTAAAATTAGGTTTTTATTTGATAGAAACTTCTATGATTAAATTTGTTATATACATACAACCTGCAGTTTTTGTGGCTTTTACTTGATACATGCTAGGACTCTCAAGTTTGCTAAAAGATGATTAGGTCCCGTTTGGCAACTTTTAATTTTAGTAAAAAAAAGTCAAAAATTTATTATAAGCTGTTATACTGCTCTTTCCATTTTTTTGTACATTATTTCGTAAAAAGTCGAAAAGTTATTAAAATAGCATGTTTCCAAACGAGGCCTAATCTGCAATTATAGTGACTTGTTTTTTTTTTTTTAATTTTTTAATTTTTATTTTTTTTGGAAATGCAACATTATTAAATCTGCAGATCTTCGTGAAAACCCTCACCGAAAGACCATCATCCTCAATGATCTTCAAATAGAGATTGCCGTGAAGATAATGGGTTGAATCTGGAGTGACAATGGACTGGATTTGTTTTTTTCTTTCATTTCTGCATTCAAGTAGTTGTAGAGTTGTTTTGATCATCATGCTATGTTTGAAAAATGGAAATTGTACGCAGATTAGGGTTTGTTGTTGTTATTGTTGATAATGATGATGATCAAAATAAAATAGATAATTTTTTGTTTTTGTTTTTGTTTTTTTGTTGAACAGATAAGGATGAGAGAGAGGGAGAGAGAGGGAAGATTTGAATAGATAATAAAATATGCTTAAAATTTGAACAAATAAAAAAATTAAATAGAGAATAAAATAAATTTAAACAAATAAAAAATTGAACATATAGTTTTAAACAGATAGGTGAAAAAATTGAACAGATAATAATATTGGGACAGATAAGGGGAAAAAATTTGAACAGATAGGGAAAATTTTGAACAGACAAGCAACGAGAGCAATAAGTAAAAAAAAAAGTCAATAGATAAATTAAGAGGTAAAATTGAGAATAAAATGTCTTTCAAAACTAATAAAAGAATTTTTCACTAAATTATTTTACAAACGATAGACCTTTTACTAACAAAAAATATTCACTGGATCTAATATTTTATACCCTTCTTACTTTGGATTTTTCAACAATTATCTCATTAACAAAAATTTTGAACTTTTCAACAATTATCTCATCAACAAAAACAATAATTATAAGGGAACAATCAAATCAGTTTTTCAAATTAATTATAGGGAAACAAAATCAACAAAATAAAATAATTTCAACAAATTTGAATTGATTTTTGTTTAATTTATTTTAAGGAATGAAAGATTTTAAGTCGAGATTTTAGAAGATGGACAAATAAATTGAAAGGTTAACAAACTATATTTCTATATTTGATTTTAGAAAATGATGATCTTTTAGATAGTGATCTTAGGAGATGGGCTTGTAGAGTTTTATTTATTTTGAAAATTAGGTGAGACACATGAATAGTTTATTATTTTTTAAATTGAAAAAATCCAAAATAATTATAAAAAACAAAATCAATCAAACAAATCAATTTAAACAGATTTAAATTAATTTTTGTTTAATTTATTTTAAGGAAAGAAGGATTTTAAGTACAAATGTTAGAAGATAGACAAATAAATTAAAAGGTCAACCAACCATGTTTATACATTTAATTTTAGGAAATGATCATTTTTTAGGCAACAATCTTAGGAGTCGGGCTTACAGGTTTTTTATTTTATTTTATTTTATTTTTTAATTCGAAAATTATGTGAGACACATGGATTTTCTATATTTGATTTAAATTGAAAAAATAAAAAATTGAGGTTGAGTATATGGAGCCCTCACATCTCTTCTGATTAGAAATTCTCTTTTCCTTAATATATAGTATAAATTTGATGGTAGAACTAAAATTTGTATGATGCAAAAGTTATATTTAAATATAAATTCAAGTTAACCAATCAAATTATATCAAGATGGACACACAAAAAAAGATATAGCGAGGGATATAGAAAGAAATAAGAAAAATGGTGAATAAATAATACATAGGGGCTTCTATATATCATTTGATTTTTTTTTTCACATTTTTAAATCAAAATTATATGACAATATATTATTAGTTGTCATTAATTATGTAATAATTATTTGTAAACAAATGAACCGATTATGAATATTCATATAAGAAATGATAGAAAACACTAACATATAACATTTATTTAATATAAAATTTATAAGAATTTTTTTAATATAATTAAACATTTAAAGTGACAAATTAAACATATATATATATATATATGTATATTTTTTTTTAAAAAAAAAAAGCAAAAAAAATAGTGATAAAAATTTCAAGACATTACTTGAAAGGATTAAAGGAAATATTATTTTTTTACTAGAATCAAAAGTATAATTTTTCAAAAGTTGAGAATGATATGTGACCCCTCAGCCAATCTCAAGCCTCACATACCTCCATCCGTAGTGATAAACAAGCCAAGCAGTTAAAGATGTTTTAATTTCTTTTAATAGTGACAAGGGAAAATTTGGTTAATATAAAATGTTCTTTAAAAAATTTAAGACTCACAAATGACGATCTAATTAATCTAAAGTGGGATTGGAGTCTTAACGCAAAAACATAGCAAGATACCCATCGGTGAGGCTTATTTTAGGCTTAGGTCTCGTTTGGGGAGTGGCTATTTTAGCCAAAAAGTTAAAAAGTTACTAAAAGTTGTCACATCACCTCTCTACTTTTCTGTACATCTTTTCGTAAAAAGTTAAAAAGTTATTAAAATAGCATGTTCCCAAACGAGGCCTTGAGTTCATGATTCAAATTATTTATATAAAAAACTAAGGGTCTGTTTGGTGAAGTTTTCAAAATCTAGTTCCACACTCACTTTTGAGTGTGGTGTTTGTTTAGGGTTTTTAAATCATAATTTTACATTCATTTCTCAAAACTCAATTCAAAACATAATCATTACTTTTCAAAACTCATAACCAAACACATCATTCAAAACTCTTTTCAAAACTCTATTTAAATCAATATTTTAAAAATATTTTAATTTTGATAAGATTTTAAATATTTTAATATTTAAATATGTTACGATTTTTTTAATTTTTTAATTTTTTTAATTTTTTGAATATTTTTAAATATTTTAATTTTTAAATATTACGATTTTAATTTTTTAAATTTTAAAATATTTTATAAAAATAAATTTAAACTCTATTTTATAAAAATATTTTTAAATACTTTAATTTTTTTGTTATGTATTTGGTTACGATTTGAGTGTAGAGTTGTGAAAGTAGTATGGAGTTTCGAGTTATGTATTTGGTTATGAGTTTTAAAAATAATTTTTTAATTAAGTTTTGTTTTATGTGTTTGGTTACGATTTGAGTGTAGAGTTGTTTTTAAATTTAAAATATTAAAATTTTAAAGTATTTTAATTTTTTGAATATTTAAATTATTTAAATTTTTATGATTTAAAATTTTTGAATATTTATTTTAATTTTTTACTTCTTAAATTTTTTAGATTATTTAAATTATTTAAATATTTATGATTTAAATTTTTTGAATATTTATTTTGAAAAAAAATTATTTCCTTTGTAGTATTTTCAATTAAAAAATTGATTAATGTTATTTTTTGTTAATAATAAAATTTTTTAATTGAATTTTAAAAAGAGTTTGGTTATGAGTGTTGATCAAAATTTTCAATAATGTGAAAGTAATGTGTTTTGTTATAAGTTATAACAATTTGAATTAAGTTTTGAAAACTCTTTTCAAAACTCATAACCAAACAAATTTTCTTACTTTTTATGTCAAATCAAACTTTTAAAACTCAATTCTACACTCAATTCCACACTCAATTCAACACTTCATTTAAAAATCATAACCAAACAAATTTTCTACACTCAAATCATAATTCTAAAACACACAAACTCAAAATACAACTCATATTCTCAAATCATAATTACAAAACTCTACCAAACGGAGCCTAAGTTTTCTCCGGTCTATCCAATCCGGCATGTGAACCCATTACAAGCTCTACTTTAATGATTTATTCGTTTAATTTTAAATATTAGTTTGCAAATTATTTTTGAAAAAAAATCAAATTGATCTGATTTTTTCATAAATAATTTTCATACTAAAATCTAAGAAAATTAATAGAATAAATCATTGACATATAACCTGTAATGAGTCCCACTGTCTCCCACGGTCCAAATTAAATGACAATATGAATTGACGAAGGGTTGAATCCTTTAAAAATGAGTCATTAAATTATATATTTTTTTAGAATAATTACTAGTATGTCCTATTGAGTGGAATTATTTGTTCATAAGTCCTAAGTGATTTTTTTTTTCTTTATTTACGCATTGTTTTGATAATAATTTTTTTTTTGAGACTTCTTAGATTTGTTTTGTGTTTGTGGAATGATTATTTGATATTGAAAATTATACTAATAAATTTATTACAGTGATATATGATTGGGTTATTTTGAATTTTGTTTATATTTTTAATTTATTTATGTTAATTTTTATTGAAATATGATGTAAAAAGTATAAATAATTAAATTATATTTTTTTAAACAAAAATTACAATGATAAATTAATCATTAAAAGTTGGAGTAAAATTTATTAATAAATAAAGGGTCTTAACAAGTGCCTTAAGACACAAGCAAATGACAAAAAAAATGTCAATCTTGAGTTATTTATTACCTACTAAATTTAATACATTTTTTATGAATTTGAAAATACTTTACAAATGTTTTTACACATTTTCAATATATTTTTTCTTACCTTTTCAATATTAATAAATGACATAAAACACTTATTAATAAGTGTCATAAATAAATTGAATTCGCATGATTTCAATATATTTTTCTCGCCTTCCCAATGTTAACAACAAGTGGCATAAAACACTTATTAATATTTGCTATAAATAAGGCCAAGTTTGGCATCCCAATATAAGTGCACTTATTTCATCTTTTTATCTTTTTTGGGTCACATCAATCAACATCTCCTCTCTACTTTTTCTACACATAATACAAGAAAAGTCAAAAAGTGCACTTATTCTAAACTTCCCAAACTTTAGATTTGCATAATCTACTTGTTATTTATTTTATTTTATTTGGTGGTTAACGTGTGTTGGATAAAAATCACAACAAAATTAATGTTGAGAAAGATAAGATGAGTGAAGTTCCCAATCCTGAGTAAACACCCTCAAAAGCATGTGCCGCCACCGCCACCCCTATCTATACATGTGAACATGCTTGTAATGTGAGAGAGAACTCCTCTGGAGTCTAGACCACTGTCGGAACCAAAAAAATGTTTCTTTATTACCGCGAAATATAACCGTTGGGATCGACCGACATGTGTCTAAACTCAACCACTTCTCACCTTCAATTTCCTTTCTATTTTCTCACTCTTCCTTCCTTATCAGTAATTCTAAGCAATACTCTCCTCTCTCTCTCTCTCTCTCTCTCTCTCTCTCTCTAAACCCGTGATTGAATCGCCCTCAATCTATCGAAATAACGAGAATTTCAGACAATCGAATCATAATTCTCTAATGGGTTTTCACCAAAACTAGCAATGACGTCACTTTCCGGCGAGTTTTCCGGCATAATTTGCATAAACTTCTTTCTATTCCTCCTTTTTTCCGGCAACATCGTCTTCATCGGAAGCACAGAATTCGATTTCGGAACCTTAACTCTGAGCAGCTTGATGCTTCTCGGCGATGCCCACTTGAACAACGGTAGCGTGAGGCTCACTCGCGAACTCGCGGTCCCCAACTCTGGCGCCGGCAGAGCTCTTTACTCCAAACCCATCCGATTCCGGCAGCCGGAGACTCACGTTCCGGCGAGTTTCTCCACATTCTTCTCCTTCTCTGTCACTAATCTGAACCCATCTTCGATCGGCGGCGGACTCGCTTTCCTCATCTCGCCGGACGCCGCGGCATCGGGCGGCGCCGGCGCGTATCTGGGAGTGATGGACCAGAACGACGGCCCAAACGGCGTCGTAGCGGTCGAATTCGACACTCTGATGGACGTTGAGTTCAACGACATCAATGGAAACCATGTGGGTTTGGATCTGAATTCCATGGTTTCATCGTATGTCGGCGATTTGGAATCTGCAAATGTTGATCTGAAAAGCGGCGACCTGGTTAACTCGTGGATCGACTACTCCGGGTCGACTCGGGTCTTCAATATATCAGTCTCGTACTCGACTCTCAAGCCCAGAGACCCTCTCTTATCGTTCAGTCTCGATCTCGATAAGTACATCAGCGATTTCATGTATGTTGGGTTTTCCGGGTCGACTCAGGGGAGTACCGAGATTCACAGCATTGAGTGGTGGAGTTTCACTTCGTCTTTCGATATGAATATAAAGTCCGAGTCATCATCGCCGCCGCCAACCACCACTTTGATGAATCCAACGGCTAATTCTATCAACCCACCACCACCACCACCAGCGGCGCCGCCGTCATTGCCGCCATCGGAATCAAATAGTACAATTTCACATACCTCTCAAAATAAGAGTAAGTGCCATAACAAGTTGTGTAGAGAAAGGCCAGTGGTGGTAGTTGGGATAGTTATGGCTAGTGCTTTCATTCTAGCCTTGTTTGTTGTTTTTTCGATCTGGGTATATTCTAAAAAGTTCTATCACGTGACAAATTCCAATTCTTTTGCATCCGATATCATCAAAATGCCCAAAGAATTTAGCTACAAGGACCTCAAATTAGCAACAAAATCGTTCAATTCTAGCCGAATCATTGGTCATGGAGCGTTTGGGACGGTCTATAAAGGCATATTACCGGAGAGTGGTGACATTATTGCGGTGAAGAGGTGTAGTCATAACGGTCAAGGAAAGGCCGAGTTTCTATCAGAATTGTCCATAATTGGAACTCTTAGGCACAGAAATCTTGTTAGGCTTCAAGGTTGGTGCCATGAGAAAGGTGAAATTCTATTAGTCTATGACTTCATGCCTAATGGGAGTCTTGACAAGGCACTCTTTGAATCAAGAATGCCATTGCCATGGTCTCACAGGAGAAAAATCTTGATGGATATTGCATCTGCATTGGTATATTTGCATCAAGAGTGTGAAAACCAAGTGATTCACAGAGATGTGAAGACTAGCAACATAATGTTGGATGAAGGGTTCAGTGCGAAGTTGAGTGATTTTGGGTTGGCAAGGCAAATTGAGCATGATAAGTCACCAGACGCGACGGTGATGGCGGGGACAATGGGGTACTTGGCTCCAGAGTACTTGTTGACAGGAAGAGCTACCGAGATAACTGATGTGTTTAGCTATGGAGCTGTGGTGCTTGAGGTGGCTAGTGGAAGGAGGGTTATTGAGAAAGAGGGGAATGGAAATTTGGTGGAATGGGTTTGGGGTTTGCATAGAGATGGGAGGTTGATTGGGGCTGCTGATTCAAGGCTTGGTGGTGAGTTTGATGAGGGGGAGATGAGGAGGGTGTTGTTGGTTGGGTTGGCTTGTTCTAACCCTGACCCAATGGCTAGACCTACAATGAGGGGTGTGGTCCAAATGTTAGGGGGTGAGGCTGACGTCCCTATTGTCCCAAGAGATAGGCCTTGTATGAATTTCAGTACTTCCCATCTATTGTTGAGCTTGCAGGACAGTGTCTCTGACTTGAATGGTATGATCACTATCTCCACTTCCTCCTCAGGGCACAGCTTCAATGGTGGTGGTGATGGGGAACTAGTCTGATTCAAATCATTGGTTGAAATTTCTTGATATTGTTTATTAAAACTTACATATATCCATTTGGGTGAATTTTATTTTTTATTTTATTTTTATTTATTTTTTTATTTTTTCGTTTCAAAACACTAATGATTGTTGCATTATGTTTCAAAATTTTTGTATTTTGAGATTCTTTCATAATAGAACATAGAGATTTAGGGACAGATGATTCTTGGTGATCTATTTGTTATTATGCATGACACGATGACATGGAATAATTGTTTGTATAAAGTTTGGGGACTTGGGTCCTCAATTTTGGTTGTGCTATTTTGTTTTTTCTTTGGGTTGGATTGGGTTTTTCTAGAGTTATATGGAGAGCTTGAGTAGTTGCTTTCACAAGAAAACTCAATAGTCAAAAAGTAGGCATGAGAGTTTGAGTAGAGTTTTGGCGAAGTGTGGTCACAGTAGTCCATATTTATTATAGGACCCTTTTTTTTCTGTGGTTCTTTCATGGTGGCCCATGGCTGTTGTGGATGATGAAACAAAGCACTGAATGCTTCTTTTTTTCTCTTTTTTTTCTTTTTAATTATTTGCCTTATATATATATACATTTTTTTATTTTAGTCATGTATCAAAAATATATATAATATATATTCTAATTTTGTCTCCTTTTAGTTTTCTCCAACTGTAACCCATGTTGCATGCTTTGGATGCATATGTGTACAAATATTGGATCCTTATGCCCACAAGTTTGTAAATTATGATCACCCCAAAAGATTGACAATCAGAACCATTCAGACCTTTATGTATTAACAATGTGTATTGAAGCATAACCCATGGGTCAATTACACTTATTCTTTTGAACTATCATTTAATACACATTGATTTGTATCAAATGTGTATTTCTCATTAAGAATTCGTCACATAAGTGGATGAAAATTTTACACGTGCCTCGCACATAATAACATTTCAAATATTGAAAAATGTTTAAAATGACCTCATTCTTTCTTTCCCTCCCTTCCGCCTTTTTTTCTCATTCCTTTCTTTCTGCTACACAGGTTAGCAGAGCCGCGGTAGCCTAGACTATGGTTGCTGCAGTGGGTAGAAGAAAAGAAGAAAAAAGAAAATAAAGTTATTTTAGGCATTTCACAATAAAATTATGTTAGAATGCCATGTAAATTTACATATCTGGTATGTCAATTTTTCATTCATTTATGTAACAAATTCTTAACGAAATGTTCACATTAATATAAATTAATAGTTTAGGGGAGTAAAATGAAAGTATATACACAACTAAAGGAGGCCTCCAAATACATCCCTAATAAATTGTTGGACATCCAATTGTTTAAAAATAAATGGGAAATTTTATTTCCACACACCTATTCATGTTTGTGTACATCATTTCTCAATAAACACACTTATTAATTTGGTTATATGTTAATGTTCTCATTCCGTACACCAGATGTTCCAATTATACCCCTTAACTTATATCCTTATACACACATTACCTAAACCCTTGTTCCACATACCTGTTCAAAGTTTTAGACCCATTTTTGGTTCCAGACTCATTTTCGGTTTCACCAACATTAACGCTGTGTTTGGTTGGGGGATTTGGGGAGGGATTTGGAAAGGAAAAGGGAAAAGGTGTGTGAAACTATGTGAAATGTAGGTATATTTTTTTCATATTTCACCTACCTTTTCCATTTCCCTTTCCAAATCCCTCCTCAAATCTCTCAACCAAACACAGCATAAAGACACTGTGAAGACAACTCCATTAAAGACCTTCCATTGAAGAACTTGCATTGTTGAAGATGAGCATGTCCCTCCCATTTTGAAACATTTTATCTCATTTGTTATATGTTATTCACTGTACACTCCATTGACGATCTACAACTGTATCTATCTCCTATTTTCCATATTTTTTCTTATTTTTTATTTTGCGCATTCAACATTGGGTTTCTAAATGGAAAAGTATTATTTGGTTGTTTGCTTCTGAAAATTATACAAATTTTCGGAATTTGATTTCCAAATTTAATTGTTACATTCGAAACTTGAGTTCCGAATTTTCTAAACAATTTCAGCACTAGTTTGCCGAATAAAAATCGTGAACAAAAAAAAAAAAAAAAAAAAAAAACTCACTTTTTCATTGCTACATTTGTTATAACCAGGCATATTTTTATTTAAATTTGAACAATAGATAAACAACAGAGGAAATAGGGTTTAGTTTGTTTTACTCAAAAGATGTGCACTAAGATTTTTTATTTTTAAAAAAATATGCATAGAGAAAACTTTAATTTAGGCCTTGTTTAGCATAACCTATATAATTCATCTTTTTATCTTTTTATCTTTTTTCCATCACATCACCTCTCTACTTTTCTGCACATCTTTTTGTAAAAAGACAAAAAATGCACTTTTTTAGGACATCCCAAACCAACCCTTAATATTAAAGGTTTGTTTTGATATCTATTAAGGTCATTTTGTTTCAGGTTACAATTGTCATTAAAATTATATTTGATTAAGTGTGTACACATAGATAAATAAGTCTGTATAAATAAAATTTCTTAAAATAAATAGATTTAATACTATTTTACCCTTAAAATCAAATTACCAAAAGAGACTTCGATGTGGCCACCACCCCCTCCCCAACTCTGGTCAATCCTTTCCAACCCCGTCCCTTTTGTCGCTACTCCTTTCCCTTCTTTTATTTCTTTTTCTTCTTCTGGGTCGTGATCACCCTCTCCTATGCCGAAGCCCTAACCTAGTTTCTTTCTATGCCACACACTTTCTCCACTACTGTCACGACCCAAACCCGCCCCTATAGGTTTGGCGACGTAACCGGCCAGTAATCCGTGGATTACCTACGGCCTCCAAGTAGAATAACAAATAATAAGGGGCTGCGGAAGCAAATACAGAAAGTAAACAAGGTCCAATGAGCTGTGATGACGTACATGAGACAGAAAATTTAAAACTTATTTATATACATAGCATGCTAGTCAAAGTACACCAATATGTACATAGTATTTACATCAGTATGCCCCAGGATCCGACATTACAAAACATAACCAACAACTAGCATGATGTGCAAAACTGCCCAAACCACAGGCTTCCAGCGGAACCTCCTCGGGAGGTGCGACAGGTGGCTGACCAAACAAACAAACAGGGGCCATCAACTCTGGCTAGGGTCTTGTGTCGGCTTACCTACATATATATAGTAAACTGTGAGCGAAAGCCCAGTGAATAATAAACAGAGTAAAGGTTTTAATGAATGATGTCCATCACAGAGTTAGAAACCAGAGTTACTATCAGAAACACAATCTTATCAGAAATAGGGTCTTATGCATATTCAGATTTCTAATCAGAAATAGATTCAGATACATATATTCATAACCATATTCATATTTTGCATAAGCACATATGTGGTACACCCATTAGCTATCCGATCAAGTAAGTTTAAAGACCACAACAAGTAGGTCCGAAGACCACAACAAAGTTGGTACCAACAACCATAAAGGTCCATATCTTGCGCGCAAGCAACCATGGTATTATTACCCCCAGGCAAGGGCCGTAGGCCACGGTATTGTTACCCCCGGGCGAGGGCCATAGGCCACGGTATTGTTACCCCCGGGCGAGGGCCATAGGGACTAAGGGTGCCACAACTACTTTTCAGAAAACTAGACATTCATTCATTCATTTCCAACATATCATAGCTTTTCAGGAACCAACCATTTCATATCATAGTATATTGAAAATACATAACATTGAACATAACTTTACAAAGTTATTACTCACAGTGGGCGTTGATACAAGTAGACGAAGTCAAGAAGGTCAAACGGGTTGGGGCACGCGACCTTAAGTTCTCAACTTCAAGTGTGGGAGCTCAAACTTGCAACTTTCCTACCAATTCCTCTAGCAATTCTTGTTGAAATCAAACTCCCCTCACACTCTCTCTCTCTCTAGTCGAATCTGCTGAGCAAAAGGGGCTGAAGAGAATGTTTGCTAAGTGTAATAGGCTCATGAATAAGATTAAACAATGGCCACCCAATGGCATTTCTGTAATTAAGCTAGGTTCATTATTAAAATGTTATTTAATCAGTTTTAAACGTTCCAAATCGAATTTTAATTGAACCTATCATAAATTCACATAAAATTTAACGAGTCCAAAACACTAATCAATTTCAAAATCGGGCGCCGATAAGGCTTCCAATTTGCAGTTTAAAGTTTAGAATACAAACAGATATTCCGACACCTAACAGATAGAAACACATAAATCATGTAATGCACATGCAAATAAATTCCAGATTTTTCCCCTTATTATTATTAGACATAATTAAGTCCCAATTAGCGCTAATCAGGCTCGGGGTTATTACAGTCTTCCCCCCTTAAAAGAGTTTGGTCCCCAAACTCGAGTTACCTTCATTCGAAGTCAATGTCGGGTCTAGAGGAAACAAATCCGGATATCTCTTCTTCATGTCCTCCTCGGTTTCCCAAGTTGCATAGGTTCCCCCGTGGTTCTGCCAATCAACCTTCACCAACGGTATTTCCTTGTTTCTCAACCTTTTAATCCTTCGATTCACAATTTGAATAGGCCTCTCTTCATAGGTGTAGTCATCTTTCAAGAGTACATGCGTCGGTTCGATGACGTGGAGCGGATCTCTCAAATATTCCCGTAGCATCGACACATGGAAGACATTATGCATATGTTCCATCACCGGAGGTAAGGCTATTCGGTAGGACACCGGATTGATCTTTTCAAGAACTTCATAAGGTCCAATATACCTCGAAGCCAATTTTCCTTTAACACCAAATCGGGTTTGACCCTTCATCGGTGTCACCTTAATGAACACATGATCCCCCACTTCATATTCCCTTTCTCTTCTTCGAACATCAGCATAACTCTTTTGCCTACTCTGTGCAGTTTTCAAACGCTACTGTATCAGTTTCACCTTCTCAGTTGTTTCTTGCACAAGTTCCGGCCCCAACAAGGGTCTGTCACCTACTTCAGCCCAACATATTGGAGATCTACATTTTCTCCCATACAAGGCTTCATAAGGAGCCATCCCAATACTTGAGTGATAACTGTTATTGTACACAAACTCGGCTAATGGCAAATAGGTTTCCCAATTTCCCTGAAAATCTAGCACACACATTCTGAGCATATCCTCCAAGGTTTGGTTAGTTCGTTCAGTTTGGCCATCAGTCTGTGGGTGATAAGCACTGCTCAGTCTCAATTCCGTTCCCAAAGCCTGTTGCAAACTCTGCCAAAATCTTGACACAAACTTCGAGTCCCTGTCAGACACAATAGACATTGGCACTCCATGTAGTCTCACAATTTCAGTCATATAGATGTTAGCCAGTCTATCAGCGTTATAAATAGTTTTAACAAGCAAGAAATGTGCAGACTTAGTCAAACGGTCAACTATAACCCAAATAGAGTCCATACCTCGAGAAGAGCGAGGCAATCCCACAATGAAATCCATGGTGATGTGCTCCCATTTCCATTCTGGTATTGGAAGTGGTTGTAGCAAACCGGCAGGTCGTTGATGTTCGGCTTTAACCTGTTGGCAGTGTAGACATCTAGCCACAAAGTCTGCAATACTCTTCTTCATTCCATGCCACCAAAAATTCTGTTTCAAGTTGTGGTACATCTTCGTGTTCCCCGGATGCATAACAAATTTACTACTGTGAGCTTTGGTCATAACACGTCTTCTCAAATCACAACAATCAGGCACACAGAGACGGTTCTGAAATTTCAGCACACCATTTTCAAACACAAATTCGGGCCTCGGTTTCGAATCAAACTCCTCTATAATTTTCTTCAAGTGTTCATCTTCACATTGTTTCTGCTTAATCTCATCAAGAATAGCAGGTTGGGCAGAGATAGCAAATGTTAGTCCATCTTGTTCTAGATCAGTTGACAAGTCTTTTCGGCTAGATAACAAACACGACACAGTTGCACCAGATTTTCGGCTCAAAGCATCCGCCACAGTATTCGCCTTTCCCGGGTGATATAAGATTTGCAAGTCATAATCCTTGATTAGCTCCATCCAACGTCTCTGTCTCATATTCAACTCCTTTTGGGTGAAGAAATATTTTATGCTCTTGTGGTCGGTGTACACTTCGCAAGTCACCCCATACAAGTAATGACGCTATATTTTCAAAGCAAACACTACGGCTGCCAATTCGAGATCATGTGTTGGATAATTCTTTTCATGAGGTCAGAGTTGTCTAGAAGCATAGGCAATCACCTTCCCATTTTGCATTAGTACACACCCTAAGCCTTTATAAGAAGCATCACTGTACACTTGGAACCCATCAGTACCATTTGGCAAAGTCAAAATGGGTGCAGTCACTAACCTGGTTTTCAACTCTTAGAAAGCTGCCTCTCTTTGATCATTTCAGTCAAATGGCATGTTTTTCTGAGTTAGCTGAGTCAATGGTAAGGCAAGTTTCGAGAAGTCTTTCACAAATCTCCTGTAGTAGCCTGCAAGTCCCAGAAAACTTCGTACTTCTGTCACATTTGTAGGCCTCGGCCAATCCACAACAGCTTCAATTTTCTGAGGGTCCACAGAAACACCATTTTTGTCAATCACATGGCCCAGAAATGCCACACTGTCCAGCCAAAACTCGCACTTAGACAATTTAGCATACAACTTCTTTTCTCTCAATATCTGCAAGGCGGTTCTCAAATGCTTTTCATGTTCTTCCCTGTCTTTAGAATATATCAGAATATCATCAATAAATACAACAATGAACTCATCCAGATATGATTTAAACACTCTATTCATAAGATCCATAAAAGCAGCAGGCGCATTTGTCATCCCAAATGGCATTACCAAGAATTCATAATGTCCATATCTAGTTCGAAATGCAGTTTTCTCAATGTCCTCGGCCCTAACCTTTAACTGATGATACCCAGACCTGAGGTCAATCTTAGAAAACACTTGGGCACCCTGAAGTTGGTCAAATAAGTCATCTATTCGGGGCAAAGGATATTTGTTTTTAATAGTCACTTTGTTTAATTCCCGATAGTCTATACACAATCTCAATGACCCATCCTTCTTTTTAACAAATAACACTGGAGCACCCTAGGGTGAAGTACTCGGACGAATAAAATTCTTGTCTAGTAGTTCCTGAAGTTGGGTTTTCAATTCTTTCAATTCAGAAATGGACATTCTATAAGGAGTCTTGGAAATAGGTTGTGTCCCCGGAAACACCTCAACAGTAAATTCAATTTCTCTGTCAACTAAATCCCCCGGTAAATCAGTTGGAAACACATCAGGGAAGTCACAAACAATAGGGATTGTTTCTACAGTAGAACTGTCAGATGATGTAGTCAGTATGCAACACAGATAACCCCTACAACCCTTCCTAAGTAGTTTTATAGCTTTCATAGCCGAAATTAAATATAGGGGAGGAACTACCCCATTCCCTTTAAAGATGAATTCAGGCATACCAGGCGGTCTAAACACCACAGTTTTGTTGGCATAATCAATGGTAGCACAGTATTTAGTCAACCAATCCATTCCCAAAATACAATCAAAATGATGAATGTTCAAAGGCAATAAATCCACATACAATGTCATATCACCCACCACAACGTCACATGCGGGATAAACATGAGTACACTTCATAGAATCCCCAGAGGGTGTAGATACAGATAATACACATGTCATATGTTCTAATGGCCTAGTCAATTTTTGAGAAAAGGCATGCGACACAAAGGAGTGCGTAGAACCAGAATCTATCAACACATATGCATAATGAGAACATACAGAGAGTGTACCTGACACCACGGTATAAGTGTTCAGTACGTCACCAGGCACTAAGGCAAACACTCGGCCCTGTCTTAGTGGCTCCTTTCCTGCATTGGCTTTGGTGTTGGTTTTGGTCATAGAAGTAGATCCCGCTGAACTCGCTACAGGACGGCTAGTAGTCTCGGATCTAAGCGGACAATCCCTCATCATATGGCCTGTCTTACCACATTTAAAACACGCACCTGATGCTCGGTAACAAGTGCCCCTGTGTTTATTCCCACAATCAGGGCAAACTGGCGCAGAGCCACTACCTTGGCTTGAATTACTATATGACCCTGTATTACGCTTCTTATTCCCAGAAAATGAACGGCCCTTTTTAAAGTTACTCCCGGATCTTTTCCCTGTCCACTCAGTCCGTGGAGCGGAAGTTTGTTTCTTTGCTGCTATAATGGATTCTGCCATTAATGCCCTGTCCAAAACGCTCACATATGTGGGTAGATTCAGAACTCCCACCCTATCCAGTATGTCCAGATCCAATCCATCTTCAAACTTACGGGCCTTCTTGTCTTCTGTGTCCACCATATGAGGAGCAAACCTAGCTAGCTCAGTGAACTTGGCCTCATACTGGGCTACAGACATCTTGCCCTGTTTAAGTTCCTGAAATTCTGAGACTTTTCGGTTGCGAAAGCACTGAGGGAAGTACTTGTCATAAAAGACTACATTAAACTGAGTCCATGTCATGTTTTCGTGACCATTGCGAATCAGTAGCCACCACCTGCGAGCTTCATCTTTCAGTGTGTAGGTAGCCAACAAAACTTTCTGAATTTCGGAACAAGGGAACACCTCATACAACTTCTCCATCTCAAGCAACCATGTTTCAGCTTTCAAAGGCTCAATCCCACCATAGAACATCGGCGGTTTCATTTTCAGGAATTTCTGTGTCAAATTAATGATTTCGCTGTTATCAGCTTCAGCCTGCACTGGCGGAGGTGGAGGGGGTATGGGTTGTTGCCTCTGCTGTTGCATTACCACTTCAGTCAAGGTTGCTAGCATTTGTTCCATTCGGCTCATACGAGCCTCAGATGTTTCACTTTCACCACTTCCCCCTGGGTTCTCCATTTTACTATACAGACATTAAAAGATATTAAGCATATGTATATTCAGGTATACATTCAGTTTTAATATCCAGTTGTATTACCACACACTCACCCATGCAAATGGAATGCCCCTAATTCTTACTAGGACATCCTAAGCTCATAAGGACCTGTGTGTGCGGTACAACTCGTGCTCTGATACCACTCTGTCACGACCCAAACCCGCCCCTATAGGTTTGGCGACGTAACCGGCCAGTAATCCATGGATTACCTACGGCCTCCAAGTAGAATAACAAATAATAAGGGGCTGCGAAAGCAAATACAGAAAGTAAACAAGGTCCAATGAGCTGTGATGACGTACATGAGACAGAAAATTTAAAACTTATTTATATACATAGCATGCTAGTCAAAGTACACCAATATGTACATAGTATTTACATCAGTATGCCCCAGGATCCGACATTACAAAACATAACCATCAACTAGCATGATGTGCAAAACTGCCCAAACCACAGGCTTCCAGCGGAACCTCCTCGGGAGGCGCGACAGGTGGCTGACCAAACAAACAAATAGGGGCCATCAACTCTGGCCAGGGTCTTGTGTCGGCTCACCTATATATATATAGTAAACTGTGAGCGAAAGCCCAGTGAATAATAAACAGAGTAAAGGTTTTAATGAATGATGTCCATCACAGAGTTAGAAACCAAAGTTACTATCAGAAACACAATCTTATCAGAAATAGGATCTTATGCATATTCAGATTTCTAATCAGAAATAGATTCAGATACATATATTCATAACCATATTCAGATTTTGCAT
Organism: Camellia oleifera; assembly: GCA_022316695.1. Taxonomy (NCBI): domain Eukaryota; kingdom Viridiplantae; phylum Streptophyta; class Magnoliopsida; order Ericales; family Theaceae; genus Camellia; species Camellia oleifera. The sequence continues at coordinate 117,998,536 of CM039317.1, forward strand.
AAGCACATATGTGGTACACCCATTAGCTATCCGATCAAGTAGGTCTAAAGACCACAACAAGTAGGTCCGAAGACCACAACAAAGTTGGTACCAACAACCATAAAGGTCCATATCTTGCGCGCAAGCAACCATGGTATTATTACCCCCAGGCAAGGGCCGTAGGCCACGGTATTGTTACCCCCGGGCGAGGGCCATAGGCCACGGTATTGTTACCCCTGGGCGAGGGCCATAGGCCACGGTATTGTTACCCCCGGGCGAGGGCCATAGGCCACGGTATTTTTACCCTCGGGCGAGGGCTATAGGCCACGGTATTGTTACCCCCGGGCGAGGGCCATAGGGACTAAGGGTGCCACAACTACTTTTCAGAAAACTAGACATTCATTCATTCATTTCCAACATATCATAGCTTTTCAAGAACCAACCATTTCATATCATAGTATATTGAAAATACATAACATTGAACATAACTTTACAAAGTTATTACTCACAGTGGGCGTTGATACAAGTAGACGAAGTCAAGAAGGTCAAACGGGTTGGGGCACGCGACCTTAAGTTCTCAACTTCAAGTGTGGGAGCTCAAACTTGCAACTTTCCTACCAATTCCTCTAGCAATTCTTGTTGAAATCAAACTCCCCTCACACTCTCTCTCTCTCTAGTCGAATCTGCTGAGCAAAAGGGGCTGAAGAGAATGTTTGCTAAGTGTAATAGGCTCATGAATAAGATTAAACAATGGCCACCCAATGGTATTTCTGTAATTAAGCTAGGTTTATTATTAAAATGTTATTTAATCAGTTTTAAACGTTCCAAATCGAATTTTAATTGAACCTACCATAAATTCACATAAAATCTAACGAGTCCAAAACACTAATCAATTTCAGAATCGGGCGCCGATAAGGCTTCCAATTTGCAGTTTAAAGTTTAGAATACAAACAGATATTCCGACACCGAACAGATAGAAACACATAAATCATGTAATGCACATGCAAATAAATTCCAGATTTTTCCACTTATTATTATTAGACATAATTAAGTCCCAATTAGCGCTAATCAGGCTCGGGGTTATTACAACTACAAACCCCCAACCTCTCTCACCACAGTGAATCATCATGAGTGAGTAGAGGGGAGAGATAACCCCATAAATAGAATGAAAAGAAAGGGGGAGAGAAAATCATGATGAAACAGAGAGGATGAAATTGCATAAAAGAAAGGTCACAAAGTTGTGTTTGTGATGGGAAGAAGAAAATTCAAAATTAGGGATGGAGTGTCTTAAGAAATAAGGTCTCCAACTTAATTTTTGTGATATATTTAGAAGCTCCCGTAACTAAAACAATGACACAAGAAAACCATTAATTGGACAAAAAATGTAAAATGAGAAAATAACCCTAAAAACACACGCATATGACGTACATGTGACATTTTTCATTTGTAATTTAAAATAAATTTTGATAGAGAAACCATGTTAAAACTGATTTAAAAATATAAGGGAAAATTATTTAGAAGTCCTATTAGGGAGACTTATGTTACATATGGTCCTACTAAAAAATTTATGTTTCCATAAGTCCTGTGGGAAGTTTGTTGACACATTTACCCTCAATATTAGTTGTTAATATCATAAATAAGTAATAAAACCATATATAGGAAATTGATATAAACGTAACGTAACGTGACACCTACATAAACGTAACGTGACACCTATATAAATGTAACGTGACATATCTACATAAACGTAACGTAACGTGACACCTATATAAACGTAACGTGACACCAATATGAACGTAACGTGACACCTACATAAATATAACGTAACGTGACACCTATATAAACGTAATGTGATATTTACATAAACGTAACGTAATGTGTCACGTTACGTTTCGCAAACTTAATAAGTTTTTATTTTTTTAATCCGTTTGTTTTGAAATAGATATATAATCTTAATATTTTTTTTTTGTATTATTAATTGTAAAATTTAAAAAATTATCAATAATATATGTGAAGAATATTCTTTTTCTTTTTCTTTCCTTTTTCACAGTCTGTGATTAATAACTCTTCCTCTTATACCTACCCAAAAAAAACTCTTCTTCTTATATATTCATTCACTTGTATTCTATCTGTAATAGACCCATACGAAAAAATGGTTTCACTGACAGACACTGTCGCTACTCAGTAGTAATTCCGAGAGATCATCATCATCATCAGTTTTTTCCTAGGGTTTCTGCGATAATGGAGAAGAGATCGACCAGGTCTAAAGACAGAGCAGACTTGCCCGGAATCCTACGCAAATCCTGGTACCATCTTAGGTTGTCGGTGCACCACCTTTCTAGGGTTCCGACCTGGGACGCCATCGTCCTCACTGCGGACAGCCCCGAACAAGCCGAGCTCTATCAATGGCAGCTCAGGCGAGCTAAGCGTATGGGAGTGGGCCTTTTGGGCGGATTACTCCGGCGGATATTGAAGCTGCTGCGGAGGATGAAGACCAACAGAAGAAAGAGAGAGAGAGCGAGAGAGGGAAGGTGTGAAAATGGGGAGTAAAAAGATTAGGATCTTGTAGAATACATTCTTATGAAAATAGGACTTGAGACTCTATAAGAAATTACACAGGATTTAGCCTAACATAAGGTTCTGAAAAAGGACTTATAAATAAGTCTCCCAAAATATAGTGGGTGTTTGGGAAGTGAGTTTTTATGTAGATTTTAGGAGATGTAGGTTTTTATAAGATAAAAAATTTTTAGTGTTTGGGAAGATAGTTGAGTTTTTATGTGGTTGGATGTGATGTTTGTGAGAGAAAAAGTAAAATGATTATGGGGTTGGATGTGATATTTTGTTTGGATGTGTTTTTTTTAGTTTTGTAAAACTTTTGTCTTTTAGTGAAAAAAATGAGAAAAAAATTTAAGAAGTGGCTTCCCAAACACCACCTAATCTTAAAATTAGTGAAATTAAAATTGAAACTGAAATTGAGGAGGTCAAAAATGAAACTTTGTTTAAATTATAGAGATGCCATGTAATTTATTTTATATTTTATATTTTTTGGGGGTCTAGAACCCCCGAAAAAAGTTTTAAAAAACTTAATACGCTAATGCTGTGTTTGGTTTGAGGATTTGGGAAGGAATTTGGAAAGGGAAATGAAAAAAGTAGGTAAAATGTGAATAAAATATACCTATATTTCACATAATTTTACATATCTTTTTCCTTTTTCTTTCCAAATTTCTCTTCAAAACTCCCAACCAAACACAACATAAGGGTTTATATGGGCTGGCATGCAATATGATTCTGGAACGTCATGATAGTGGGACTCATCATCAGTCACATATGTGTCCATGGCATGCAATATGATTCTACATTTTAATGATAATGACTTGTGTATTGGACTCCGTCCCATAAGGGAGTGAAAACCACATACTATATTAGTGGAGTATTGTTAAATTTGTAAAATAAAATTTTAATTTTAATTTTAATTTTAATATGATTTTGATGAGTTTCAAGGTAATTAGTTATAAGAGTCAGTTATATGAGAATATTTTGAATAAATTAGTGTATACATTTGGCAAAGAGCCTCAAGACACTAATAGAAGTGTTCTTTTTATATATATTATAGTTTTTATATATATTATAGACGAGCGGTTGATACACAAGATCCGTATGTAATTCGAATAAATAAAAATAAAAAAATAAATAAATAGTACATCTTGTGTGTTATGTAAGTAGTAATGTGTTCTCCCCGTTTGAAAAGTGGCTAAATTAGTCAATTAGTCAAAAAGTTACCTTTTTAGTCAAAAAGTCAATAACTCATACCAAAAAGTCAAAAATTCTCTTTTCTCTTTATTTTTTGCACAGCTTTTCGTAATTAACCAAAAAGTCATCCCAAATATACAGGTTTTTTTTACCTACATTTTTAGTCAATTAGCCAAAAAGTTACTAAATTAGCATGTTCCCAAACGAGGCCTAAATCTAAGATGTAAGGTTTGAGTATTATTCCTTTTTATAATTTTTTTTTTTTTAATTGAGAAACTTACATAGCACATAGAGAAACCAAAATTTCAAGACATCACCATGAGTGTTTACTTTATATATAGGCAGGATGTGAAGGCTTGGACAACAAGCCTTCACTTAATAATTGTACTTAGTAAGCAATACGTGTGCAATTCAGTTAAGTAAGAATAAAAACAAATAATAAAGAAATTAATATCATAATATATATGCTGTCTAAATGGTCAAAGTGTTTTGAATGAAATCTAAGATCTTAGATTCAAATCTTACTTACATATTTAAATAATTTTTTTTTTTAATTTTAGAATAGAAAAATTTGCCACGTGGCAAAAAAGAATCACCACACTCTTAGACACCAAGTCAGTACTCACATATATAACAGTAATAGATAGATAAATAATAAGTATAGATATCGATAGATGATTTTATAAATATAAATATCTTTTCTTAAAAAAAATTGAATAAATAAAAATATCTTAATTTCCAAAAATTTCATCAAGGAATATATTGGCATTGATGTGAGAAAAGTCGCCTGATGTCCAAACTGCCAGTCCCTTTTGTGGACCCAAGAAGGCCTGGCTCAAGGTTCTCTGTCGGCCTGCTTCGCCCATGTTGTTTTGAGTTGGACTGTGTTATGGATGACACTTGTCATGAAAAGTTAAATTATGTGAGTTTTTTTTGGATCTCAAATATTTTCTCTTTTTATTAACTTTTAGATTTTTACTAGGGGTGATTCTACAATAATATTATATTCACTAAATTTTGGCTCACTCAAATTACCTAAATTTGTACATGTCCGTTGTTCAGCGGGTCATTTGGGAGGTTGTCCGATCGATCATCCAGAAGATGCCAAATCATCCCGATGAATGCCGAATGACAAGAGTAATAGTCGCGGTTGATAAAGGTAACAACTACAGTTGACAAGAGTGATACTAGTCATCCAGCTTATATAATTCGAGCAACTCGGGTGAATCCAAACTCAGTGGACCAATAATTTTTCATGATTATATTTGCACCCAAAAAATAACTTAGTATAACCAGCTAATTTTTTTTTTTATTATACCTAGAAGTGTAAAAATGGCTCGCGGTCCGGTTAGGCTTGGACTCGAGCACAATCCGGGACTCTAGGCCTAGGCCATTATTTTGAAGCCCGATTTGACCTATAGGTCCTGCCCACCTAGGCCGACCTATAGCCCGACCTATCAGCTCGCTCAAGGTTCACTCAAAACCCAACTCGAGGCCTAGTGTCATTTTTTGTGGAAAGAATAAAATTTTGATAGAAAAAATAGAAAAAAATATTTAAAAAATTTCAGGCCTGCCCAAGCCCGAGCTTAAGCACAAGCCTATCGGCCCGTCCAAGGCCCAAATACCCCATGGGCATGGGCCTAATTTTTCAGCTCGGCCTTGCCCAAATTTTGGTGGGAACTCGCAAGGCTCGACATGAGTTGGCCCGAGCCCGAGCCCGACCCCGAGCCCCAGCCCAAGCCCAAGCCCCAGCCCTAGCCAAATTTACACTCCTAATTATACAATAATGTAAATTTACTAATAATGCTAAAATAAAATATTATTTTTTTATGGTATACCCTAATCACTAATACGTATTCTTCATATTCAATTTTTTCATTTTATTCCCCAAATTTCAACTATATTTTCTTTTCTTTCTCACTCAAACCTTTAATCCACCCCAACCAAAACTCATCATTCTCATCAACATCATTGTTTTTTATTGTGCTGTTACTTGCAAACAGAAAAAAGTTTGAACAAAATCAAACAATAGATGAGAATAATAATCAAAACTATTTTTGAAGCAACTCATCAAAGACGAGGTAACTATTCACATAAATATCAAAGTACAATTCTTGATTTTTTTTTTATTTTTCTATAATGTAAAAATAAATATTCAACTTGTTTTACGTCAATACTATTCGGAATTTTAGATCCAAACAAACTCACTTTGTTCAACAGTACACTTCCAAACAAAGTGAATTTGTTCGGATCTAAAAATCGAAACAAAACAATCTTGTTCAGTGTTGGAAGGCCGAACAAGCTAACTTGCACCCAATTTTTGTTTCGTCCTTCTTCTTTTTCAACTTGTACACAATGTGCTTATTCTTCAATAATTGACAATGAAAAGACTAAGAAAAGAATGACGTAACTGAGAATGGCTAAGAAGATAAGAGAGATAATTTTTTTGAATTAATTTTATATTAAGATTATTATTTAGGTGTACCATAAAATTAAAATATTATATTATTTAAGAGTAAATTGTGAAAATTAATAAGGTATATTAAGGATAAATTATATATTTAAATAATTTAATAAAAAATACTGAGAAATTAGGGACTAATTTATTTTTGGGAGCAAATGAAATCCCCCTTTTATTAGTTGAATATAAGAAAAAGTATTTTTTAATCATTTTATTAGGCAGTGGACTGGAAGTTTCTGTACTTTACATTGTTATAAAAACCAATCACTCTCTTTGTTTCTAATTTTCAAAATTTACTTTTTAAAAAATTTTACGTTTTTTGAATTTTTTTTGTTTTTATTGAATTTTTTTTTATATTATAAGTAATTGTTTTAATTTTTAGACACACATAATATAAATATACTTAGAAAGTATAATATTTCTGAAAAAAAATCTTTAAAAATTTACTAAATACCAAATATTTATAAAAAAAATACAAAAATTTAGTACATATTTCGTATTTTTGTGTATTTATTAATTTTTTAAAATATTTTTTCACAAATAATTTACTGTTTAGATACATCTAAATAAGGTATATCTAAAAAAGTTTAAAAATTATTTAAAATTTTAAAAATATTCACTAAAAACAAAAAAACAAAAAAAAAACACGAAAAACAAAAAACTCAATTTTCAGAAAGTTGAATTTAGAAAACTAAAAGCAAACATACTCAATAATTATAGAAATTGTAATCCTTAAAACCCCTAATAATTAAAAAATAGATCAAAGTTTCTAAAATATTCGCTAAAAAAAAAAAAATCAAATTTATTTAGGAAAAAAAAAAAGAAGAGGCTCTTCTATTTTTAGTGAACAATTTTTAGATTTAACATTTTTTTCATTAATTAGGGACTTTTAATATAGACCCGTTTGGTTAGTGTGTTTTAGCTAAATATAAAAAAATGCCTATTTTGGGAAGATGGTTATAATCAGCTTTTTGGTGAAAAACTAATTATAAGCAGATTATAATCAGCTTTTTTGTGAGAGAGGAAGTTGGTAATAATCTGAAAATCAGATTATTACCAACTTGCCAAAAGAGCCCAAAGTCAAGATTGTACATTATATATATTAATCAATCACTTTTTTCTTTATACCTATCCATTCAAGTAAAAAAATCATTTTAACCAACTATTTTTAACTTATAAAAAAATCAAAAAGTCAATAAAAAATCTAAGTTGCCATACGGGCACTAATAAGGCTTTGTTTGCTATTTCTTAAAAAAGTCAAAAAGTCACTATCATATTTAAGTCACATCATCTTATTTAAGTTACATCACTTTTCTACCACATCATTTCAAACTCAACTCATATTTTATAAAAAGTTAAAAAGTACATTTATTTAGAACATCTCAAACAACTCCTAAGTATAATGGCATGCATTAGCAGGTACAAAAAATTGTAATTATTTGGAATAAAGAGAATTTAATGAGGTTGGTGATGGTGAGGAGGACGAGGTGGACATAGCAAGGGATAGGTGGGGTTGGCGAGTGAAAGCGGAAGGGGGTATAAAAAAGAAAAAAATAAGTGAAATATGAATAAAATATATTTATATTTTATTTAATTTCACACAATTTTTTTTTTTTTTTTCTAAATTTCTTCTTAAATCTCCTAATCAAACACAACATTAATTTTATTAAAATTATTTTCCTATGATTTTGTACTTTTTATTTCTCAACTAGTGTACTGAAAGTAGGAAAATATTCAAAAGAGTTTCAAGAAACGCACATGATTTGGGATAAAAAAAAAAAAAAAAAAAATTAAAAATACGTTTGTTGAATGAATTTTTTTATTGAAGTAATGCACTAAGTCATACGAAAAGAAAAAATTTCAAGATAAATCTACAATTATTTGAAAGAATCTTTTTACCAAAGGAAATATTGAAAAGAGTTTCAAGAAATAATAAAATAATAAACACAAAATATAGAAAAATAAGTTTTTCAAGAACATATATTTTTCAGGAACTTTTAAAGATTGATATTTGAAATTAATCAATATTATTTATTCAAATAGCAGTCATAGCACAGCTAAATACATATAATTAACATTGCATGAATTTTTAGATTAGAAAGTTATTTTCCCTTTCTCAATTTTGAGCTATATGATAAGGATATCTATTAACACTATCATAAAATTTTATGGCTTCATTAGAACTTGGGAAAAATTTGTCCAACTCAAATTAAATTCAGTCAGCGCTTGAGTAAGAGATTGTCACAACCCACACATTTCGATTATTTATTATTAATAATATATAACCCTAACATTAAACTTGTACTATGCTCAAAAACTTGGAAAAAAAATCTCTAAAAATTGTTTAAGAACGTAAATATTAGCTTGATTTATGTTCATTTTAGAATTTTTTTTATTCATTTATATTGTAGATGACTTGGAGAATCACGTAGTTACTATTTTTAACCTATCTCCAATCATATTATTTGAAAAATATATCAGATTTTATAATTAAGAACTATATTTATTTATTATGTAATTAAAAATTAAGTATTGAAAATTTTTATTGTTAAACTTTTAGCATTGAAATATTTTCATACTAATCAATTAAAACCTAAAATTTTGAATGTTGTTGGTTAAAAATCAATTTTCTTTAATATTTATAAATCATATATCCTTATTTTAAATTTAAAATTATTTAAACAATTTTAAAAATTAGGTAGTATGCAAATTTACCTTAATAAACACATTCAACTACAATGACAAAGAATATTAAATAGAAAAATCAATCACGAAATAAATTTTTTTTTTTTTTAAGAAGGGTATTTATATACAATTAAATAAAAAATAAGAAAATTTAAAAATAAGTTAGGAAAGTTTGATATATTATATGTTTACTAAATGTTTCAAATTAAATTGCTTGTTATGCAATAATCTGGTTTCAATCACACAATAAATAACAACAAGAAGAACAATCACACACACACACAAACACAAGCTATATGTGGTTCGACAAGATTCCTTCGTCCAAGGCGGAGAATCAACCAAAATCCACTATATGCAATAAGGATTATAAGTTACTCCGCAGATCTCTCTGTTTCGCTCTCTAATCCTAAAACGTATAAATTGATCCAATTTATAGGGTAAAGACTAATGGGCTGAAACTAACATTACAGGTCCATAAATACTAATTTTGGCGCAATCTTGACTCATTAGGATTGGGATATAGCGAATACAAGACATTTCACAACATCTCTTAAATGAAAAAATAAAATAAAATTGGTGTACTAAATATTTTTGTATCTCTATTCATTTGAAGAAAAAGTTATGTGATTAGAAACGGGGTAGGAATAAGTTGAGAAAAACTTACCTTACACAACCTCATCCCACTTAGTGCACATTGCCCTGCACTCGTTTCTCCCCTAACTTGCTAGATCTCTTTACCACCCCCACCTATTGTAACAATGGCTTAACTTCTATCCCATCCACTTTATGAATTAAATTCTATTAGCGTCATATTCAAACCATCCAGTTAGAAGATGACACGTGGAAAGCAAGGGACATTATACAAAATACAACAAGGAGCAAAAGAGAAGGAGATCATCGTGAGAGAAATTAGTCTAATTGTTTCGAAGGCGCCAAAAGTAGACCATAAATAGATGAAGGCAAAGATTAAGAAAGTCCTCAACCAAATCTAGATTCTACGTCTTTATCAATTTCATTTATCTTTAAATTTTAACACTTTACCTTCTAGCACTTTACTTTCATGTACCGCACTAACATTTTATAAGAGTAGATTAACTCTATAATTCTAGAACTAGGTCGGTTTAAAGTTTCGAAATTGCCCTTACTAAAAGTAACATTTTGTGATTATTTATTTAATTAATCAATTTTATTTTCTACTCAGTTTCTCCCTCTAAGAGAACCTTAACACAATCATCTAATAAATTTGACATTTATTATTTGTAAAGACTTTTCAAATCTTTATTGGCATACTTTAATTACATTTTTAACATTCGAACTGTCAAAAATAACCAACAAATTCTTAACATTAAATCCCTATATTATAGTTTTATAACCTAAGATGATAAATGACTTATATGGATCACATCATTCAAATTTATAAATTGATTGGCATTATATTATGTTGATTTATAGTGAGATCATTGAGTACAGATGGAAAGAGAATATGTATAGCATATAAAGAACATAAAATTGAAAAGAAAAGGGAAAAAAAAAAAGAAAACTTTAACTATCATTTTATATGATCAAATGTTAATATGATATCTATGTTATCTATCTATAAATTAGGGGTAATTTTGTAATACTATACAAAATTAGGTTGGGTCACCTCTTCCCCACTCCTCACCCCAAATCCAACTAAGTTCTTCATTTTTATTCTCAAATCTTTCCATGTTTAATAAAATCACCAAATCCAGTCTCATTAAGGTTGATGATCACTCAGATTAAGATTTTGTCTAGCTCTACTAGTAAGTGATCAATATTCTTGATTATTATCTTTTTCTTTTAAATTTTTTTTAAAAAAAAAAAATATAAGCTCTTATAAAATTTCTGGTAACTTTGAAGAATGATTGCTTCATTGGCATAATGATTATTAGGGTATAAAGGTGACAATTTTTAACGAAAAATTAAAATAAATTTAACATACAAAAACATGGGCAATATTTTGTGAATTGTTAACATCATTTGAATATAGTATTTCCATACGGAAAAGTATTAAATTTCAAGGGGTGAAATATAAAATGAAAAACTACAGAGAAATTTGAATTAATTAGTTAAATTATAAATTTGGCAAGATTGTGTCAATTTCTTGTCATAATACTGGAGTCAATTAAAATATAATATATGATTATACAATTCAAATGGATCAATAATTTCAAAATTAACAGTCGACTGAATGAATGATAATCAGATGGAGTCAATTAAAACATAATATATGATTATACAATTCGAATGAATTAATAATTTCAAAATTAACAGTCGAATGAATGAATGATAATCACATCCACATCTAATCAAGTCATTCCAAACAAACATTTCTGAAGAGTAAGGAAAAGACTATAATATCTAAAATAGAAAGTCTAAAGTAAAATTTTAATAAAAAAAATATAAAAGTGCTTACTGCAATTAACTCAAAATTTAGTAATAATGCATTATTACTGGAAGCTTTTGGTTTTTGCGAAATGTAATAGAAATAAATAAGGTAAATTTTAAATATACTCTCTGAGGTTTTATTAAAATATGAATTGTTTCTTATGATTTTAAAAATTACATTTTATCCACTGAGATTGTAATTTCATAACAAATTATCCATTTTATCAATAAATCATCAAGTCATTAACAGTTTTTAATAACGTTAAAAATATGTTTTAATTAATAATTTAAGTAATTTTATTATTGTATAGGAGAATAATTATAAATTTTATTTTTTCAGTTAATTCTGTTAAATAAAAAATTCTAATTAGGAGGTATTTGTAATTTTTCAAACTATAGAGGTCAATCTGTATTTTAAGTAAATCTTAAGGGGTGTATTTATAATTTATCCAAATAAATAAGGCGCCGTAAAGGAATTAGAAGAAAAGTCGTGGGGCGATTTGAAAATAGATAAAATAACAAGGACTTAAACTAAAATATCGAGCCCACTGTTTCAGTCATATTCTATTGTATTCTGTCAAAACTCTTCATTCTGTTCCATCTCGAACTCGGCGATTCTCGAAGTTCAACAAATCGATCTATCGATCAATTCATTGCTCGTCCTCGATTTCGATCCATGGACTCCGAAGCTGAATTCGCCGATCACACTCCGTCATTCGATCGTGTGGTACGCTTTCACAGATTTCAAAATTTCTGTCTCAATTTTTATCTATTTGATTTGCCAGATCTATTTGGTTTGAGCTAGATTTGAAGTCTAGGGTTTATTATATGTGTGGATCTGCACTCACTACGATCTGTTGTTCTGTTTTTTCCTTTCAATTTGATTTGAGCGAATTCGATTTGTTTTTTCATTTTCTTCTTTGTTTTGGTTGATAATTATGGAGTGTGATTTAGAACCTGTTTGGCTGAAACATGAAATGCAAATTTAGTAAAACCAGAAATACAATTAGCTCTTTTCGGTTCTTAAAAATGGAGGAATTGGAGAAACAGATAGTTTTATTTGCTTATTTTTTTGATAAATAAAAATTTGGGTAAAGAGAAACAGAGAGTTTTATTATTCAACGACTTGAGATTTCAATGTTGTGATTACGTTACATATCTCTTTATTGTACTTGTTCTACTAATCGCCATCAGAAACTACCTTATCTAATCTACACCCTTGGATCAGGGTTTGTTATTCCCAAGGGTCGGAAATTTTGACATGAAATGTTTGAATGAAATGAACCAAACACGAAATTAGCGGGTTAGGATTAGCTAGTTTTCAACACTAACCAAAAGTGACACGGCATGATGATACGGGTAAAAAACATTTTGGTTTAGTGTCAAAGCTGTGTAATTTGAATTTGACGTGGATAACCTATTTAATGAAGGATTAGTTATACATTTTACCCTTATTTCTACTAAAGGATGTCACATGACATGTTTGAGTCCCTTGTGTAGTCCTGTTCAATTGAATTAAAAAATATTAGATAAAATCCATTTTATCCTTTTGTGGTATGTCTGGGTAGCATTTTATACTCCGTCTTTTAAAAATAGGCAAATAACCCTTACATAGTTTTGGACTAAAGTGCCACAATGCCATATGCGATTGTTAGAGAGTAAGGAGGAAATTTTTTTAGCCAAAGTCAAATTTTTAGCTGTAAATATAAAATTAGCCTTGTCTTCATCTTTTACCTTTAAACCTTAACCACTCTAACTTTAACTCACCCATCCACCCCTCCAGCCACCTCCCTTGCCACCCTAACCTCTTACCCAATTCTGTGTCACAGCCTGAGCTCCTCCTTCCCTACCCCCAGCCCCAGCCCAGCCCACCCCCTAGCGCATGCATTGATTAATTTGGGAATCTTTTTTTTTTTTTTTTTTTTTTTTTTTTTTTTGTGCTAATGTGGTCATTATGGGTATATCAAGAGATGCATTCATTTTCAATAATACAGAGGTTGTCTCTCCAATCCTTAACTGCCTGGTGGTGATATAATGATGTTGAAAAATTGATTTGGAAATCTCTGCGAAGAAGGGTGAATAAGTGGGAGGTTTGTTTTAATTTTTTTTGTTGTGTTTTTCCCTCTTCCTTTTTAAGTTGTCGTAGTGTGGGTGATATTCTCTTTTGAGGGTTACTTTACATAGCTTGTAAGGACACCATCTTTCTATGTGCAGTAATGGCTTCATTTTTTCCATTATTGAAATATTTCCTTTTGCTGCTAAAGAAAAAGGCCTATGTATCTATGTGTGTATATGTATACATAGACAGGCTTTTATAAAGAACAATTTAGCTTCTTAATTTATATGAATTAGATCATTACCATATATATATATATATTATATACATATACAGTTGTGGTTTTATATATGAGATGGTTGTAAATGATATGTGTAGGAATACATATACATACAGTGGTTGTATATATAGAGAGAATTTTCAAATGGTTGTTATATATACCATGGTTTTTTTAGAATGAGATGGATGTATTTTTTGGTGGTGGTAGTTACAATAATGATGATGGTTGTAGTTTCCATTAACTGGGAAAGGGATGGAGGAAGATAGTGTTACAATGAGGAGGGTACATAAGTCTTTTTTCATTTTTCATTGATAGAGTTAACAGTGCAAACCATGAGGGGTTATGCCCTATTTGTAAAAGACAGGGTTTAAAGTGCGCCGGGCCAATATCAAAGGGGGTAAAGTGGATTTTGCCCAAAAATATATAAAATAGGATTTTGGAGTCAATAGTTTTTTTTATTTTGCGACGCCCCAAAAATCGGGAACATCAAATAATATATTAACCATTAAATACAGGGTTTATCTAAGGTTACAAGAGTAGGAAACGTCACTAATGAGTGTTTTGGCTAATAACCAAGCAAGATCCCAGGAAGGTCGGAGGAGTCAAAACAGCCTTCCTTCTAAGTCCAATCACCTTAGATAGCAAAGCTACTTTTTTGATAGATCTTGACAGGGCATTAACACAAGGCTTACATGAGTTGACGAAGTATAAAGATAGGTAACAAATGTTGTATATACAAATTACAAAAAATCATGTCTTAAATACAACATGGGATCTATCACTTACAATCTCAAAACATTTTTAACATAACTAGTTCCTAACTCTCATAGGATAGCCTTACGTCCTCAAATACTTCAGCTTTGCCTTTGACCAGCCTAATAGTCTTCAGTACCTGGTATGAAACGCCGTGAGTTTTAAATGCCCAGTAAACGCACATACACCCCGTCCCTTTTTCTCAATCCAATATACCATCACATTTATCGCAAACAAGTAGTGAAGCATGATCTTCAAGTCAATAACAACAATTTCAATAATAGAGGAAAGAAACATGTCATTCCAATAGATAACAAAGGTTATAATGTTAGTGGTTAGTATTCTAGAAATCCCCCAAAGAGATTTCATTCCTTCCAATCACAAGAATTGGACACCAGACTATTCGGAACTCCCCATTTTGCTGCTTTGTTGCAGAATTAACTTCGGATGCCTACCAACGGTTATATACCGCGTAGCGTCAACTGCAAGGCCTCAAAAGGGACAGCGAAAAGAAAAAAGTTTTATCTCCTGAATCCAACCTTATCCTTCTAAAAAAGTTTTATCCTCCTAAATGTCCCATCCGGACCCAACTTTATCTCACCAATCAAACCATCACAAAGAGTCCGAATACGTCTGTTCCATTCTAGGGTTTACGCGACAACCGCTTGCACAAGACTTAACCTCCAATTAGGGAGCACATCCCATCAATCCATACATAACACATTATCATCTCTTCATTATTCAAGTGATCGAAAATCCAATACCATCGCAATTAAGTTTTCTGTTTGGATCAATGTTTTAAGTCAAGTTAGAACAAACTCAACAAGATAATAATATCCACATAAGTATGAGCATTATTAAAATGAAGAATATAAGAAACATAACCATAATACATGCAATATCATACCAAGACATGATTATTGACTATTAAGCATGTTCATGAACACAATAGCATAAAACACCCATGCAAAACTAAATTTTCAGATTCAGTACCATTTAAAGATTAAAATCAAAAGGGCTATTTTAGATTTTTACTTAACTTGGCCTTCTTATGGTTCGTAGAGAATTTAATTTAGTTTTCAGAACATGTTTTGAGAATGTGACAGCTTTTCTAGATTTTTAGTTATTTAAGAAATGTTCCAGCGCTGTCCAGATTTGTCGATCGTTACGAAAATTGGATTTTCTCACAAATCGCTCACTCGTTTTCAATTAAACCAATTTTAGCTGAAAGATAACTCTTTAAAGAAGATTTTGACATAAAATGGAGGTCCAGAATATTTTTATACATTTTTCTAGAAATTTTGAAAGTTGGATGAAAAATAGATTTTTCTGGCACAATTCTTGCAACAAGAAAGTTGGTGAGAAAAGAAGTCAACTAGGAGAAATTTTCCACTTATCTTGTGATGAAAACTTGCTAAATAATATGTATTAAACTTAGAAATTTAAGGTGAAGGTGTGCTCTTTGAAATTTTAAGAGTTTGATATGAAAAAGGTAGTCTTATACCGATTAAGAGAAATACAAGAAGGGTAGAATCAAGGCTCAACTTCTTTCATTTTTAACACAAGAATACCATTAGAACACATCTGAAAATGTATGTTTAAAACTTCTAAGAGCATGTATTTGAAAAAGGAAAATAAAAGAGAAAGTTGTGTTGTGGCTTACTCAAATGTTTATGGAACTAGTTTTGCAAGACTTGCTCTCTTTCTCTTCTTTCTCCCTCCCACAAGCTCATTCTCCACTCCTCTCCCTCTCTCTATGACATGTGAGTGTGCGGGTGCGGTGTTTGATGTTCAAATAGATGGAGGATAGTGGTGTTTTTATAATAAAATTGGTGTAAAAGGTCAAAAATGCCTATTGGTTGGAATGGAATGTAATTGAGTTGTATTTAGTTCAAATGAAATGGAATAGTGAATAATTAGGACCTTAATTATATACTTAATTATGATCTAGTTAGGCTTAAGTTTAATTCAATCCATTCTAGTTACAAGTACATTAGATATATATATATGTATATATATAGAATTGGTACCAAGGTCATAATTATTTTCATGATTCAAGAGATTTGTCTATAAAGTATAATGATTATAGCCTAGGAGGTATGATGGCTGGCCATGTGCTCAAGATTTGGGGAGATTTTCCTATTTAGTTTGTGTACAAATTTTATAGATATTGTGTACAAAAAGATTTGATGAATAAGAGGTACAAATATATATATATATACACCATGGTACTAACTTGGGGTCAATTTGTGATTTAAGTAAAATATGAGGGCTAAGGCCTTAATTTCTGAATTGGAACATTTATTTTAGAGTAGAATTTGACTAAGTTAGGGTTAGAGAATCTAATTCGGTTTGAATTTCTTGTTTCGAATAAAAAAGCTATCAACTGACAAGTGTGATAAAAACCGGAAATACCTAGGGTTTTCAAGTGGTAATTCTATGTTTATGGAGTCAATTAATTAGTATTAGGGTATTATAATGATCAGAGCTGCTACAGTGCCCGAAATTTTCAAGCCCGAAATTTTCAAGCTCGAATTTGCCCCGAATCCAAAACGACGTTGTTTTGGATTTTTTTTTCTTTTCTTTTCTTTTCTTTTTTCTTTTTCATTGTTTTGAAGATGGAGAAGAAATAGAAGAAGAAGAAGAAGAAAAGAGAAGAGGATCAACTCCAGAAAAACAACATCTTGCTTGGAAAGTCTGGACTGCATAAACACATCATCAACATCTTCATCAACACATATTCTGGCTTATTTTGAAACTTGGGAAGTCTGGTATAAAAAAAAAAAAAACATGTGATCCAGATCTGATTCAGAGAGAGAAAATCTTCATCAACACATCATCATCATTAACATCTTTATCAACATCATCATCATCAACACATCATCATCAGCCAAAAAAAAAAAAAAAAAGAATCAGATCCGATTTAGATTCAACTCCAGCTCCGATCACCGCCATCACCGTCTTCTTCTCTTCCTCCTCCTTCTCCCCCTTCTTCTCTCTTTCTATTCTCTTCTCTTCTCTCCTTTCTCTCTCTCGCCTTTGTCTGTGTTCAAAGGAAAAAAAAGGAAAGAAAGAAAGAAAGAAAAGGAAGAAAAAGAAAAAGGAAAAAAAAAAAAAAAAAAAAAAAATGAAACCCAAAACGTCGTTTTGGGTTTCAAGCCAATTTGAGCAAACCGATTTCGAGCCCTCAAACAATTTTCTATAATGATTTCTAAGTTATCAAAATCGATTAGGGTTTGCGAGTTTTCAATTGGTGCATGTATTTTGATCCTAGGGTTAAAATTGCAATTAATTAAGAAATTGAGCGATTTCAAAGAAATAATTTAAAAGTAAGGGATTTAATAGGGTTTACAAAAGTTAGGGGTCTCACATATTTCTCATTGGAGACGACATGATCTTTTTGTTTACTATTTTGGAGTCAGTCTAGTAAAATAAAGGTAGAGTTCAATTTCTTGAAATTTGTTAAATATAATTAAGTACAAATTAAGCATTTTTATAAATAATTTCATCCCATAGGGATATGTTTTTTTTTTTAAAAAATAATATCTCCGTACACTTGGTATTTTTAACTGGGGATAGAAATTTTTGACATGAACACAATACGAATAGGACACTAGTAAACCCGTAGCATTAGTATTGAGACAATTTTAACACAAACATGAGATGACACAAACATGACCAACACGACACCATTCCCACCTGTAGTTATTTCTATTTGTTTTATCCAAAATAAACAAAACAAACAATTGAATCACATCTGCTATAACCACGGATTAAGGTTATTAAAACGACAATCTTTTACACTTCTCTTCTAAGTTGAACGACAACGTTTGATTCTTCTTTAGGCAACACCTTCTATTGTTTCCCCTATGACTTCTTCATTCTGTTATTCCCTCCATTTTCTGATAAATGTTTCATTGCTAAGCTTGTAACAAATTGAAGGCCAAGAAATATTTAAAAAGTTCAGATTTTCAATACCTTGATTAAGCATATGCAGGGAAAGATCAGTGATGATGCTATGTTTTGGAATCTAGAAAGGGAAAAACAAGTTAGACAGTGTTGGAAAATGTTATTGTTGGCATTAGAATAAGTTGATTAAGAAGTCAGCGGAGTCAGAAGCAATTGTAGTGAGACTTTTTTTCTCAACGCCCAAGCCAGTGTGGGGTTGGGCCCAGCATTTGTGTGGAGGCCTGTCATTTTAAAATTTTGGAAATGAACTTTTGTGGGTTGAGTAAGTCATTTTGCTGTCTTTTGATATATAATATTTTGCCTTACTATAATTTTTGACTTTTGTTAAGAATAATTTCTACCTAGTCCTCCAATTGGGCAACTGGCAACTGGCAGTTGACATTTGATATTTCTTCTTCTTAACACTTTGTCGAGAGCAGCAGGACTTAAACATTTGATCTCTGATGGATGACATGACTAACTACTCATGAATTCATACGCTTGAAAGTCTCATGGTCTGAGCAACTGATATCTGACACTAGTTTTTTACTTTCTCCTTCTATTTAAAAGAAAGAAAAAAAAAGGAGAAATTTGCTGTCAACACTTTGATAAATATGTCTTCACCTAAATTGTCTTATATGTTGAGTAATTCATGATAACCTAGCTCAAATCAATTAGCTTTGAGCTCCTAGCTTAGGAATACTTGTTCACTGGATTGCTATTTTCAGATGGACAATTTTGATGAGCCCAATTACTTCAACAGGTATTGTGGAGGTTGTGGTCCACCCAAATGTTACGGAATACATGGAATCCTTTTGATTGAAAAACTACATCTTAAGAATTTCATCCTATAATTTTAGAAAAATGTTTGAACATAAATGCTATAGATGTTTTTCAGTTACAAACTTTATGTCACTGCTTAGCTCATGCTTTGCTGTGGATCATCATCAATAATGATCTGCACATAAGGAAAAGAGCCTCTTGGAGTGTTTTGCAATTTATCTCCGGGTGTCAAATTCTGACATGACATGAATACTTAAAATCCTTCTGTTTCAAGCTGTTTGGAAAGCTCATTCATTGGTAATGCATTTTGTTGGGAGGAATTTTCTGTTATTGGTAAACTGAGAAGATGTTTATGTAGTGGAAGTCAATCATAGGTTTGGTCCATGCGGACCGTACTTATTTAAATATATATATATATATATTAGATATCTTGTAGTCAGAGGTTCAGTTCCACACTGCCTAATCACTCTTCAATAGACTGTACTGCAAGTAGTGATTTTGCAGATTGTTATTTGCTTAAATGTGCATTGGTCGTTGATATTCTTATTCGCATATAATTGTTTAAAGAAACATACCAAGTACAAAGTTAAATAGTAGTTGCATAAATTTTCTTGTGTTTCTCAGTTTTGTAGTTTGGACCAATGAGTTGTTGGAAGGTGATACAAATTAATATTTTCTCATCCAATTTATTGAACAGAAAGATGTGATCAAGGATACTGAGGTCAAAGGGTTCAACCCAGGATTGATAGTCTTGCTTGTTGTTGGTGGCCTACTATTAACATTCCTCATTGGAAATTATGTACTTTACATTTATGCACAAAAGACTCTTCCTCCAAAGAAAAAGAAGCCAATCTCCAAGAAGAAGATGAGGAAGGAGAGACTGAAGCAAGGTGTTTCAGCACCCGGGGAATAGACATTTTCGGCAATATGTAATGTTTCCGCTGATTTAGGCTGAGTTGTTGTGTTCAAATATCACCCTTCTTGTCTGGTACCATTTGTTGAGAGATGCTTGCACTTTTCCTAGTGTTTTTCTTTCATTTTCCCCTCATCAGATTGGATAGAAGTTTAGCTTAATAATTAGAGATTACTTCCAAAATGATACATGTGTAAAAGTGCTGTTTGTTCTGGGTGATATTCTCCTGGTTTTCTTTTTTCGTTAGGTAGGGTTATTGCCAAAATTGTGGTTGCTTTGATAACCCATTTAAATCAGCTGATTATAATTCTTCGACTTGAATACCTTTGATGTTCCCAACTTGTGGTGAATGATGGGTGATTTTTACTCTACAAAATGACTGATTTTTATTGCTATTATTATTGTTTTAGGAGGGAAATGGAGAGCTTGAAAAGAGCTCCTTCATTTGACATGACACAGAAAGTACATGACATATCTGATCATTGGAGAAGAGTTAAATGCCCCCAGATTTCTCTCATTGGTGTCGGGGGATCTGTGTATGAACGTAGTTTACATGCCTATTGCATCTTTTTACTGCATGACTTTGCACTCGTCGTTTCATTTCATGCATACACTTAACCAGGTTTCGTGCATCGTTTCTTCCCCGGACAGATTAAAACTAGAGAAGAAGACTGGCATGGCAGATGACAGGTTTGTATTTTTAGTGGGACATTTTGATGTTAAGCCACTGAATGAACGGTTCTATGCTTTTCTTCCCATTAGTTTTGTGACTTCACATTGAGGTTGACAAAGATATGCAATAATTGCTATAAATATCTATTGATAAAAAAGGGTCAGGTTTGAGCCTCAATTTCCACCTTGATGGAAACGCCAATTTCATTCTTTTCTGTACCCAGAAAAAACAAATGAACAAAACAAATCAGTAAAAAGTAGGGATGCAAGGTTTTTTTTTTTTTTATTTATGGCCATGAAATATGAAAGATAGTGACTTTGTTTGGTGTAGTTTATGACGTTATTTATTATTTTATTTTATTTTATTTTAAAAAAATGTGTTAGAGTATGTTGTAATTTTTGTTTACAGTTTATAATGTAAAAATAACTTAAATAAATTTTAAAAAAGTGATTACTGAGAGATAGGGAAATGGTCAATTTTAACTTCTGTTTTGTGATTATCAACAGTCAACTTGTAAGAAATTGTACCAAACAAGTCTTTAATATCCTCTATTTTATTATATAATAAAGTGTACAACTCAATTTGATGTGAATCTTGTCAAATTTATTTTTTTTCCTATTTCTGAATTGTCCCTATACAATTGTGTCATTTTAATTTCAAATTTCCAAATTTTAATAGTTTTCCCATTTTATTTTTCCTCCATTAATTGATGTCCCACATATATATAATTTTAATTGTAAAATAGGTCATAAACTTTTAGAACAATTATGCGCAAGTCCTATGAATGAGACTTTAATCATTGGAAGTCCTACTCTAATGATAAATTTATTACAGTAAAAATATTTTTAAAAAATATAATTTAACTACTTACACTTTCTACGTGATTAGTGGAGGTGTACGTGCGTTATATGTGGTATTTTTTTTTTTTAATTTCTTTTTGTGTGTGTGTGTGTGTGTTTTTTTTTTTTTTTTTGGTTGTTAGGTTTTGTAATAATTTTAGCTTTTGAACCATTTTGTTATTTTTTTATGTTAATGTTTAATGTTTATGTTTAAAAGTCTAAAAAGTTAAAGTGTTGAATCTTTGAATATTTGATCATTGATATATTTTCACACTTTTAGGCAGTGTTTAGTTAAATAAAATGATTGTAGATTGAAATTAATATTACTACACAATATATACAACAAATATATATTTTTATTTAAATTACACACATCGCGCGTGTGAACGGCTAGTATGAATAACATAGAACACGTGGATTTATGTATGGTAATTTTCACGTAAGTGTTGTTTGTGTGCTGGCATTTAAACTATGGATAGAACTCTGTGTCGATTCTATGGAATAGTACATTGTTTGGTTGAAAATTGGTAGGACAGATTAGAAGTCTAACCGGACTTCATGTCCTTCATATGTGAAATTTTTTTGTCAATTCCAAAAAATAATGTATCAATTCTTACGCATGATGGGGCATTTATATTTATGTTTAAGTATTAAAATTCAGAAAGTAGATTGAAATAATCACATAAAATAATTATAGGCCATATCACATGATTGGACTTATTACTATTAAATATATAATTCACCAGGTTGTTTCACTTTTGTTTTTGTTTATGTATTTAGAAACCATTTTGTAATTAAAAGATGAACAAATAAAACACTCGACTAACATTGTAATATTATTATTATTTAAAGTGAAGAAATAAAACATCCAACTAATATTGTAATATTATTATTATTATTTGAAATAAATTAAGTAAGAGAAATTGAAAGATAAAAGTATTTTTACAAAATTCATTCAATTTGAGTTCTTGCATTTACTGCATTCTGCTCCTTGTTTAGTTTGATAAATTTTCTTATTGGCATACTTTGTAAGCTATATACCAATGTTTAGTTTGATAAATTTTCTTATTGGCATACTTTGTAAGCTATATACCAAGGTTGGTTTAGATTGTCTATACGAATGATTGTTGCTTTGAAGGAATAATGTGTATTCTTTTTGGATATTTATAGTCATGGTGTATTAATATTAATATTAATTTGGTGAAGTAAAAGAAAATCATGATATTTGGAATTACTATAATTATTATGAGGATGATAAATTACATACTTGAAAATCAAGTAATGAATATTCTATCAAATCTTCTATCTTCACTCGTTCGGGATTTTGCTTACTTGTTGCTCACAACATTGTACCTGATTTTCTTTCAATTTTTTTTTAATTTTATTGCAACTGCACATAATATTTGTTAATTCTTATTATTTAAAAACTGTAAATATAGAAAAAAAAAAATTAATATACCATTCTCTAATATTTTCAGCTTCAGGTTGTTAAGTTTATTTGAATTGTAGTCGTTGAGATTGTGGATATAGATATTACACCTTATCCAAATGAAAATTGTGAGTATGTATATATATATTAAATAATGTAAAATTGTAAATATATATAATTAGTAATTTATATATTTTCATCATGAGGCAATAATAATAATATATTTTTTAAGTGTTTAAATGTACTTACATATGTTGACACTTTTAATTTAGAAATTGCAGCTACAGGCCTTTCTTTTACCATATCTTTTAGAATTGTTTCTTCGTTTTGGGTTCATCCCCCCACAATGTAAGAAGAATAGTTTAAGAGCTGTGATAATGCAAAATATAAAATTTCAATACTTTAAGGTTTCTTTTATTTTTTTTTTTTATTTTGTAACTTAAGAGTTATTATAATTCATACATTGAATCTATCAAATAGATATTCCTTTCATTAATTTACCAATTGATCCTATTCTGGAAACTGATGAAAGAGGCTCAACATTGTGTACTAAGCCAAATATGCCTGACATTATAGTAAAAAATAATTTAATGTTTTCTATTATTTCATAGTAAGTTATATATAATAATTGTGTAAGAGTTTTTTTGTTCATGTACATAAGACAATGTTGAAGACATATCAATAATATTGTTGTTTTGTACAAGTTGTTTGATCTGTGAGAATGAGACAAAGTCATATGTTAGCGTATCCAACTTGATCGTCATTTTGGCATCTTGTACTTGTGTTTGAATAGAGAGTGATATTTCAATTTCTTTGTAGACACTTGCAAACTTTTGGTTCACAAGTTTAATATGTCTATTAAAAATGAAATATGTACTGTCATTTTGAAATGATTCTCCAAGCATATCAATGACTTTGGAAACTTTCACTTTTAGCTAAAAAGTCAAAAAGTCACTATAAATTGTTACATTACTTTCTCTATTTTCTGCACATCTTTTCATAAAAAATTAAAAGTTTATTAAAATAGTCTATTCTCGAACTAAGCTGGCACTACTTGTATTTTTGTGCCCTTATTATAAAATGATGAAACGGAATAAGTCCATTAAATTAGAATTGGTATTAGAAATGAAGGAGAAAGAAGTTCTATTTATATAAATCATTGAATGATATATCTGTTCGTCCATTAATATAATTTTGCACATGGTTCTTGATCATTTTAAAGTGCTATAATGTTCAATGATCCCTCTTTTGAAAACAATTGCTTTTATTATCTAGTCTCTATAAAAGGTCGAAGTCCATTGATGAGGATAAAACCTTTTGAATCAATTTCATTTTCTTGCATTACTCTTGCAAAACAATTTGAGATTTGATGAATTGCTATTGATTTTTAAGTTGAAAGAATTTTCAAATACAATGATTTTTTTTTTACCTTGCAATTGAGATGAATCTTCATTGATTGTCTCTATCATAGTTTCAGTACTATTAGCAGGAATGCCATCATTTATGATGGTAAACTTTGCAAGCTTGCTCTTTCTTCCCATCTTTTACTTGAGTTATGGAATGAATGATGTTTATGTTTTTTTAAGTGTGTGCTGTGTACACAAGAAAGATGATTTACATAAGGACTAAGTATGTTTGTATTTAGTCACATAATAATACCTAAAACAAAGGTGTGAATCTCTATGGAGAATTATGGAGACACTGACATGAAAAAGTGATTGATAAGAAAAATTTAGTTAGATTGAATTTTTTTTTTGACAATGAATCATAACAGAATTAAATGGATGAGTTAGTGGTTAAATTTGTTTTCGTAAAAATTTCATATATAAATAGATTTCTTTGTTTTTTATTATTGACAAACATATATGAAATAGAAATTTTGAAAAAGTAGAGGAGCAATCCCATGTGAGCCTTGTAATTGGCTCATCCCCTAATAATTTTTTTTTTTATCCGCCCATAATAAGTTCATTACACTTTTTTTTGCTCCTGTGGCATTTTTTTTTTTTTTTTTTGAGGCGATGAATTGTGTAATCTCTCTCTTAAAAACAGTAAGAGTCTAAAAGATTAAATAAATTTAGAGTAGGCCAACCCTAATTTACCCGGGTTGGGGGTTGAGTTTTCTCTCTACACGACACCATTTTAATAAATAAAATAAAAAACTAAATTACACAAAACCTAACAATAATAAAAACACATTTGAGGCAACAAAATATTTAGGAAAAATTACAAAACCATCTCAATATTTTATTACTGTAATAAAATAAATCTTAAATTTTTATTTTTTTCAATTTAAATCATAAATTTTAAAAAAAAAAATTTCAATCTGAATCATTTACCTATTTTCATGAAGTAGAAAGTAACAAAAAATGAGTATTTTAATCATTAATTGAATTTAATGATTAAAATAATATTTTTTTCTGTTGATTTTGATTAATGAAAATAGATAAATGGTTTAAATTGAAAAAAAAATTAAAAGATTAAGATTTAAATTAACGAAATTTTTAAAATTACCACAAATATTTATATGTTAATTATACACGAACGAAGAAAACTTGAAAATTTAGAGAGCTCGGAATTCCTTGTTATATATATATATATATATATATTTGTGTGTGTTTAATTTGGTTGCTATAGTTTTATTTATATATATTTGATAGTCACATATTATATATATTTTTTGTATTATATGATTTTACCTTGATTTAATGAGTTATACCCCTTTGGGATGGATTTTCACCAATTTCCTCTAAATATATATATATATAAAACCAATGTCAAATCTTCTTTTTATAATGCTTAAAATTGCACTCAAGTTAAGTGTTCAATTCATTCTCTTCCAAACTAGGAATGACGATGTATTAGAAAAATAAAAAAAATTACACTTGGCACCTCTTATCTATGCAGGGCAATCAATAAAGTTGTTGAATTGTATATGCTTGTTGGAGTTTTCTTAGGTGTGCAACTCACAAAAAGTGTAAGTGGGTTGCACACCATGTGCCACTTACACAAAAGGTGTAAGTGTAAGTGTAAGTGTAAGGTATAAGTGTAATGTGTAAATGTAAGGTATAAGGTGTAAGTGAGTTGCACACCATGTGCCACTTACACAAAAGGTGTAAGGTGTAAGGTATAAAAGGTGTAAGTATAAGGTGTAAGTGTAAAGAATAAGGTGTAAGGTGTAAGTTGCACACCATAACCAAACCCTTGTTTGTTTTAAGCTTTGTTACAAGGTTATAGGATTGGACACAACTCTTTCATATTAGGTGATATTTAAATATTTTGGGTTTAAATTATAAATTTGGATAAGAATTTGAAACAGAGAAGGACAAATATAAAAATAATGCAAATAAAATTTAAGCTAATTTTTTTTTTTTCCATAATATTATATTTGATTCTATGACTAATTCTATACACCTAGAAGTTTTCATTTTTATTTGAATTAGTTGAACAGGAAGCAATGTTGAATTCTAAGTTATTAATTATGTGGATTAGTTGGATCACGATGTGAAACTTCTTGCCCTTCAGCATGGCAACAACTTGACCAATTATTAAAGTTGATAGGCTCATAAAATAATAATTTAATCTAATAAATTGCATCTTATAAATATAATTTAATCTTATAAATCTTGCCACCAATGTATTTTTTGTTTTTCTTTATTTATAAATTATGTCCTCTCCATTAAAAAAATAAATAATATAATATAAATCTTTCAATTTTTTTAGATTGATTTATACGCAACTTCCATTACATCATAGTGATGTGATCATTCGCTAGTCTCAAAAATTTACTTTCGTGTGGTTCCAAAACTGGAATACGAAACTTCTTTCAAACTATCACTTTATACATTTTAATATTTAAATGAAGCATTTTTATATATTTTATACATCTTAAAATTTTAATTTAAAATTTATTTTTTGATTTGTATGCAATATCAATAATTAACTTTTTTATGCAATATTAATAATTATATTTTTATAAATAAATTATTAAGTCAATTAGCGATTTTTAATGATATGAGAAATATTTTTCAATGAACAATTCTGATAATTTTATTGTTGCGTAAGAGAGTAGTTAGAATTTTTTTTTTTCCCTTCTGTTTGTATAGTTAAATTAAAAAATTTAACAAAGAGTAGTAATAATGGGAACTTGAAGTGTTTTTAACATTAAAAACTAAAATTCTTATATATGAGAATCTTGTTGCATTCCAAAAGGTATTCTACTTTCAAAATTACAATCAGATAAGAGTTAATCAACTAATATATTATCAAGTGGTCGACAAGGAAGAATTAATTTATTAAAGAAGAATAGTTTTTACACCCACCGAAAAATCAAAAGAATATTAGGAATGAATATCTTTAAAATTAAAGTAAGAGCACAAGAAAAATTAACCTCTGCAGGCGGATGTCTACCAGCAAACTGAAAGGTTAGAAGATCATGGAAAAGGCAACCATAATTGTCTTGACTAATCAGTGCAGTATTCCTTTCTAACAATTCTACAATTTTAGAGTGGACTATTATATTTTTATCTGTTTGTATAACCATTGGGGTTTCAAAAAGAGTTGATTGAGAGATAATGCGATCAATTGTTTGATTCTGAAATCCGAAACAGAAAATTGTAGATGTAAGATGCATGATCTAACTCTAGTTTCATGCTTATTATTGTTTAACTTGTCAATGGGGCTAGTGCTGGTAAGGGTCATGTAAATTCCTTGAGGCTACCAATTTAAGTTCGAAGTCCGCAATAAGGGCTATATATATATATATATATCCAAGATAAATAGTATAATTAGATATAAGTCATGAGTCCAAAACATTTAAGATGTTTAATAGTAAGTTGTGATATTTCAAACTGTTTAGTTATTTTAAGGTGTTTGATATTTGAAGATGTTCGAATTTTGAAAAATATCTATAGTTGTATATGATTTTACTAATGTTTAATAATTTTGAAAGGATATTTTCAAGATACATAAAAAATAGAAAACATGACAATTCTTCACACTTTTATAATAAAATAATAATAATAATAATAGTAGTAGATATTTCAATACAAATTAACACAAACGAATTTAAAATAAATCAAAATTTATAAATAAAATCAAAATATCCCAACCATTTATCACTTTAATAATTTTTTTCAGTATTGCTACCAATACCAATTGAACATTCCATAAACATAAAACACATTGCAAATCTCAAAATTCTCTCATTATCAAAATGAGGGACAAATATGTAAATATATTAATAAAAAAAAAAGGAAAAAAGAAAATCACTTAAGACTTGTGAGTAAATAAATCCAATCAATGACTTGCTGGTAATTATCCTTGAACTCTTAATTCAGTTAGGCACCAAGTTCGACAGGAGAATTCAATTTCAAAGACACATCACAAATGTGTGGGAGAGCAATAATACAGAGCATAGTGCTCAACAACCCCACTATCAAATTTGAAAATGAGACGAAAAGAAAAGATAATAAGCTTTTATTTTGCATTCCATGGCTTTCAGTGTACACATACAAAAAGGCATATCCTCAGATATCAGGTACCATATAAGCACAAGGAGGACAATTACTATTTACATAATAAACCACAACAAAAAAAAAAAAAATACATAATAATATCATGGCAACTTATTTATACATATAACACCATATTTCAAGCACAGTTTAATGATGAAATTGCAATTTGAGAAGAAAGTTAATATCATATCATAGCATATATCATGTCATATAGTTATAGTAGGCATGCTCAATCTGTCATGTTGTTGAGGTAGAATACTCTCTCTCCCTCTTTCTCAGGCCCCACCACGACCCATGGTCTGCTCTCCAGGGGGGTACATAAGCATGACGGGTTGGGCATTAAACCCAGGATGAGGAAGCCTACGACGGAGCTCACGACCTTCCTGGCAAAGTGCACATGCATGGCAGAAGATATGAGTTGCAAAGTCACAAGCTGACTCACATTGCTCACGGTACACCTCATCATCCAAGAAATTTCCGCAGCATCCGCATGACCTGGCAAGTGCCTCGCAGGTGCCCTGTTTGATTCAAAACAGTGAAAAACTGAAGTTATAGCAGAAACACTAGTGAAACTAAATCCAGGAACTATAATAGCAAAATCTCTTGGTCAAAAACAATATTAAGATTCACTCAAATATTGATATATATATATATATATAAAGTGAAGAGATATATATCTATAGATACATAGATTGAGAGATGGAGAGGAAAAAGAAAAATTGACAGGCCAGTTGAGCTAAAGAAGGGCAAAAGGAGAAAGATGGTAATATGTATCGACAGGCTTGACACAAAGCAACGAAAAAACTTACCCAAAAAAAAAAAAAAAAGCAACGAAACGTAAACAAGAGTGGAACAATGGTCAAAAACCTCGTACTTAAATTGACAATGGTGTTCAATAGACTGCTTAGTTATTAAAGGATTATGGACACTGAGGATTGTTATAGTAATTGATAGTACCGCTTTAATCTAGAGAGAGAAAAAATAAAAATAGGCAAAAATAGCTTGTATTGTGCTCACTGCATAGCTCCATGCATTGGTTAAACTTGTCACGTTACAGTTCAACTCACAAAATAGGTGTCTATGGATTATAAATTCAAACCATGGAAGGTTCATAAACAATCAATCAATAACTCTACATGAGTGGCCAAGGCCAAACATTTTCTGAATTTAAGTTGATTCTGTCAAATCCAATACTAAGCATGATTCAAACACATGCACACACACATGAGAAAAGAAAATATATAGCATCATAGCAAGTATGCCACTCAAAATAATAGCTGTTTTAAATAAATTGCAGTGAGATGTCACTGCAGTGGAAAATGACCAAACTACTTCAGAGAGATGGATAATTTTATATAATATTATAATTTGAAAGAACACATAAACAGATACACAGCCAAAGATCATAGAAAAAAATAGATTTATTGAATCAAAATTATTCTTAAAAATATTAAATGTAGACATTTATCAGAAGGGGAAGAAAAGAGAAGACCTTTTTCATCTGTAAGTTTACAAACTGCAATCAAACAGACAGGAAGGATGAAAGCAAAATCCTTTTAGGATACTCTTGTACCTTGTGCTTAGATGTTGGATTCTTTTCAATTTATCAAACTTTCAAGGTGATGGTTATCGGGTCAGAAGGGTACATATTTTCCTAACTACTCCCACACCTTTTCTCCCTTCTTTGAAAATAAAATTATGGAAAATTTTCTTATCTCCTTTCTTACCCTCTAGCCAAACAGTGTTTAGGGTACTTGGGAGAAACTTTTGTTTTCACAAATTTATAAACAGAAGTTAGACACAAGCAGCATGGATTACCATTAGGCACAGAAGTTCTTTAGGTTTCCTTCACTTCTATTAATTGTCTATTCAATTCTTTTATATTTTCTGGCCTCATATGTTTTGTTTTGTATTCCCATAAGGAGTAATGGATGAGCCTGAGTTATAATACAAGATTCAAACAGTGCCCCTCAATTATAATATAAAAAAAGCTGTACAAAGTTTTCGTAAATGATTCACTAGTATTACAGCTTCCAACCCTGTTTGTAGATATTATATCGAACAGCAGAGAAAAACAGAACCTGAAAACTAAACACAACACCCCCCAAATCTAACCCTCACATCTTCACTCATATAATGAGAAAAATATTGTATGAAAACATCAATTGAGTGAGCCATAAATGCCTCTTTATTATTGAAATCTAGCACACCACAATCAACAGAATAAAGCTCTATCATCATATAAAACCGCAAAAGTATTTTCATGAGAACATAGTATACTAGTCCTAACACCTACACAAAAGAGAACAATAAAAAAAATTTTGAAAATAATCACTCTAAAGCAACTACTAAGCCATACAAAGTCAGGATCAAGTCAAGTCCTTGGAATTCTGATAATCAAACAAAAATACCACAAACATCATTTTCAATAAAATGGGAAAGGATGAGAACGTGAAAATAGAAAGAATAACTTGCCTCCAAGTTGAACTTCCGGCGGATGGCTGTACGGCTAGGATATGAAAACCACGGTGCCAAGCAGTTCGAGCCAAAAATAGAATTGCCAATCAAGAATAGACCAGAGTAAGGCAGGCAGTGATTTGCAAAAGTCCCAGGACCAGCGCCAAGTCTCTCCACATTGCTTCCATAAAGCACACATGGGGCCACACTTCCAAGGAGGCCTACAAAATGCCAAGTCATCAGGAGAGAGAGAGAGAGAGAGAGAGAGAGAGAGAGAGAGAGAGATTCACAATTGAAAGACACGACTAGAAACCAATGCAGCAACAGAATAGTTGAATCAAGATAACAACCCTACAATAAATAGGATTTAAAGCTCAGAGAACTGTATCTTACAATACAAAATCCATCATGAAAGACAATGCATAACTAATTAAACACATTGACAAGAACAAGAGGGCTCACACTTTCAACTTTAACATTTTATCATCTTAGAACATAAAAAAAATCACAGGTTATTTTAAAAAAAATAATAAAAAACAATTTTAAGGAGAAGAAGGAGAAGAAAATCTAAAGGAAAAGAACATAGGCGATCATTTTGACTCTAAAAGGATGAACATTTCTAAGAAAGTGTTATTTCCATATTGAACACAAACGATCCTTGGACATTCCCTAACATGAGTCAAACACACGTTCAAACATGTTCTAGTA
The DNA here is from genome assembly GCA_022316695.1 of Camellia oleifera. Lineage (NCBI taxonomy): Eukaryota > Viridiplantae > Streptophyta > Magnoliopsida > Ericales > Theaceae > Camellia > Camellia oleifera. The sequence continues at coordinate 118,030,172 of CM039317.1, forward strand.
ACTTTTTGCAAATTTTTATTTCTATTTTTAATACTATACACTTGAGAACACATGTCTATTGCTTAAACACGCCTGAAACACATATTAAGTCTAAAGAAAAAAAACTTCGAAACCAATTATTAAAATCAAAATAATGATGATTTATATCTACCATCTAAAACTTCCAATTTGTTTCCATGAGGTGTTTTAAATAGATATTAATATTTTTTGTTCACACTTTTTTCAAGATATAGAGGTGGTGTTTGGGAACTTTGTTCCCAAATTTTTTTCTCATTTTTTCCACTAAAAGACAAAAGTTTTGCAAAACCAAAAAAAACACATCCAAACAAAATATCACATCCAACCCCATAATCATTTCACTTTTTCTCTCACAAACATCACATTCAACCACATAAAAACCCAACTATCTTTCCAAACACTAAAAAAATTTTATCTCATAAAAACCTACATCTACTAAAATCTACATAAAAACTCACTTCCCAAACACCCACAGAATGTGAGATAGAATAATTTTTATGCATAGAAGTTCTAAAAAATAATTAAATACCCTTTTGCATATATAAAGTTATATCTTTATTATTTACTGTGTCATATACGGTGTCACGTCCCAATTTTTTGAAAATTAATAGTCTTGTCTGCCCATACCATGTCATATCTAGCTTTAATAAAACCCAAGCTTTGAATGCACATTCCCACTGTTCATCTTCAAACTTCAATGACCATTATCCCCCCTCTCCTAAAGGATTGATCATTATATAAAAATGTAATAGGGTAGATTCATTGCTATGAAAAGCAAGAAGTTTTCACTCAATAACATATCAAATTACAGAAAATCTGATTAAGTTGGGGACTTAGGTTACTCTAACCATGGTTGCAAATAATCACTATGATCAAATATGATACATACATACATACATACATATATATATATGGACAAATAAATTAGACTCCTCAATTAGCATGACTACTGTCAAGAAAATTGCCATGTACAAAAAAGCACGAAATCAACTGTTCTTCCACGCACTACACATTTTTTTCTTTAATCATAAATTCAGCTGCAACTAATAGTGATAATAATCAATCGATGTATCATAAATATTTCAGATTTGAATCTTGAAACATATATCCCACAACAATCATATCAATCTATACACAGAATGATATCACCAGGTCCAATTACATCAGACTCCATAATTTTTTTTTTTTTAAATAATAATAATTCACCAGACAATCAAATTCCCTCTCTATCAGTTAACAGTCAACGCATTTACACACGCATAAACATAGCAATGCAAACATACATATGTAATATTCGATTTCATTAGCAAATTTCACAATGGGAAAAATTAACAATTAGCTATCAAATTGGGAAATTAAATACCAAAACCCATCAAAATTGAGCATCAAACGCACAAAACTTAAAATTTTAACTCACAAACTTCAAGATCGCTGCTGCAGAACTCATCACTGCGACCGAGACAAGCGAAGAGGCTGGAGTCCCACGGAGCCCGACGCATAGGTTCGCCCATGACGCTCCCATGCCCTAGCGGCAATCCGTCGGCGGTCCAATAGGGGTTGCCGGAAGCTGCCTGCGGAGAATGCTTTTCCGCCGCCGCAGCAGGCGGAGGAGGAGGAGGAGCTGCGATTGGCTTGGTGGCTCTCTTCTCATCGTTGTCTGCGGCTGAGTGCCTTGGAATAAGGGGGCTCGATTCCTCTGGATTTTCCATTGAAAAGTAGAACGAAACCCTAAAAAAGAAATGGAGAGAAAGAGAGAGGGGGGTTGAGAAAATAGAGATCAGAGAGAGGTGGGGAGAGAGAGAGAAACAAAGGGTCAAACGCCTTTCTTTCTCACCGAGGAGGAGTGGATGTGGAGTGATCTGATCGTGTCCAAACGCGTAAGTCTGTAACTCACGCCTGTAACTCACGCCTCACGCATGGGTAGTTTTTCACGCAATCGCAACTTTTGGGTTACTTTGAGGTGGGGGTGTAATTTTGGCCCGGGATTTGTGGACGGTCCGAAGTTTGTCAGCGGTTTGAGGTGGGCCTGACCTGTTAAGATTCGGGCTTAAATTTAGCCTGAGGTCTTGGACCATTGTTTTGAAATCTAGCTTGG